>CAKOAT010155155.1:163898-319130 GCA_932364175.1 Eruca vesicaria subsp. sativa | reverse complement strand
AAAGCTAAAAAAAAAAAAAAAAAAAAAAAAACAGAGCGAAGAAGAAGACGATTTGCGCGAGACGGATAAAGAACGATCGAGAAATAGAGACAGCAAGATTGCTATCTCCTCCTCTTGGGTACGTTCTTCTCTCTCTCTCTCTCTGTCTCCTAGTTTCGATCTATCTTAGGGTTTTTTTTTTTTTTTTAATTTCCCCTATCCATCAATTTGAAATGTTGAGCTGATGGATTCGTTATTTGATATGATTTTTTGGTCAGGGTGGAAAATGGGAATCTCAGTTCTTGTGGACAGTATCACATCGTTTCTAAATCTGTCGTCATCAAGACATATCGATCTAGACCCTTTCGAAAAGTACTACAAGAGAGTTGAAGAGTTGCTGATAGTGTTGAAGCCCATAGCTGATCTTCTTGTTATCAACTCCAATCTTGTTTCCGAGGAGGAGGAGAAACTTGTTAAAGCTTTCGAAGAATTGACTCAGGATGTTGATCACTCCATTGATCTTTTCAGAACTTGGCACGCCTTCTCCAGTAAAGTCTACTTCGTAAGTTCCTTGCAGTTTCAACATTACCTTACTCTCTCTATTAACAATGAGTTTCAATATTCTTCTGCTCAGTTTCTCGGAATAAAGCTAATCACACATATAGGGTTACTCATGTATATCGTTCTCTCTTGGTATCCAAATCTTTAGGTCCTCCAAATCGAAGCTTTAATACCTAAGATGCGAGAAACTATTGTGGATGCTTTCCATTTTCTCATGTCTTCTCAAAACGACCTACCTGATCAGTTGACTCCAGCTTCCCTCGAGGTATATTTTCTCTTTTTGGAGGAAGGAATCTTGCATCATTTTGCCTTTCTACATATGTGTGGTTGTATTCATTTTCACTAGGAGATTGATTTACAAATGTTTGTCATTGCAGAAATGTCTAGAGAAGATTAAGCATCTTAGTTATGAAGAAATATCTTCTGTCATTGATGGTGCTCTAAGGGATCAGAGAGATGGCGCTGGACCCACTCCTGAGATCTTGCTGAAAATTGGAGAGAACACTGGTCTCAGATCAAACCAGGAGATTCTAATCGAAGCTGTTGCTCTAGAGAGGCAGAAAGAGATTGCTGAGCAGTCTGAGAATAATGCAGAAGTCGAGTTCCTTGACCAGTTGATTGTTATTGTTAACCGCATGCACGAACGTCTTCTTCTCATCAAACAGACTCAGACATCTAGTGTCGCTATTCTTGCCGACTTCTTTTGTCCTCTCTCCCTTGAAGTTATGACTGATCCAGTGATTGTGTCATCAGGGCAAACATATGAGAAGGCTTTCATCAAGAGATGGATTGATTTAGGTTTGAAAGTTTGTCCTAAGACTCGGCAGACTCTGACTCACACGACTCTGATACCCAATTACACCGTCAAGGCCTTAATCGCTAACTGGTGTGAGACAAATGATGTCAAGCTCCCTGATCCCAATAAATCAACGAGTTTAAACGAGCTGTCTCCTCTTTTGTCATGTGCAGACTCCATTCCCAGTGCTTCAACTCATAAGGTTAGCAACAAGTCAAATGATTTGGATGCTTCTACAAGCCGAGCAGATGAAAAAGAGACTGGTTCTCCTTCACGTTCTGCTTCTGCCTGGGACACTTCTTCACCAGGTGTATCTGGAAATGGGTTAGGTATGGACGCCATGAGGATGTCACTAAATGATTATGAAGATAGATCTAACGATTCTCGAGAAATGAAGACAGATGCACCCGGTAGGTCATCTGTATCTTCAACTACACGAGGCTCAGTGGAAAATGGACAAACATCTGAGAATCACCATCTTAGGTCCCCTTCTGCTGCTAGCTCAGTTTCTAATGAGGAGTCTCCAAGAGCAGATGGGAACGAGAATTCAGAAGAATCAGCTCATGCTACACCTTACAGTAGTGATGCTTCTGGAGAAATTAGATCAGGGCCTCTCGCTGCAACCACTTCAGCAACTCCTCGGCGAGATCTTTCTGATTTCTCCCCAAAATTTATGGATAGACGTAACCGTGGCCAGTTCTGGCGCCGTCCATCGGAGAGGCTTGGTTCAAGGATTGTTTCAGCGCCTTCGAATGAAACAAGGCGTGAACTTATTGAGGTCGAAAACCAAGTTAAAAAGTTGGTGGAGGAGTTGAAAAGCAGTTCATTGGATGTTCAGAGACAAGCAACCGCGGAGATAAGGTTGCTAGCGAAGCACAACATGGATAATAGGATAGTAATAGGGAACTCTGGGGCAAGTGCCTTACTAGTAGAACTACTTCACTCATCAGACCCAGCTACACAGGAAAACGCTGTGACAGCTCTTCTAAACTTGTCCATTAATGACAACAACAAGAGTTTAATCGCTGCAGCTGGTGCAATCGAGCCGCTCATTCACGTGCTTCAGAATGGTGGCTCTGAAGCAAAGGAGAATGCAGCTGCTACCCTCTTCAGCCTCTCTGTTATAGAAGAGCTCAAGATTAAGATAGGTCAGTCTGGTGCAATTGGGCCTCTTGTGGATCTTCTAGGTAATGGTACCCCGCGGGGTAAGAAAGACGCTGCTACTGCATTGTTTAATCTATCGATACATCAAGAGAACAAGGCGACGATTGTGCAGTCTGGGGCTGTGAGATATCTTATTGATCTGATGGATCCAGCAGCTGGGATGGTGGATAAAGCTGTTGCTGTTTTGGCTAACCTTGCTACGATTCCTGAAGGAAGAAACGCTATTGGTCAAGAAGGGGGGATAGGTCTTCTTGTTGAGGTCGTTGAGTTGGGTTCAGCTAGAGGGAAGGAAAACGCAGCAGCAGCACTACTTCAACTTTCGACCAACAGTGGTCGGTTCTGCAACATGGTTCTTCAAGAAGGAGCTGTTCCTCCTCTCGTTGCTCTCTCACAGTCTGGTACTCCCAGAGCCAGAGAAAAGGTACATACTTTATAAAATATTTCATGTTCCTCGTTGATGCTTTTTTTTTTGCTAGAGTAGCGACTATATCACTGATATAATATCAGCATGAATCTCTTGATTTTGATTGTTTTGAAGAATTTGATGTTGTTCTAACGTTTTTTGGAGGATGTTGTAACTTGTCAGGCACAGGCATTGCTCAGTTATTTCAGGAACCAACGGCATGGCAACGCTGGGCGTGGCTGATGATGACAATGATGATGCGTGGATTCTGGTTCCTCGGTGCCTACTTTCTGTTTGTTTTCTTACTAAAGTAGTGATTTTGTACAAAAGAGGTTTCGTCTGCAAATGATTATATACTCAATATTTTCTTGATTATTTGCATTCTTTGACTCTCGATTGATCTTATCAGGAATAAAACTCTGACTTGAAGTAGAAGTTTGTAAGTCTGAAGTAAACAATGTAGATGTGAATGTAAATCGAGTGAGAGTATTTTAACCTTTGATGGACTATCTGTGAGAGTACTGTGTTTGTTTGTTCATTAGAAAAGTATTGTGATGTCAAATCTAGTTATTATTTTCAAATTTTTTTACTCTACATCAAAAATAAAATGAAATGTTTCCTTTTTTTTTCAAGCTTTATATCACTCAGCTTACATATTGACAATGAGGTAACAACAGATTCGTCGGTGGACCAGTGACGAGATCGAATCCATTACTAAAAATATCGTTAACGAAAAGAATTGGCAGAATATGGGATTTCGTGATAGTTAAAACCTAAAAGTAAAACAAATCATAAACTAGAATAGAACCTGCACCGTGCGAGGTTAAATTTCTTTTTTATATTTTATAAGACAAAATAACTAAAATAGTACTAAAAAAGTTTTTGTCATAAATATAATACATAAGAATAAAAATTATCAAAATAACATTTAATATTTTATCAAAAGAGATACATATACACATATGTCCTAATAATAAATTAATTTAAACATTAGGGTTTAGAGTTAATGGGTGGGATTTAGAGTTTAGAGTTTAGGGTTTAGGGTTTAGAATTTAGGTTTTAGGGTTTAGAGTTGGGGAGAGGAGTTTTGGGAATAAGATTTCAACAAAAATTTAAAATTTTCAAAAGATAAAATGTTATTTTGGTCATTTTAATTTTTGTGGGCTATTTTTATGACATAAACTTAAAAATATACTATTTGGAAGATTTCCCCTTTTTATAATAAAACTTTTATTTTGTTTTATAAATTCTTTGAGTTAGTCTTTTCTGTCATCTAGAAGGATTGTATCTAGAAGGATTGTAAGTGGTCAATAAATTCTGAAAACGCAATGTCTTTGTATATGAAGTGTCAGCCATAAAAATTCACACCACTAACCTTAGTTTTAGATTTTCATCTGGTTTAAATGGTTCGAGATCTTTGAAAAAAGTATTTTTTAGAGAATCCATTTTGAATCAGTTTTTACGCTTTTTAGTTGGATATATTAGTGAATATATGATATATTTAAATTAGATTTAATATATGTGGTTCCATTTATAATTGATAATTTTGTTTTTAAATTAAAAATTGAGACTGTGATATTTAATTATTTTATAGAGTTACTAACTTACAAAAATATATTTTTATATTTTAGGTAGATACGATAATAAAAGTTTGGAAAAATTATTTTCATATTTTTTATTATATTATTTAGTGTATATGAAAATATTTTTCAAAGAATTTAAATATTGTTTTAGATATCATATTATTTACCTAAATAATATCAAATATATATTGAAATGTTAAGAAAAAATAAAGATAAATTTCATTGTGAGGATTTTCACAAACAGGTTTGTTTTATACATACATAAGCTATATATAGATATATATATATAAATTATTAATTTATAATTTTAATGCGATCATATATAATAATATAAACCTAGAAGTTTCTAAAAATATTAACTTATTATCTTATCAATTTGTGTCATATTTTAAACCGTCTTAACTCGAAATCTAATAAATTTACTAATATAATTTTTTTATAATTTATCAAGTATTAGTTTATAGAGTTTCTATAGTATGTTAGTTACAGATTTGATGAATGAAATCTAGAGAAATAATTATTAATATATTCTTTAGAGATATCCAGAATTTAAAAATTAGTCAGTTTATATATTTGGAAATATTTTATTTAATAAAATATGTAGTTTGTAGTAGCTACAACTCTATGGAATCGTATATATTATGGTATGATGTATTAATAATTTTCAAAACTATATTAATATATTATTGCATACTCATTTGTAAATATATAAAATATGTGGAATGATATTAATCAAGTATATATAATTGCTCATTATAAAACTATTATGCTACAGACTCAGATTTGTTAATATGAAAAATAATCACAGAAATTGTTTTATATACAATGAGGTATATTTCTTTAATTTATATTGATAATTTTAATAAGTGAATTTTTTATTAGGTAATATGATTTATTTTTGAAATAGATTGTTGTTTGAAAGGAGATTAATAATTAATTTGATTTGAATTCGTTTGGATAGATTTGGATAGGGTTGGTGGAACATGTTTATAATAAACTAAATGTATACATAAATATGTTATATCACGAAATATAAATGATTTAGATGATACTTTATTTGAAATATAAATCGTTTATTAAGTAAATGTGATTTATTTTTGAAAAACATTGTTTGTTGATAGGAGATTAATAATTAATTTGATTTGAATTCAGATGAGGGAAGGGGTTTTGATTGATCGAAAAGAAGAATCTACTTCATAGATTTGGTTAAACATGTTTATAATAAACTACATGTATACATAAATATGTTATACCATGAAATATAAAGGATTAAATTGTAGTTATACTCTAATTAATCCCGATAAAAAATCACATGTAAAAAAAGTTCTAGTCTAATTTAATAGATTAGATAAGTTTTTCCCAAAATTTATATTGTAACAATATATTCATATTTATGATATTATTTGAAAAGTGACTTTCCTATGTAAACTCACGTTAATTTTAAGAGTGGTATATAACCTTTGTAAATTAAAAAATTATTCATATATGTCATTATTAATTTTTGTTCCATTTACTTTTCCTTAATCATATTTTAAATTTTAATTTATTTTTTAATATTCTATCACAAGCCCTATAATATAAAAAAGGAAATAAACTAAATTTAACATATTTAAGTATAGACTATATATATTCGTGAATTCAATAAGCAAATTTCAAAATATACATACCAAAAGAGCCAATTTCACCCAAAAATAAGTGTAGTTAATTACATAGATAACCTATATATATTAAAAATACCACTCATATTTGTCATTATTAGGAGTTTTGTTATATTTCATTTTGTTCTTAATAATAATTTTTTTCACAAAATTGAGTTTATGTACTTCAATTAGGAGAGGAATGTATATTTAGTATATAGAATAATTTTATGTGATCTGGTTAGGCATAATTATAAATTTATTACAAAAAAAGACTCATATATATCATGTTATATCAATAAAATATTATATAAATATGTGAATTACAATTATATGAAATATGTGAATCTTTTGTTTCATATTTCAATTGTTTCACATTTGGATCAAAACAAACCGGTATAAATATATAAGTCTCAGAAAATTTGTTATCTTTGGTTGATTATATAACTGGTTTTGGTAAAACGATTGGTCAAACTAGGGGTGGGCGCAAGGCGAGTACTTGCTATTTTGCATGTACTCGCGACTTGACTTGCCTTGTACGAATAATAAAATTTTCGACTTGTACTTGACTTGTTTAAAACGAGTACTTACTATTTCGAGTACTTGATGAAAAATAAACGACTTGCAAGTTACTTGCCTTGCTCTATTACTTACTATTTACGAGTACTTATGCACTATTTACGAGCTTTTTCGGAATATTTAAGAACTACTAACTAAATAATATTCTGTTAGAAATAGACATGAAAATTTGTTTTGTTTATTTTACTTAAAATAATATGTAAATTACTTTAAATAGAATATTTGTTCATATTATAAAAAGATAAATTAAAAAATGCATATTATGGTATATAAACATTGTATAGTGATCACGATAACAAGAATATCTTCTCTAGATAAGTAACAAGTAATAAGAAATCATATTACTAAATTTTTAATATTTGTTGCTGTGTAATGCTTGACTAGATAACGACGAGTATTCAAAGATCAAGATTGGATACAAAATAAATAACAAATATAAGAAGAGTAGTGTGTATTTATGTCTAGTCCTAAATGCAAGTAAAAGAAAAGACAAATATGAAAAACTAATTAATAGATTATGTAACAAATAGCAAGTAATGGAACAAGTAGCGGGGCGAAACGAGTCAAATACAAAATATAATAATGATACTTGATACTTGACTTAGTCTTGCAAGTAATGAAAATTGTCGCCTTGTTACTTGCCTTGACAACACCGCGTACTTGAATTTTTAAGGCGGGTACGAATCAAATACCGAGTTTAAGGCGAGTAACGAGTAATGATGCCCAGCCCTAGGTCAAACATGATATGTATATTATGTAGAGTTGACGGGTTATGAGAAATTATATATTGAACAACCAACTGAAATGTGCAATAGGAGATGACGTTAAGTCTAATGCAATAAATCCCATTTGATTGGGTACATATTCAGATTAATTGTAGTCGCATATGTAGTATGATTATCTAGTTTAGATTTAAATGTTTAGATACATATTGGCTTTGTTTAGTTACTAATGACATGGTTAAATAGAATAAAACTCAGGACCCTAAAGTAGTAGATTAGATGATTACATCATGTGAAAAAATAAGAATGTGTAAAATATCAGCTAAATTTGTTTTGTTGTTTTTGTTTTAATCCGACAACACGAAATCTATAATTAGCTAGAAGACAGAATATTAAAATTACGTATGTGTTACAACTTACAAATACTAATTTTTTAAAAAAGTATTAAATTTTCTCCATATATATATTATAACATAAATACCAGTTAATGTAAATCATTTCAAACTTTTAACTGAATACATTCCTAGAATTTGAAGAATGAATATCAGTTTGTTATGATAAGTTTCTATACTATAATTGTATTATTTTTATTCATATATATATATATATATATATTTTGTTTTCCTAGATTTCGAAGAAATAAATATATATTTACTAGATATCCATAAATCTTGAATCAAAAGAAAATATTAAAAATTATATCAGTTATGAGAAAGAAAACCTTAAATACTAAATTAAGTACGGATATTCGCTTTCTATACAAATAAATGCATATTTGCAATTAAATATTGAGTTCGAAATGTATAATTTTATACAATTATTTTTGTAACATAAAATTATAAAAGTATTAAATTATAAATGAATGTAAATCTTTATTAAAAGTATATTTTTTCTAAAATCTGGTGTTTTATAAAATTCTATATAATAAATAGTTTCACTAATTTTTACTTTTATTTTATATTATGTACAATATATTTCTGAAAATGCAATTTTATAGTTTTTTCTAGATTTATTTGCATTAAATAGAGTAGATGAGATAATCCATAAATACTCGCAAATATCTATAAATTTTTTGGATATCCGTATTTCTCCGAGAAAAATCAAATCGAAAAATCAGATATGAGTTGAATACGAAACAAATCACAAAAACTGAAAATGATGCTACTATCCACTGTGCTCACCCGTGGTATAGAGTAATAATATACATCGACTAATTCTCGAAGACATATCGTCATGAGATAGATCCGGTTATTGGTAAAGGGAGTTAGATATATCTTTATCGCGCATGGCCACACAGATGGATATGAGGTTTTGATTCCAGTCCTTTAGCGACTTTCCGAACCGTTTTCGCCAATCCACACCACATCAACGTGGTTTGGATCAGAAAATTTTTCAGCCATAAGAAATAGAACGATCTTAAATACTACCAAAATTTAGAATCCGTGTTCACCTCTACTAACAAAGGAGATTGGATTTATTTGTATACGTAGGCCAAAACGTATATCAAATGCCGATACATAAAGTGAGCTGTGACGAGGCAGACAATGGCATAAATAATCAAGAGGCTGCTGAAACACAAAAGGAAAAAAAAAACTAGAAATTTATTAGTAGGCCAGAACGAGCATAGCCCATGCGGTTGCCACAGCTCCCACGACTACACTCTGCGTTACACTTGTTCTGTCTCCTCCACTCTGCATTCATAAAAATATCAAATATCAAATCTAACAAAAAACACATTTGCATTAGTTTCTAAAGATTTACCGTCTAAATAATCCTCAAATCTGAGCAAGCATTTATAATGAAAGAATTAATTTCTACAAGACAATTACGGATTAATTAAAAAGTGCTTAAAATCGTATCACACTAATGTTACCTGATCGTCGGCGGTTTCGGGAGCAAAAGCATCACTTGGTCCAGGAGCTTCCGTGGACGGTTCAGGCGGGCTTGGAAGCTCAGGAGCTGGAGACGGCGCGTTCTTGTGCTTCTTTGTCTTTTTAGTCTTTTTATGTTTGCTAGGAGCTGGAGCCGGGATGTCAGCCGACGGTGCAACCACTGGAGCCAGAGACGATGGAGAATCAGTCTCCGGTGAAAGAACCGGCGGAGAGATCTCAGGTGTAGGAGAAGGAGAAGACGTCACTGGCACGGAAGCGGATGATTCAGGAGCCTCAATGGAGGAAGGGGAAGCTGCTGGAGCCATTGCCGGAGCAAACGAGGAGGATTCACGAGCCTCGATGGAGGAAGGGGAAGCTGCTGGGGCCATTGCCGGAGCCAACGAGGAGGATTCAGGAGCCTCGATGGAAGGGGACGCTGCTGGAGCCATTGCCGGAGCAAACGAGGAGGATTCAGGAGCCTCAATGGAGGAAGGGGAAGCTGCTGCCGGAGCAAACGACGAGGATATAGGAGCCTCTATGGAAGGGGACGCTGCTGGAATCTTCACCGGAGCCGCCGTGGGAGTGGATATCGGCGACGGAGAAGCAGAAGTAATGGCGGGAGCTGTGGACTTAGGTTTTTGAGGAGACATATCAGGATAGTTGGTCGGAGAAGCGGCCGGAGTCTGGCCATCAACGATACCGGAGAAGATAATGTAGATTAGTGTAACCGTTAAGAGAATTCTAAGATCCATAATTAAGAAATTAGTTGAGAGAAAGAAGGAATTAAGACAAGACTGAGTGTTGGGACTGTAAGATAAAAGCTCACTTGTGTGTAGGCATCTGTATTTATAGATTGATGAAGATCAAGAGATCTCGACGGTTGATGTAATAGAAGGGGTCCATGGTTATTATTAGCCGTTGGAGCAGAGTGTTAAATGTTCTTTATTGTGGATTTGAAAGTCCATATCTGGCATTTGGACCCAAGATATTCTGTTATTTCCTCACCGTTTACACAAGAGATCTCTTTACACAAACCGAATGTGGAACTTGGAAGGTAGGAGGATGGACACTTGCATGATCGGCTACGGCTAATAGACATCTACCATACACAAAACACACATAATTTGCAATCATTTCTACTCATAGAACACAACGTCCTTGCAGGATCGTCAATCATGTGGTGTTCATCGGGGGCGGATCCAGAAACCTATTAGTTGGGGACACAATACAAAAAAGTCCAGAAATATGTAGAACAAGGAGCACTTTTTATTTTATTCACTAAAACTAATAATAATTGGTTAAATTTACTTGAGTTACATAAGAAAAATTAGAAAGCAATAGGGGTCCTAGGGGACCCCATACCACAAAGTTGTAATGCTGATATAAGTACGTCTGCCCCTGGTGTTCATATAAGTTGTAATCCTCCCCTAACCACCTATAGTTAATAGGCTCCCAAATTTATTTTATTTGTCAATTAGTCTCACTTCGTACAACATCCCGTATGTAATTTTAAAAAAACTCGAAAACTTACTTACCAACCATATAATTACTGTTTGAAATTGTAGTTCAACTTTATTGCTCAATAAAACATTATCTTTGATCTTTTCTTCTGATTTTAGTGAGGGTTTATTTGTGTAATAGCCATATTTAGAAATAAAACAGGTAGATAGCATTACCTTTGACATAGTGAATAATTTAACATTTCTATCCAAAATGAACTGGTTATATCCTTCCTACTAATAATTACTCAGTAAATATGTGATCTATGATTATGTAACACAACTAATATATGATCAGAAGTGACTGAAAACTATTTCATATTAAAGAAGAAGGAGATGCTATGTTATTCGTTTATTGACTGCATACATGTGCATTAAGTATTCTATTCCATATCGCCGAAATAGTATATGACTCAAACGTACCCACATTCATTAATACTAAACGCTACATTAGTCCGGTATTTATTCATTACATGTAGTAAAAGTGGATAAAAATAAAAGACTTTTAAAATAAGAAAGTGTATTCTATTTACTATAAATAGCAAGTCCAAAAATGCACAAACGCATGATTTGAAAGTTTCGGAGTATTCTATTATATATCACCCAAATATAATATAACTCTAAACAATAAACCATATCCCAATCCACCTCTAACCCATAAATACTAAACGCTAAACCCTAAACAGAAATATAAACCCTCATAAATATAAAATTGAACTCCACCTCGTATATCACATTCTATTCTACATTCGTTAAATAGAATAGAACCAAAGAAAACAATCATATACACACCAATATAAAAAAATTTCCATGTCAAATTTAGAGTCACTTCTGTACAACTACCGTAAGAAAATAATGCCACATCACATTCATAAACCCAACACACAGGTCTTAAATGTTAAACCAAAACTAACTTTTGAATACTAAATCCTAAACTGCTATCACTAAACCCAAACCTCTACCTTCCAAATACTAAACCCTAAATCCTAATAACTAAACCCTAAACCCAAGTATAAACCCTAAACCCAAATGGAATGGACCAAAATACATAGATAGAACTTATTGGTGAAAAAAATAGAACATTCTTTATTAATTATCAAATGGAACGATACATGATAGGGTCACTAAACCCAAACCTCAACCCCCACCTTCCAAATACTAAATCCTAAATCATAATCACTAAACTCTAAACTCAAGTATAAACCCTAAACTCAAATAGAATGGACAAAATACATAGTGTAGTACATATTGATGAACAAAATAATATAATTTTTATTAATCGTCAAATGGAATGATACATGATAAAAAAAAAGTATAGTAACATACTATTTCGCATAACATAACATAAATAGAACATTCATAATACATACTGTTTTACATTTCTATTCCATACGCATATAATATAATAGAACATACCAAAACTGTTCATCTTCTCCGATCAATTCTACGTCATTTACAGCGACAAAGATAAGTGTAACTAGCGACATCTGTGAGAATAGTACATGTATCCGCCTAGTAAACCAAATAGATTAAGGAAATTGAAGGGAGAGTTCACGAACCTTGCGACGGTGCCGTATACATTGTCGGTGACTCCATAGATTTCAGATTTGCGGAGCATCCCGTTAGTAGCCAAGCGAGCCGTTGCAGATGGGTATCTCCTAAGCAAAGCTACTCCAAAAAAATATCATGGTGGTTACACAATGGATCAATAATGGAGAAGAAACCACTCACGTTATAAAAATTATGTGATTCTAAAAAGGCCACGATTTACAGTTTTACACCAAATAAAAAATAATTTTCTTTTTTTCGTGCAGGTTAAACCGGTTAATGCGAATGACAATATCATATTAATATAGAAAAGAAACGGGGTGAGAAGGTCTGTTAGGATATTTGGCTATTTCGCCAATTATCCTTTCTTGTGTGCATATAGGACCCATCTTTTCCTTTGGGAAATTGGGCTTAATAGCCAAACAAAAACCCATATTTAGCCTGCTAGCCAAAAGCCCTAACGGATCACCTCACGCCGTCTGCTTTCTATAATATTTCCATATTATCCCTGTAGTAAACTGGTTTCACCGGCTGAAATAAATTAAATTATTTTACTTTTCTCGGGCAGAAACTGTAAATCGTGTCTACCCGTCCTCCACCCTTTTTTCACATATCCCAGTAACTCCCCAGATAGTCAAACGTCTCCACACAAACCTACTCTCACCCCCTCAATTCCCCCCTCTGTCTCCCTGATTTCATGTTCTCCACTCTCGAAATCGCTTCCGCCATCTACTCCGATTGAATCAATCCAGAAGAACTCATCCCTCTCTACTCGGCATCGCTCACCCTCTTCTCAACTATACTTCCTACTCTGTGTTCTTCTACGATCTTCTCCGTCAAGGTGATTTCTCCGGTTTCTTGACTTTAGTTCCTCTGATTTTCGATTCCATTACTACTTTCTATTTCAGAATTAGGGTTTACGGTTTCTTAAATATACAACCTTCGCCTACTAGATTCATCGATCTGTCACTGAAATTGTCGTCTACCTTTTCAAAACCATTGGTTAAAATCGATTGGCAACTATACATGATTTTTCGCCTTGAGTCCGTGTGTTTATCATTCCCTCCTTGTCCTATATATATCTTTCAGTTTAGATTTTATCTACATAGAATAGAATTTTCTTACAGTCCTTTACTACTCTGTCAAATTGTTCTATGATATCTGTATTTCCATTCCACACGGAATGGAATATATTGCTGCATGCTCCATATATATTTGCGCACATTACCAGACAATGATGTTATTTTCTATGTTCAACCCCATAGAATGGAATATGCAGTACATAGAATGGAATGGTTTTAAGATATACAGATAGAATGGAATCTAATTCAACATATCTTCCTCTCTGCCAACTTGCTTAGTTTGGTTACATCAGTGTTATGAAGTTTGCGTATATTATGATATAGGGATTATGGTGTATAGTTTCTTGAATGGTGTACTAATTTATGTTTAGGTTTCATTTAATGACTTTTTGCTGTTTGCTCCATATATATTTACGAACATTAGCAGACAATGATGTTATTTTCTATGTTATATCACTCTGACATTCTATGTTTTATCGCTCTCACCTCACTCTATGTATATTTTTGTTAAATAGTTTACTCTTTTTAAAGCTTCTACAACCCCATAGAATGGAATATGCAGGACATAGAATGGAATTGAATTATGATATACAGANTATGTTATATCACTCTGACATTCTATGTTTTATCGCTCTCACCTCACTCTATGTATATTTTTGTTAAATAGTTTACTCTTTTTAAAGCTTCTACAACCCCATAGAATGGAATATGCAGGACATAGAATGGAATTGAATTATGATATACAGATAGAATGGAATCTGGATCAACATATCTTCCACTTTCCCAACTTGCTTAGTTTGGTTACATCAGTGTTATGAAGTGTGCGTATATTATGATATAGGGATTATGGTGTATATTAGGGGTTAACTGAAGTTTATACTTGCTACTTATCACTCTTTTGGTTTAGTTTATAGTTTCTTCAATGCTGTACTGATTACTGTTTACGTTTACCTTAAAGGCTTACTTATTTTGATTACACTTCCTATTAACTAATGTCGCCATATTATGGTATATGTATTAGGGTTAATAGTTTATTTTAGGGTTTAGTTATCCCCGTTTGGGGTAGTTTATGGACGCTTTATGATCAGACATTTGTGTGTATTAGGGGTTAATGGATGTTATACTTGCTACTTATCACTCTTTTGGTTTAGTTTATAGCCAAACAAATGCTGTACTGATTACTATTTACGTTTACTTTAAAGGCTTAATTATTTTGATTACACTTGCTATTAACTAATGTCGCCATATTATGGTATATGTATTAGGGTTAATAGTTTATTTTAGGGTTTAGTTATCCCCGTTTGGGGTAGTTTATGGACGCTTTATGATCAGACATTTGTGTGTATTAGGGGTTAATGTATGTTATACGGTTTACTTATCACTCTTTTGGTTTAGTTTATAGTTTCTTCAATGGTGTACTGATTGCTGTTTACGTTTACTTTGAAGGCTTATTTATTTTGATTACACTTCCTATTAACTAATGTCGCCAATTTATGATATATGTATTAGGGTTAATAGTTTATTTTAGGGTTTAGTTATACATCTTTTCTATGTGTAAAGGAACTGCCTATACGTATATTTTTAGATAAATAGTATACTTTTTCAGAAACCTATTCTATTAGAGATAGATTGAAATATGAATCTACATAGTTCTTCCCTTGACTTTATTTTGATTATACTTGCTATTAACTACTATGTCTATATGTATTTGGGTTAATACTATATTGTAGGTTTTAGTTATGACTGTTATGGTTTAGTGTATGGAAGATTTTTGATAAGACATTTACGTTTATTAGCCAACATACACAATGTAAAAAACAATTTAGTAGAGATAGAATCGAACGGAATCGCCATAGAACTACAGTTTAATATCATCCATTCCATTCCCTGGGTTACGCTAGTGCTGATATCTATACGTTAACATGAACATTACTTTGTCTTGCAGTCTACTCCATCTTTGATAGAATGTAATACATATAACATAGTACACCTTACATGGGTAATGGTCCTGCTAGTATCTATACTTATGGAGAGATAGTATATTGTTCTTCTGAGCTACTCCATCCACGATAGAATGGAATACGACTCTACATAGTCCGCTTTAGCTTTATCTCCTTCATGTGTACTCACTATTCTCGCATATTTTTTGTGCATTGTAGGTTTGACATGGACGAGTTAGGCCTTCCACCTAGATTGTTTGAAACAGGGTGTGAACCCACTGGAAAGAAAATGGTGAACAACTACTTCAACCTCTGTTGGCTTGAGGTAATAAAGGGTGCATTAGAGGATGAGGACCTTGCGATGTTGGATGCCTCGCAGTTTGGTCAAGTTATGCGGATGGGGGCCCATACATTCTCCGTTATGTTTCTCCATTATCTTCTAGCACGCCAGTTGGTGACTGAGAAAGACTTTGAGCTGTGGTGGCTCTTCGTGGGGAAACCTATTCGCTATGCTATACAAGATTTTGCTTTTGTAACTGGACTGAATTGTGGAGAAACCTATTCGCTATGTTATTGATCTCTATCTATTCCATTAGATTATACAGACTATTATATTCTATGATGGAACAATCAATTTTACATTAAACCATTTCTATTAGAAAATCATTCTTGTAAGTTTACCTTTTCTTTTGTAAATCCAGATACTCCGTAAGTTTCTTCACCGTTGTGCTTTACCTTTTCTTCAGAATGACTGATATTGGTACTTAGATGGAATACATCTTTTAATGACAGAAGTTTTAATTTAGTCCACAAGATTATCGGTGCACAGTAAAAATATCTTTATTACCTCTACCAATGTACGTGGCTTCCTCCTCCTCTTTAATATGGAATAGCTGTTATCCAATATGGCACATTAACTTCATGGAATACATCATAGCAACTCCCCAACCGCACATTTAATCCTAATTTGATAAACCCAAAGCCAAAGAGTACAGGTAAATAGTTCAATACATGATTCCATTCCATATCTGCATTCATCTATTCTATTCCATACTCGTATGCATCCATTCCATTTGCAGGTGAATGGAATATTATAGTCCACTATGTACATGTTCCCCTCCGACTTTTGTTTATCATGTGTTTCTTATCGCAACACCACTTCCATAGTATAGTCATTAAGGTACGTAGAATGGAATGTTATATAATGTCAAATCACCATTACGTGAACATTGTTTCGATTAACGCCATATATTTCATATGTGTTGAGCCTAGTACCCCACGCGCTTCATTAGTTTCGTTATTTAACTTTACCACAGAAAACAACCACGTCCTTTAATATTTACATGTAACTGGATACCTGTTGAAGGAAGGGGTAAAACCGGATAGAAAACAGCGTAAAAGTCAGACACCACATTATGTCAAAATCAGTGTCAGATAACTAATTTAGGTCCAAAGTTTGGCTATCTCGCCAATAAGCCCTTTTCCTTTTATTAATTTACTTCTTGTTTTTATAGTGTCATAAAGAACTATGCTTAGTTTTACTTAAAATTTTGACTCTATAAGGAAAAGAATAACCATGACTACATGACGATGACTGAAAATGAGTATAAGCAAACCTTGACCGACATCGACTTATTAGCCCAACTCAAAGCCTTACAGTGGCAAGTCACCAAGATGAACACCACTATAGAAAACAACAAAGCTCATGTAGTTAATCCTAGAATTGTCTCTCACACCTTTATAGGTAAGAGTATTAAAATGAATTTTTTTTTTTTGTTTGAAATTTATTATTAAAATAAATATGTTTTGGGTATTAAAATAAGTACATTTAAAAAATAAGATTAATAAAATGAAAGAAATAATTAGTTTGAGTATTAAACTGAGTAGCACAAAAAGTTAAGATATATTAAAAAATTTAACAAAATTTTACGTATAATAGTCTTATGAAATTTTCCTTAGTATTTTAAGATGAAAATAGCAAGGGATATGAAATGTTCTAGGAAAATAGTTCATATTAAATCAATAAAAGTAATAAACTGATGAGCACATCATGGTAAGTCTTCTTACATGCAGCGTGGATCTTAGGATCAGACTAAGCTAGAGAATGATGGTCATTATCCTTTAGAGAAAGATATGAAAATTCAAAAGAGAAAAGAAAGTCAAATAGACATAATTAGGCCCGGTCCTGAAATATTTTGGCCCGGAAGCTCAAAAATATAAAAGGTAAAAATGTAACCTTAGCACATCGAACCTTTGACCTCTAAGGATACATGTAAGAGCAACTCCAACAAGGAATCTCATTTTAGGGGCCCACGATCTTCAAAATAAGAGTTTAAGGGTGGGTTTCTATCCAATAAGGAACCACAAAATTATCTTCAAAATTTTATGTAATTTTTATTGAAGTCCTCAACTTTAATATAATTTAATTATGGTCATTAAAATTTATACACATAAATATTACATACACAAATTAAAAATATTAAACATAATATTTATAATTCATATATAGATACATTGGTTTAACTGATTTACTTTTTTTTTAAATCTTTTGTGAAATGCATTAATTGAAGAAAAGAATTAAAAAAACGTTTAAACTATATATACATAATATTATATTTAGATATTTTAAATTAATTTTTACATATTTATGTGTTTTTGTCATCAATCTAAACAGACTCATACTAACTCTGCAAACTAAATCGGTAACCCTGCATCCATATGAACGACAAAGGACAATTTTTTTGACACTGCTTGCAAAACTATCCGCTCGTGAATTCTGCGTTCTTGGTACATAGTTGATATCTTAGCTGACGAACCTTTCTTTTAACGTCTTGATATCCTCCAAAGAAGTTGCAAACGCTAGCCATTCTTCTGGTTCTGAAACTATCTTCACCAATTAAGAAAAATCGTTGCAAAAGTAACCTAGTACTGACGAAAATTCTTCATTCACTCCATTGCCTAAATTAGCACTTCCACCTCAGAATGTAGAGGTGAGAGGCTAGCCCTAACATTCCTTGCCCCCACCAGCCCATCAAAGCCTTCTAATGTATCATACCAACCTTGTCCAGAAAACTCCTACTTAGCTTTCCATGAACCATTTGTAAAACACCAGTGTCCTGGGATGGATGGTATGTTTGCATCCTCCCCATGTTGTGGTGCCCTCTGTATATGCGCCATCTGAGCTTTGGCCCAAAGAATTGATTCTGTTTCCGCTAGTTTAAGCGTGTATCTGGGATCAGTATCCAAGTTGCTAAAAGTCTTACTATCCCTTCATTTCCAAAGGTACTACAACATCAATGCAAACTGATGATCATCAATTTTATGAAGGACCCACCAAAATAAGTGATCCATATTTTTGAAGAAAGAACAAGTGGGAAAAATAGCTGGATTAGATGATATCTTTGATAGTGCCCAGACTTGACTTGCTGGGGGACATTCAAAGTAAACATGGTTGACCGATTCTTCCTCAGCTACGCACCTGATACAACACGTGTCTCTTTGTATCCCTCTCGCTTTCAGATTTAGAGTGACATCTATACATCCCGATATCAATTACCATAAGAAGTACTTTATCTTCGGGGGACACCTTACCTTCTAACTTATGCTTTCAATAAATCAACTGTGTGTCCCAGCACTACTGGTGGCTTTTCTTTGTCTAGTTATACCCGTTCCACTTGGTATCCGGACTGAACCGTGTATTTCTTATTATGCAGGAAATGCCATCCATCCCAATCCTCCATCTAAGTCCTTCTAAGTAGTATACTTCCTATAATTTTCGCGTCCTGGGGATCCACCAAAGCCTGAATTGCCTGCATATTCCAACTTCGCGAATCTATGTTGATGAGCGAATCCACTGTAAGTTTCGGGTAAAGGTTATGTTAATTTTTATTTGCTAGTCTCGGGCGAGTAGTTGGGAGCCATGGATCATTCCATACAGATATAGATGATCCTGGTCGCACCCTTTTGATAAGTTCTTTTCTAACTAGATCTAGCAAAAACCATACTCCTACAGCCATATGACGGAGAATATGATCGTATCGGTTATAAGGGTGATGCGTTCCTGAAGTACCATTCTTCAAAAACTTGAGAAAACAAAGTATTTTGTTTCTCTATTAGGCGCAATAATTGATTGCCAATCATAGCCGTGTTAAATCATTAAGGTCTTTAAACCCTAAACATCCTTCTTCCTTATCTATACATAACTTATCCCATGATTTCCAGTGTATTCCTCTTGTGCTTCCCCCGGGAGTCCACCAAAATGTGCAACTCCACTCGTTAGTTTCTTTGTGGTTTCCTTGGGTATACGATAATAGGACATCACATGATTTGGTAAAGCCGTAACCACTGATTTGATTATCACTTCTTTTCCTCCCTTGATGAAGAACTTAAAGATCCAACGATTGATCATGTTATTCAACCGTTCATGTACAAACCCCAAACACTTGCATCTTAGATCCCCCAAGACTCTCTGGTAATCCCAAATAAGATCTCACTCCCCCCTAAATTATGTATTCCTAAGATATCTCTCAACTCCTGACGAATGGATCCTTAATCTTATGTCCAAATAGAATTGAAGACTTTTGGAAATTTATCAGCTTACCCGAGGCAGCCTCATATTCCTCAACAATCATGAGAATGGTTTGACACTCTTCCCGTTGTGGCTTGCAAAAGAAAAGACTTTCATCCACAAAAAAGCAAATAAGAGATCGATGGGTAAGCTATGGCTACCTTCATCCCCGTTAATTGTTTTTCTCGCTCTGCTTTTTTGATATTTGCAATTAACGCCTCCGTACACATATAAATAAGTAATGAGATAAAGAACCCCCTTGTCTTAACCCCCTATGTGGAGTAATGAGTCCTCATGGTTGAACATTCAGTAATACTCGATACTGAACTGACGAAATGCACTCTATCATGAGATTAATCCAGTGAGGATCGAAACCCATTTTATGTTTTAGGGCCTTAATAAAATCTCATTCCACCCGCCAAAAACTCCAATTGAGTTTCCAAAATAGTTCTTGGAAGGTAGCTTTTCAGCCGCTGACATAAAACCTTTGATATAATGTTGTACCCTACATTACAGAGACTTATTGGTCTAAGTTCCGTAATCCGTCTGGGTCTCTCTGTCTTTGGAATCATACATATATGAGTAATATTTAATCCTGATTCGAGGACCCCTTGTAACCAAAAAATTATTCACCATCACCAAATTTTTCTTAATAATATGCTAGGAATGCTGGAACAAAAAAGCAGTCATTGCATCTAGTCCTGGAGTCTTCTCTGGGTGCATCATAAATAGCGTCTGCCTTACCTCTTCCGTTGCTATTCGCAGCAGCCTTTGATTCATCTGAGAAGTGATAAAGGGACCTCGTCCAAAAAATTATCAAACCCTGAAGGAGACGTAGTAGTAAATAGGTTCTCAAAAGAGTCCACCGCTACCTTTTCTTTTCCTTTGTTATCCAGTTCCCAGCTTCATCATGAAGCCCCATGATTCGAGTACGCGCCCGTCGTTGCTTTTTTAATGCATGGTAAAATTTAGTGTTAAGGTCACCCGATGTGTACCACATATTACAAATTTTCTGATGCCAGTAATCCTCTTCATCCTTGTATGTATCCTGTAATTTCCTAGATACCTCCAAAAGGTCTTCCTGAGATCTATTATTATTTGTTTGTACATCTTCGAGTGCATGTTGAAGATCTTGAACTTTTTACTTCCCATATAGTGGATTATTCTTCTTCCATTTAGCAATTCTGTGCCGGCAATTGCTGATTTTTGTAACAAAATCCACTGCTTGATCTTCATTAGATTCTGTCCAGCCAGAAGCGATTGATTCAATAAGACCCTCCTGTCCGATCCATCTTTTATCAAACTGAAATTATCTCTTCCTCCTAGGATTTTATCCTCCATGTAGGCCACTACCGAGCGATGAACCGACCCAACCATTCATAGATATTCAGTGTAGGAAAATGGGAAAATGTGTGCCATTCCTCATTTGCTAGAGTTCGGTCTAGGCGACATCTGATCATCACGAACCCTTTCCCTCGGCGTCCTTGCCAAGAAATTTTGTTTCCCTGAGCTGTAAATTCTAATAATCTACTATTTCTTATCATGTTATATTAAATGGGACAAAAGAGTCAGCGCTTCTCAAGGAGCCATCCTCTTTTTCATGGTTTTTAGTAATCTCATTCACATCGTCAATTACAAACCACGGTTCAGATCGTGATAACCAGTATCGGGTTAACCATTCCCCTACTTGTTCCCTTAATTTTTTGAACCGGATCACCATATACAAAGGTTAGAAAAACTTTTTAAAAGAGCCACTGCCTCCACATCAATCATTCGATTATTAGAATACAAAATCTTAATATGATATTCATTGTTATAGAAAAGAGCTACTCCCCCACTCCTCCCATTTGGGACCACGGTAACCATGCTATCATATCCAAAGTGAGATTGAATCTCTTGTGCAAACTAAATATCTTGTTTCAGATAAAAAAACACTGGTTTATGTTTATGTCATATCTCTCTAATGTCACTTATAGTCCATTTACTTTCCATTCCTATGTAATTCCAGCTTAGTATTCTCATTAAAAAAAATTCATGAGATGCTGTTTGGAGCCAAAAAGAATGCGGGTTTAATGATACCCTGAAATCTTAAAATTCGTAAACCACAATGCTTCAAACCTTTGGTAGTACTAATCGTCTTCCTCATCCACATCCAATATCTTGCAAGAATTAAACCTATGCAGACACATGGTTTGATAATATGGAGCCTTGACATCCAAGGATCCCTCTGGTTTGATATCAAATCACGGTTATGTCTCTATTGTCCAACAATTCTTAACAAGGCTAGTATCTTGAAGTAGTCCCTTAATACCATTTTCACCATAATAACCACAATCCCAATTTTACAGCAATGAATCGAAAATATTCCATTAAATTTAATTGAGATCTCATACTCCCTCCTGTGTATGGGATGCTCAATATTAGTTTTCATTGCCTGATGTGAAAATGAAAATATATAGTTTGTTTCTGCGAGAAACAAAATATAACACCACCTTATCACATTACGCAAGCTAAAGCCACTATCCCATGTCTTTGTTAAGAACCAATAGCTATTTTTGAACCAACTTACACGCTTTGTTTCCACACATGCGAACTTGAGCTGCACTTGGCTTAACGAGACCAAATGCAGAAACTGCTTCATTAACAATACAAACATCAAAATCCTCCATAGTACCCGGTAAAGACCAATTAACCTGTAAGTTTCTGTACCAAATATGTTATGCCAAAGACAATCAAGCCGCATGAATTTTCTGTCAATAGAACCATAACACAACTTAAGTAAAAACCAACCAAATCAACTTTATTCCAGATCATGACCTTAACAGAAAGACATGCAATGACCAGAAGGCTAACACTAAACCAAGAAACCTTAAATAAAACATAAACATTTGCTCATAGATTTTACTGAAAAAAAACATAAATAAAAACACCAAAAACGACCAAAGTCTCCCACCACCAATCTTTGTAGACAATGTGATCCATAAACTTCTTAGGGTTTTGAAGAGCTAGGTTTACCTTGTAATGAATATGTAACTAGCAGATAGTCCACGTGTTATTCCCATTCCAAAAGATTAACAAGTTTCGTCTTTATTCATGGCATAATGAGACCAAAAATAAAATAAGCTCATCCGCTGAACAGCTGTCTTTAAACCATTTCAAAAATCTTCCCTTGACCAACCAAACCAATTGACTCAACTGATGGTTTCCTCTAACCATCTGCTTCCTTGTAAATAAAAAACAGGAGCACAACCATCCACAAATACCAAGATTATTAATATTCTTTGATAGAAGCATGCTTCTATGGCTTCCCCGAGAGTTGCTACCAGACGTAAGACATAGGTAAGAGACACTCAAATTTTTGAGGGTCTGAATAGTAGACCTCAAATTTGAAGATCTACCACTCATACCCTTAAAATTTGAAGGTTTAAAAATCTATTAGAGAATAAAAAACTTCAAAATTTGAAGATTTAAAGACTAGTTGGAAATGTTCTAAATCATATACTAATAGAGCTACAAAATACTTTGTTAATATATACGGTTGAAAATTTACATAATTTTCTAGGAGGCCGGAAACACATGCTTCTACGGCTTTCCCGAAGGTTGCTACCGGACGTAAGACAAAGGTAAGAGACACTCCATCGTTATTCCATGAGTTTTTGTCTCTTAAAGCATGGAACAATTTGCTTCCAAACCTTTTGCATGCACTGAACTTGATCAAACACGAGAATTGCATGGATTACTTAAATTCTAGTTTTCCTCCACTGTACCAAATTACCAATCTCTTCTCGAGATAGTCTAAACAAAACGATCTTCCATTTGTTATGGAAGAACTGTTGTGATTGTTAATTGCAATACGAAACCCAAAAGTCAGATCCAATTATCAGAGATGTGCTGCGTTGGAAGGGCCGGTTTAATCGACTGAAACCAAATTAAACATGAAAATTCGTACTGATATAAATGCCCACACTAAGTATATATGTCACAACTCATAAGCCTCATATAAGGGCCACACTGAATCTCCCATTTATAACTCCTGAATTATAAAATCCTTTGAATTGATCAATTTTTCCGTTATAATCTGGCAATACAATTTACGCAAACAAACAAATAGGCTGAATCAATCAAAACCTTAAATCAATTTGGAAAGAAGAAGTATTATAGTCCCAACTTTTAACCACTATTTGATTAGTTCAATCTTTTAAAAACATATTTAATTAGTTATGGCTCATAAGTTTTGTAAGTAAGAGTATTGTCAGTGGGAGGCTCTATCTAAAAATATCTATCATATATACTATTAATTTATTTTAGTTTAGTTAATAAAATTTAAAATAAATGAAATCTGGGACGTACCTCACACTTTTAAATTTCCTCTCTACAAGTTTTTTTAATATTTAAACAAAATTTTAATTTATTTTCAAAATTAAATAAATTATTTAAATCAACTTCTTTATAAAATGATATATAGGTTTGAGCATATTTAACTGCACGAACCCAACCATACCAAACTATGAAATCTAATTGAACTGAATTTTATACATAATCGAGGAGATCATATATCTTTGGAAGCAAAAAAATTCAAACCGATTTTAGAACAAAATGGGTACCTAAATTTTTAATACGGATATTAATTATATTTAACAGCTTTCAAAGATTAATGAACTCAACTACAGCTTAAGTAAGTAGGACATTGAAATTGAGTTTACTTGGAGATAAATAATGTTTTATTTCTTATTCATCTTTACTTTTGGTAGCCAATAATACTCATTGTTTCTCTAGCCACATGTTAGTGAACTAAAATACAGAATGACAAAAGATCAAACATATGTTGCATTATACATATCATATTTATAATCAAACCTTTACCTAATTTTTGGCTTTAATTACTTTAAGACTTCTCTTGAACCTATTAATCGTAGCTTTGATATCTATTGTCTACAAAATATCAGGTTGATCACCACTCACAAAATATTCCTATGTTGCGCGCAATTTTCTGCTTCCACTTTAACTTTCATTTGTTTTAGCATTTTTCTTAAGCATATACAACATAGCTTGGGCATACATTTTCTTAAAAGCTCAGGTTGACTTTTTGAAAGTGCAAGATTAGTAGTACAGAAATTAGAACACACAGTAATCCAAGAGTTATTTTTTCCAAGAAAATACGACTACATAAATCCTTTTAAAAGCACATACAAGTTCTTTTGAAAAGCAATTCTCAACAAAGCTCAAGAACAACTTGACTTGTTGACTAGCCTAATCAATCCACGACTTACCCTAGTCGATGAATTGCTTCTAACTCTTAGAGTGTTTTGCCTATCATGCTCGGTTTCACAAAACTCTATCTTGCTAGAATATCACCTAGTGTGTTAGCCGACTACAACCCAGTCGACTCTCTCTTTATACCTAGAGAGAAAAACCCTAAAACTACCCAATGGAAACTTTCCATTTTCTGTTTCAGCGAATAAGACAACCTTCTTCTTTTCTTCATCGGTTACTTATTCTTCACTCCTTTTTCTTAACGCCCACGCCTTGATAAATATCTTCACATCTTTACTAAAGGCTCCTTCCTTTTCTTGCTCAGCTCTTGACTCCGCGTTTCATCCAGTAGTTCATGTCGTGCTTCATGAACTACTTCAGCTCCGTACTTGAACTACTTCAGCTTCGTCTGCACCATACATCTTCAGTCTCCCCCTTTTTAATCTGTGCGTCTCAAAAGTACCTGAGATGAATAAAACAATGCACACACAGACAAGAACAACTCGCGAAGTAATTCATGTAAGCAGAAGTACTCAAATATCCAAAGTAAAAAGGTTGCATACTTAATACATCTCCGAAAAGATAACACACATAAGTACTCCCCCATAATCTAGAAATTGTCTTAAACTGGAAATCAAAACCAGTTGCAACAAGTGGTGCAACCAGCAAGTACAATGCAAACGGAGTTCTAAAATAAAATAAACAACAGCATCGCTCCCCCACAATCTTAGCCTTCATCTCAATCTTCTCCCCCTTCTTGTGAGCACACAGGTTAAAAACACATAACAAATTTTAAGAAGACTCAACAAAGTAATAAGAAGACTGACCAGAAACCGAGCGAGAGAGATCGGCGACGATATCAGTCAATGCTCGTAGAGCCGCAGCCGTGTCCTGAAGTGCCTCTTGAAGCTCTTCCTGAGTGATCAGAACCTGAGGAACCTTGATAGTGCCCAGCTCAACCACAGAGACCCTTCGAGGACCAGTCCTTCCACTTGAGGTTGGTGGTGTGGGAGCAGGAGAATGACGCATTGAGCGAGCAGGCGGGCGTACCTCCAAATTTGGTGCTGTCTTTCCCTTACCCTTTACCTTAGCCCTGAGTAGCTCATAATTTTCACCAACACGCTTATCCTTCTTGTAGGCCACATGACAAACAGATTTCTCACCACTCTTTGGCTGAAGGAAGTGCTGCTTCTGGAGAATTCCCATAATGAGACGAGGGAAAATCAACCATCGAGAGTCATTGCGCTGAATTACCCCTAGATTCATGATCTGCTTGAAGATCAAGCTCCCCAAATCAACCTTCACACCGTGCGCCATTTTGTAAATCAGCTTGGCCCTGTCAACTGATACATGTGTCTTGTGGGTGGAGGGAATCCAATTATGTGATGCAATGATCATTAATGCGCCATAGCGAGGAGAGAGATCGGTGGTGGTCAAGCTGGCCCATGTTTTCTTGGTCTTCTCAGTCAAGAACTCAGCTAGTTCAGTGACTGTGACAGCATCCATGGTCTCTTCCATGTCAGCTTCTTCCTCAGACAACGGTGAGAGGTTGAGATATTCGTTGATGACTGAAGCAGAGAACTGATACGCTTGGCCTCTAACTTGTACTTCAACAAGGCATTTATCATCTTCCACTTTAACACTCGGCATAGCCGCATAGAATTCAGCAACCACCTGTTCTACATAGCTCACAAGAGATGTCACAGTAGACACCATCCCTCCCTTTATTATAATATCAGCATATCCCCACTGATCTGGTTCCTCTACATCAACACTACGTTCAGCAATGAAACTACGGCCCTTAAACTGATCATACCTTTTCGTAATCTCTGGTGTTGATGCAGAAGCACTATGACCTCCCTTCTTCTTGGACTTCACACGATCAGAGACAGTGGCTTCCTTGGGGAGATCGGAAGAATCCGCAACATCTCGAGACGACGTAGGAGCATTGTCGACTCTGGTCTTGATCTTCTTCGATGCTGGAAGACCCAATCTTTGTAGAACTCTCTTAGTCCTTGCTTTGATGGGTGGGGTTCCTTCAGATGCCGAACTCACCTCCACCGCTTCCTCGTCCTTGTTATCAACAGCCAAGGTCAGATCCACCTGATCCTGAGACCCGTCTTCCTTCTCCTCTGGGTCATCTTCCTTCCCCTCAGATCCACATTCAGAGTGTGTCCTTGCTGAGGCAGATGCAGTAGGAAAGGGTGGTGATTTTGGTATGGTGTCTTCTGGGGTAGTCGTTGTCACAGGTACATGGAGTGTTTCGAGAGCCGAGTCTTTCTGGTGAGAGGTACCGTGAAGCTCATCGCTTTCCTCCGATTGAGCCTTCTCATTTTCAGTATTAAAAGACTCAAGCTCCTCAGTGACCTCAAGAAGAGCCGTCGCGGTTGTCGGTTTGAGAGGAGGAGGTGATTCAGGTTCTCCGTCAGCAAGTTGAAGTCAATCTGGCTCAGAGGTGACATGCACTGGTGGATTTGCTGAAGAAGATGCTGCAGCCGACTTCTTAGATTTCTTCATCTTCGAATTAAGATACTGGTGAATTTGCTGAGAGAAGATTGCTGAGCAGTTTCTTTGATTTGGAAGTGGAGAAGTGAGATCGTGTGAGGTATAGAGAACTGTTTAGGGTTTTCCCACTATCTCCACTAAGAGGGAAACTCAACCAACTTATCCGAAATTGTACATCTGGTCCCGGTGCTGATTCACCTTCCCTTTTGTAACCTGCACAATTAATTTCTCTCATCCAAACCCATTAGACTTAAGCAACCACATTCTCGAATAATAATGTATCATTAGACTCTCAGAATATCAATTAAACATATGTCACAGATCACAATTGGCCTTAGTC
This sequence comes from Eruca vesicaria subsp. sativa, assembly GCA_932364175.1. Lineage (NCBI taxonomy): Eukaryota > Viridiplantae > Streptophyta > Magnoliopsida > Brassicales > Brassicaceae > Eruca > Eruca vesicaria. The sequence goes on along the minus strand of CAKOAT010155155.1, from coordinate 291,101 downwards.
TGAATGAGTTTTTTATTAAAAAAAATTGATTTTGTACCTTTTAGAACATGTAGTGCCTGATCTGATTCAGCACCTAGTTCAGTCTGCACACACGAGACTCTTAGATTGTACGATCTGGTGGACTCAAAGTCTTTTATGGCTAGCTTTCACACCGTTGTACCTTCATCAATCCTGGTGGATTTTCACTTCCTTATTCAACATGTGTGAGTGCTCCCCATCCTTTCGTTTCGTTTCTTTGTATTTTTTGTTCTTTCTTTTTCTCTTTTGAACTTCTTCACCCTTCTTGTGAGGTGATGATGTTGCTTCTTAAGGGTATTATGATCATCCACACACGTGAAAACCTGTACCTCTCAGCAGGATCAACGGTACAACAGGTAGCTCTTTTCCACAACGTTCTCAAGTGCCAAACATAATCTGAATCATGTGTACCTCCTGAACTAGCACATGTACCAGATCCTGCACTACTTGACTCAAAAATCAAGATTACATACCCCAATGGCATTTCTTAGTGTGATAAAGCGATTAAGATCAAGGGGTTTAGTAAAAATATCAGCCAACTGTAAATCAGTAACAACATGCTCAATTACTACCTGATTGTCTTCAACCAATTCTCTGATGAAATGGTGCCGTATGTCAATGTGCTTTGTCCTAGAATGCTGGACTGGATTCCTTGAGATATCAATTGCACTTTTGTTGTCACAGTGTACCAGAAAGGGTCCAGACGCCATTCCGTAGTCAGCTGACATTTGCTTCATCCAAATCAATTGTGTACAACAGCTTCCCATGGCGATGTACTCAGCCTCTGTAGTAGATAGTGACACAGAATTCTGCTTCTTGCTCATCCATGATATGAGATTGTGACCGAAAAAAGAAACATCCTCCACTCGTACTCTTCCTATCATCAGCACATCCTGTCCAGTCAGCATCACAGTATCCTACCAGATTCTTGCTGGAGTTCTTGGTGAATTGTATTCCAAGGCTTTCAGTTCCCTTGACATACTTCACAATTCGCTTGACTGCATTTAAGTGCGACACCTTTGGTTTGGCTTGGTATCTTGCACATACTCCCACGCTGAAGGATAGATCTGGTCTACTGGCTGTCAGATAAAGTAGACTTCTAATCATTCCTCTGTACAAGGTTGGATCAACATCTTCACCAGCCTCATCTCGTGCAAGTTTCACTGAAGTACTCATTGGAGTACGTGCGACTTTGCTGTTTTCTAGTCCGAACCTCTTAACTAGATTGTTGGCATAGGCATTCTGTGAGATGAACACCCCTTTCTCGGACTAAGTTACTTGAAGCCCGAAGAAATACATAAGCTCTCCACACATACTCATCTCGAATTCATCAGTCATACTCTTCACGAATTCATCCACCATTGACTGTGAAGTACTTCCAAAGATAATGTCATCCACATAGATCTGAACAATGATGATGTTCTTATCTTTCTCCATAAAAAACAATGTCTTGTCTACACTTCCCCTGATGTATCCTGCTTCTACTAGGAAGCTTGTAAGACGCTCATACCATGCTCGAGATGCCTGCTTAAGGCCATACAACGCTTTCTTCAACTTGTAGACATGTTGCGGATGAGTGTGATCTTCGAACCCCTTTGGCTGCTCCACATAGACCTCCTCTTGCAGAATTCCATTCAAGAACACACTTTTTACATCCATCTGGTATACCTTGAAGTTCAGGATGCAAGCCATTCCTAAGAAAAGCCTGATGGACTCAAGACGAGCCACTGGTGCAAATGTTTCTTCAAAGTTTACCCCTTCAACCTGTGAGTACCCTTGTGCCACCAATCGCGCTTTATTGCGAACGACTTCTCCATGCTCATCAATCTTGTTCTTGAAAATCCATCTAGTTCCCACGACATTTACTCCTTCTGGTTTGGGCACAAGTTCCCACACATCATTCCTTACGAACTGCTCCAGTTCCTCCTCCATTGACACAATCCAGTACTCGTCACGTAGTGCATCATTGTGTGTCTTAGGTTCAATGGAAGATACAAAGCAAGCGAACTGGACCATCTCTCGGAAGTTTATCACCTTGCCGCGAGTCTTTCGTCCCTCTTCTAACCCTCCAATCACATCGTCAGCAGAATGATTACGATTTACTTGCTGGGGTACTTCAGTTGGTGCAGCACCTTCTGATTCAGTGGTCTCAGATACTTCTTCTCTCGTTCTGATCTCTGGTGTCTCTGTCTCTTCATCAGATTCATTGTCATCCCAGCTGATCACAGACAAGTCATCAAATACCACATTCACTGACTCCATAACCATGGCATATCGCTTGTTTAACACTCGGTATGCTGTACTAGTTCCTGAATAACCAAGGAAGATGCCCTCATCGCTTCTTGAATCAAACTTTCCTAGGTAGTCCTTGTCGTTCAAGATATAGCACCTGCACCCAAAAACATGAAAATAACCAAGGTTAGGTGTTTTACCAATCCACATTTCATAAGGAGTTTTCGTGGTCCCTTTTCTCACATACACCCTATTGATGATGTAACATGCAATACTCAGTGCCTCAGCCCAAAACCTTTGAGGTATCTTGTTACCATGTATCATCGCCCTGACCATCTCTTGCAATGTCCTATTCTTTCGCTATACTACACGGTTTTGTTGTGGTGTCCTGGGAGCTGAGAACTGATGAACTATTCCTTTCATCTCACAAAATTGCGTCATTAGTTCATTCTGAAACTCTCCTCCATGATCACTACGTATCTTCTTGATTCCTCCTTTCTCATTGATCAACTGTAGTGCCCAAATCTTGAAGCTTTCCACCGTTTTTGACTTCTCTCTGATGAATCTGACCCATGTGAATCTTGTGAAGTCATCAACTAGTACAAACACATACTTCTTCCCTCCAATACTGTCGATTTGCATTGGTCCCATTAGATCCATGTGAACTAGATCCAAGGGGGCCAAGGTTTGTACATCCGGAACCTTCTTGTGTTGTACCTTTACTTGTTTCCCTTGATTACAAGCTCCACACACGATCTTCTCTTCTATCTGAAGCTGAGGTACTCCAAGAATCATATTCTTGTTGACTAGAGTTGCCATGTTACGCAGATTCATGTGGCCTAGACGTTGATGCCAAAGTTCAACATTGTCTTGTGAGGATTGAGCAGAGAAGGCATTCATACACTTAGTCTTCTTTTCCCACATGTAGCAGTTGTTGCCAGCTCTTATCCCTTGTTGAACTGTTACCCCATGCTTTTTGATGGCTCGGCATTCTGTTGCTGTGAATAGAACTGAGAGTCCTTCATCACACAGTTGACTTACGCTGATCAAATTTGCCTTCAGACCTTTGACAAAGTATACGTTCACCAGCTTAGGTAGTTCAATATCGTTTGTAGCACCTTTCCCTTTGATAGATCCTTGTCCTCCATCTCCAAACGTGACCTTTCTGCCATTCACATTTTTCAAGTTATCTAGGTACTCAGCATTCCCTGTCATGTGCCTTGAGAAACCACTATCAAAGTACCATGGCTCTTCTGCATCATCATCCTCTGTAACCAAAGCCATGCTACATCGTAAGCCAGATCCTGTAGTAATCGAAGAATACAAGTCTGACTTCTTCATCCATACTCGACTTGTGTTCCCAACTCTCCAGAACTTCCGTTGATTCCACACTTGTCTGATCTTCTCGAGATACCTCTGACAGAACCTTTTGTAATGACCCAACTTCCCACAAAAATGGCATCCAGCCGTTTTTCTTAACGGACTTCTTGTCTCAGTTTCCTTAGCGTGAACAAACCCTCCAGACACAAAACTTGTCATGCCTGTGGTATTACTTGATCTTCCAGTGTATCCGAGCCCCATGTGAGAACTCTCTGTTCTGCCTTGAGACAAAATCATGTCAAGCTGCTTAGTGCCCGTTAGCATCTTGATGTTCTTGTATTGCTGATCTAACTCCGATTGTAGTTCCATGGTGATTTTCTTCTCAGCCATCACTTCCTGTCTGAGATCTTCTGCTTGTTTGGCAAGAACTAGCTTCTCTTTCATCATATTCACACTCTCTTTGGCTAGCTCAGTTTCCTGTTGGAGTTCCAGACAAACCTTTTCCAATTCTGCTTCAAGACTTTCCTTAGCTTTCTCAAGTGCTCGATTCCCAGCTCCAAGTCTCAGTACTGTCTCGCGAATTTCTCGATAGCTCTCAGATAGTTCTTTCTCTGATTCACTCTCACTTTCCGAGTCAGACTCAAATTCTGTGATGCCCAAGAATGCCACAAAGTTGTTCAGCTCTTCTTCACTATCGCTGTCGGAGTCGCTGTCGTCGATCCCAATCAACGATTTCTCTTTCTTCTTCTTGCTGTATGTCTCGCATTCAGCTTGAGTATGGCCCAACCCTTTGCACCCAAAGCATTGAAACTCTCTTCTTTTTACTGTGGGGCAATCAGTTCGCACATGGCCATATCCATTACACTCATAACACTTCACGTCTGACTTCTTGACATTCTTCTCAGCTTCAGCAGATTTTGATTTTGAACCGAACTTCTTGTAGGATTGTCCTAGTTCCACTTTTCTGAGTGCTCTATCAAATCTCCTCACAAGTAAGCTTAATGGATCATCACCTGCTTCATCCTTTTCAACAGGCGCTAGTGCAATTCCCTTAACCTTCTTTCCACTATCTAACTCCATCTCATGAGCTTGCATCATACCCACTACCTCATCGAAGCTTATGCCATCAGTGTTGAGAGCTACTTCCATGGCTGATTTGTGACCTCTGAACCTTTCAGGAAGGCACCTCAAGAACTTCTTCACCATTTTCTTCTCTTTGTATTTTTTCCCGAGTGTGAGTGCTTCTTGGGACAATGAGCTTAGCTTGGAACTGAAATCAGCAATTGATTCATTCTCGTCCATCTTCAGATCTTCAAACCGAGTATCCAGCATTTCTCTTCTCGAGCTTAACACCTTTTTAGTTCCTTCAAAGTGCTTCTGAAGAATATCCCATGCTTCTTTCGCTGACTCACATCCCTGAATCAACTCAAACTGTTTCCTTGCAACACTGCAGTGGATGGCCGTGAGTGCTCTTGCATTGAACTTGGCAAACTTGTTCTCATCTTCAGTCCACAGTTCTTCGGGTTTTGGTACGTCTTTACCATCTTCACCTCTCGCAACATGATGGTTCCACCCAGACTCAACTGCCTTCCATGCAAGTGGATCAATACCTTTGATCATCGCCTTCATTCTGGCTTTCCAGAACCCATAGTTTCCTACTTCCAAGATCACCTTGGAGTGCGCCACCAACTCTTTGAAGTTGTCCATTCCGCAGGATCCTTACCTGTTTAAGAAAAACACAAGTACCCGCTCTGATACCAATTGAAAGCGCAAGATTAGTAGTACAGAAACTAGAACACACAGTAATCCAAGAGTTATTTTTTCCAAGAAAATACGACTAGATAAATCCTTTTAAAAGCACATACAAGTTCTTTTGAAAAGCAATTCTCAACAAAGCTCAAGAACAACTTGACTTGTTGACTAGCCTAATCAATCCACGACTTACCCTAGTCGATGAATTGCTTCTAACTCTTAGAGTGTTTTGCTTACCTTGCTCGGTTTCACAAAATTCTATCTTGCTAGAATATCACCTAGTGTGTTAGCCGACTACAACCCAGTCGACTGTCTCTTTATACCTAGAGAGAAAAACCCTAAAACTACCCAATGGAAACTTTCCATTTTCTGTGTCAGCGAATAAGACAACCTTCTTCTTTTCTTCATCGGTTGCTTATTCTTCACTCCTTTTTCTTAACGCCCACGCCTTGATAAATATCTTCACATCTTTACTAAAGGCTCCTTCCTTTTCTTGCTCAGCTCTTGACTCCGCGTTTCATCCAGTAGTTCATGTCGTGCTTCATGAACTACTTCAGCTCCGTCCTTAAACTACTTCAGCTTCGTCTGCACCATACATCTTCACTTTTTACGTCAAGATTTCAAAGGGTCTTTGTTGAATACTCTAACTGTTCCACCTGATGTTATATTTCGTGCGAAGAAGAGCGTGTAGAACTATTCTCTGTCACAATAACACATGTCTGGTTATCTTCCAACACCGGTTCAAACCCGATCCTAGGGAGGCTTCTTTTCTCCTCGTTCGTTTTATGTAGACACAGCGAGAAATTCAGAGCAAGCCCTGTTTTTCCTACTTGAGAAACATATGAAACCAACGAGTTTTGATGCTTCTCCATGTAGTGTAACTGATATCTTAGTTTCTTATCTTGTTTCTCAAACAGTTCTTGTTCCTCCTCTTGTTTATGTAACTCTTCAAGCAACCCCCCGTCCCTCTAATTCTCTGTCACTCTGAACAGGTTTGCTTCTATGAATGTTTTTCGAAAGATGAGGTCCCCCTTCCACGAATCATCATTCGCTAATTCCCATTGCTGATCAGGATCAGATTTTCTAAAACTCTACAAATATAAGTCCAACTAAACTTAAACCACAAGGAAGATAGATCACTTGAATCACACACAAAAAAAAAGTCAATACTTCCAAATTCGTATTAAGAAACAAAAAAAATTGAAAAAAAAACTAAATTTAATTAAAAGGGAGGAAATTCCTCAAATATATTAGAATAGAATACAATGATCTTCTGGTGATTTGTAAAGGCAATTCAATATGATTGATGCAGGTCGGGCTTTAGGTTATAAACTTTCACGGGATTTTTCGTGAAATGATTTACCTTGTTAATGATTTGGATTTTCGATGTGCATTTTGATCTCTTCAAAGCATGAGCTTTTGATTTCTGATGATTATGTTTTGCTTATTTTCTTACTCATAAGTCGTATAATCTGGAAAGATCTTCGTTGCTCGTGACATTAGGTACCAAAAAAACATATGACTTTGATAAAATGTTAGTTTAATAAAATGGGTCTTGTATAACGTTATGGAATCTCGTTGGTATGCACATGATATATTCGAGTAATAAATGAATTTAGTTAAATTATTTATTGTATAGTTAGAGAAAATATAGAGAAAGACCAAAAATTAGTTACTTAATGAAAAATTACAAACAATTTGTATAAATAGATTTTTTTAGATTTTTTCTCTTTTAATAGTATTGATTCAAAGAGATTAGTATAAAAATCACCGCTAATGTTATGCACAAAGATGAAAACATAACATTTTTCTAAAAAATATTTTAACAATATAACTTTATAATTATTTAATTAATTATCAAAAATTTATAAAATTTTATTCACCGAATAGTTTTAAGAAAATTAAAATTTATTTTAAAATTTAATATCCTTAAATTTTAAAATATTTCTGTTTTAAAACAATAGAAATCTACTAATAATTCATCTACTCTATTAAAATAGAGTCACTATTCTTATCTACTACAAAGAAGTCATATAGGACCATTTCATTTATTTAGTATGACATATTAAATTAATTAGGTTAATCAATCAAATATATATCATATATGCTGAAAATAATAGCTTTACATTTTATTTTTAATTATAACAGAATCGGTTAAGAGAATATCTAACAAAATCTTACTAGAAATTTAAATATTTTTTTATTAAATAACATAATAATGAATTTCGTAATTAATAATATCATACTATTATACATTAGTATTAATTAAAATTTCACTATAATAATAAAAAAGAATCCTATACTATTTTATAAATTTCATATTATAGTCTAGGTTATATTAAAATAAAATTGCACTATGAATTAAATAAAATAAATTACGTTGGTAAATGAAACTTTGTTTTAAAATTTATTTCACTTAAATAAAAAAATTATTCACCACTAAACGATTAACATCATAAATTATGTATATTTTTTATACAAAAATGTTAGCATAATGTTAAATTTTTACTATATCTTATTTTTTACTTAATTTAAAACTCACAAAAAATATTATCTATAATGATTATATAAAAAATATAATAGTATATAACTAACTCAGAAGATATTTAAAAAAGATAGGATATCAGAAAGTTTTACTAATTCAGAAGATATCAGGAAAACATATTTTTAACTGAAAATTTAATATTTTTATTATAAAATAATATGTTGAGAAAACATAAAAATATTTTATATTAATAATGTCGAATAACAAAATAAAAAGTTAAAGAATATTATATATTAATAATGTTAAATAAAAACCTACATCATTTAGATTATAATTTTACACAATATATAGCATAAAATATAAATTATATATTTAAAATATTTATATTAATATTAAATAAATTTTTAAAAATGAAAAATATATTCGCACGAATGTGCGGGTAAAAACTCTAGTATATTTTTAAAACGAAAGAATATTATTTTATCTGATATACACACGTTCTATTCGTGCGGGTAAAAACTCTAGTATATTTTTAAAACGAAAGAATATCGTTTTATCTGATATACACACGTTCTCTAGTGCCCACGTATCAATTGTGAGCCACATATTTTCTATTTATTTCAGAGAGACCAAGGCCAATGTTCGTGTGGATATCTCTCAGCCGACCATATGCCCCACTACCTGAGTAAAAAACTATATTCCACCGTCCACCCAAAATATCAGTACCTTACTGACCCCCACCGTCTTCTACGCTTGGGTTCGATGTTTTGACCGACTAAACTATCTAATGGTTTATGGTTATAGACTACAGTGAACAATTTTTGTTTTTGGTAAAATAGTGAACAATTTGAACCCGAAATAAGATCCTACTAGATAACTTGATCGTTACATAAGCATTTCACCCGTAGCATACTATAATAATGTTTCAGCTTATTAAACTCGAAATTAATTTTACATTTTTTAATAGCAATAATAAAAAGAAGTATGTTTAAAAATATGAATAACATTGTCCTTTTAATATTTTTTTATTTATATATTTAGCCATTATATATTTTATTTATAGTTTTTTATTTACATATTCTACTACTACATTTAAAAATTTAAATTTATTAATTATAAATTTAAAGTTGATGATGTTATTGATAATATAAAAATATCAATTAAAATATAGTATATATTATATAAAATAATTTTTAAATCTAGTATTACTTTATTTAATTTAATTAAATAAAAAATCTGAGAGTTAACTTTTTAAAAAAATTAGAAAATATAATAATTTATAGAAAATTAATATAATTTTTTTTAAAATTTAGTGTATTATTTCATTTTAACATAAATTAAAAAACAGATTAATATTAGATTTGTACAATTACATTAAGTTATACATTTTGATATAATATTATATACAAATAAAAAAAATATTATCAAACATTTATATTATAAAATAAAATATGTTATTCGATATATAATTTATAAAACATAGAAATATATATATAAAATATTTTATTAAATCAATGGATTATGAATTTATTTTGAACACAAGTTAAATCAAACATCCGCTTCAACATCTAGTTCTAATTAAAGTACATATTCCATACGAAGCTTAGATAAGTTATTTGGAAAAGCTGGCTACGAATCTTTATATCAACTACAAAGTCGTCAGATATTTATTTCGTCCGAAACATATGATATTATTTATTTTAGCTGATGGTACTTAGAAATTCCGTTTGCACTCGGCAATACACGCAATTACATCTTTAGTTAAAATACATAACCATACAAACGAAAACTTAGATCAGTTATTTAGATAAACTGGCCACAAATCTTGGTATTTTTCTATCCAAGAAACTCATTATTATTATACATTATAATTTCTTTATCTGCTTTCAAGGAGCTTTCTCAGCAGCGGCGGTGGATCCTCCACCTGACGGAGTAGGAGCATCAGTGGATCCACCACCGAGACCAGCCTTAACCTCTTGGTGGCCTTGGGCACCATAAGCTTTCATCTTGTAATCTTCCAAGCTACCTGAGTCGTCCACATAAGGACTGTTTGTCGGCAAGTCGTTTTTCACTTCCTGCTCTGGTTTTTTCTCCGTAGTCGTCGTCGTCGGTGGTGTTTTCTCAGCCTCCATTTTCTTTTGTTTGTTGGATTCTTCTTCTTAGGCGATGAGATGTGTTTGCTTTATAGAAGTTGGAGTAAAGTGTGGTTTGTGTGTCTCCAACACGCGGCAGGTACGTGATTCCTTTGGTCTACGTGGCTTTGTAAGTAATATCTTGCTGATGTCGGTAGCTTTATCGCCTTATTGGTTATGGGCTTTACTGCAAGGCCGAAAGGTAAAGCGGCCTAATTATACACTTACATAACACTCAAAACTCTATAAATTAATGAGAGTTTACCAGAGCCGGTCCTGACAACTGAGGGGCACTATTCAAAAAAAAATTATCAGTAGTAAATTTTATAATTAAAATTATTATTTTTAAAACATGCTTTAGAATGTAATAGTATTTGTATTAAAATCATAATAACTAGGTCGACAAAATAAATCATAGTAATTAGATGTGTTACACATTTTAGTAGCCAATTACAGTCCGATTTGACAAATAAACAAAGAGTCTAATACAAATTGTATTGTTACCAATTAAAATAAATTTATTCTCAGTATAAGTAACTGACCATGACGCGGGAAGAAAATATTACTAGTACTCAATAGTTATTATCACTAGGTTCATAGCTCCGCGCAAGCGCGGAGCCGGAGACGGTGATAATGCGTTATGATGTTTTATAGATGAAATTTTGTCATTTTTTGGACATTTTTTTATTTGGGGTTTAACCGAAAACCGATTGAATTGACTTGATATACGAATGAGTGAAAATTCATATGCTTTGAAATATTCATATATTATTTTAGTAATGATTTTTTCGAATATTTGTGTTTATTAGTGCTTTTATGTCCAGGATGGGTGATTTATTATGTTGTCATTGTCTAATTTATAGGTTGGTAGTATATTATTGTTAAATAGTGAATTAGCATTTTTAAATTCTTTTTAAAGATTTTATTCAATTATACAAAGAAATATAGTTTAATGGATTGAAGAGAGAAAGATGAAACATGTTTATTAAGGGGTTGTGTGGAATGTTGAGAGATTAATCTTTATTAGTGAGTAAAGACCTGTTTTTATTTACAAATAAGATTGTTTAACAAATTCATATGTGTTCGTATTTCTACATTTTTTTACGATTTAATTGGATCTTAATGTTATTAGTGAGTTAATAACCATATGTAGCTAAACATAGGTATTTGTTAATATACAACTATAATATGGGAACAAAGAGAAAATAATTTTGTTATCCGAAAAGAAATATAGTTTGTTGTTTTCAATGTGCCATGACATGTTTTGAAAATATATAACTGTAGTTTAATAATGCTAATGCTTCGTATAATTATATACATGTATGACTAAGATAGTTATTTTTTTTATTTGTCAAAAATATTTTGTGGTAGTTTAACAATGGAATGGTGGATTAAAAATTTTAGTCGTATAGGACTTATATTCGAACGCAATGAAAATGTAGTTGTTGGGTTTTAAATGATTGGACTTGAAATTTGATGAGTCTTGAGTCTCAATTTAGATCTGAAACTGGATTGTTTACTCGCCATTTTTGTTTCTCCTCGTCATCTTCAGCAGTGTGGCAAGCTCTTGTGATTCTTGGTCTGATTGCGTTTTTAGTGTGTCATTTTGTGAAATTATAGTTTTTCTATAGCAACATGGAAGAGAGATTTGCTCACCTCAGTTAAGGCTGTCTCCACCGCATTCCTTACTCAGTGAACCTATGTTGATTTGGTGTTCTCGGAACCTGCAATAAGAAGGTTTGAATTTGTTGTATGACTTTGTTTCTATTATTATTAGTTTCGTTTACTAAAACCCATATTGAATGATTTGAGGTTCTATATGTTAATTTGGTTGGTATGGCTTATGTTTACTTTAACATGACAGAGAGACTCGAAGGCTGCATGACGGACGTCGGTGACGCTAGTTTTAGGAATTGGAGAAGCAGAGAGAGACATTTTCTAAAAAATGGTTAAAGTTAAGAGGAATAGATAAGTTTTGTGGAGATGCAGATATGGTTCATCAAATATGAGAATCATATATATATATATATATATATATATATATATATAGGATTTACATAGGGGATACAAATCAGGAACATTTATGAGCAAGCGATGTAAGCTGGGGAGATGAAGAGTTCACCGGTGAAAAGAATAGATTACGAACAGACACATGGCGTATCTCTGTAACTCAAACCTGTATGAGACGATGGTGAAAGGAATCTTAACTCATTTTAAACATTGACGGTTTACAATATGGGAAAACTATAACTGTTGTAAACTTGAGGATTTTTCTTCATATAATGTGATTAATCCCAATTAAAAATAAAACTCATAATACACTTCGAGGCCGAACTTTAAAGGAGGTCATAGATGCAAAGGCTTCCGGCTAAATATATATTAGTTTCAGCCATCAATGTACAAGTTATCCTGTAGTTTGGTGGTATGAATGTTAGTGTTTGTTCCTTAATAACTTGGGTTCAAATCATATGTTTGACAACTTTTCACATTTTTTGAAGTGGGACCCACCTAATGCTGAAGTGGCGCGCTGAGGTTTCTTGAAACTCAACTATTATAATATAGATTTGATCAATATGTACCAACACATGCATATTTTATTTGATCAAATGTTACATTGTCTATACAAGACTTTTGTTGATATTGGCTATCTGAAGAATCCTACTATTTACAGTTATTACAATTTATAGAATTTTTTTTTAATTCAGAGTTACTTTGGAGTTTATTACATCACAGTTCCATCCCGATACTATAATAGTTTATTGTGGTTCTTTATTTTGCTATTTCAACTAAGACCAAATGAGAGAGGAACTTGTTTACTATTAGAACCAAACATCTTCTCTCGCCTTATCTTTTTCTTTCTTTAATCTCATGTGTTTTGGCAGAGAATTGTGTTTACAAAGTTTATTGTCTCTCAATCTTTTCATAAAATATAAATCCTTAGATTCTTTCCTCATCACTTTCTTCTCGCAGTCTAGAGCTTGGCCTGAGCTAAAACATCACCAACTTGACTAATTCGAACCAGTAAATCATGAATCACACAAATCCTCTAAATTCCTCGTCGAATCGTTAAATTATAAAATTCAATATCATTTCCGAGCTGAATCTCATTTATGTTTCATCTACCTTTCATATCTCTGGTTCGTTCCAATGGCTCAACCAAGCATCTCCTTATGCATATGTAATAAAATGTGCTTTTCTTTATTTTCATTTCACATGGTCATTTCAAAATTAACTATCCCTATATGTCGAAATGGGATATTTTGTTGTGGGCTATGCATTTAGTTTAAAAAATGGGATCTCTTATCTTAAAAAAATGAGTTTAAAGTTTAAACTTTTGTTTTAGATCATTTACATTGGTGCTTCAGATTTTAACTTCTACTTCATTTTGATGAACCTTTTCTCCAATTGTTCTCCATTTCTTATTTCAAAATGAAACTATAACAGTATTACTTTAAATTTGAGGATATATTGTTTACATATGTATTTTTCAAGATAATTTTATTTTATTTTATAGATTGGTCAGAAAATGAAGTAAATCATTAGAGTAGATGTTGTTTAATTTTTTTCTTCATATTATTTGAAGAGAAATGGTGGCAAAGTGATTGTTATTGAACAGCTTAATAAAGAAAAGTGAACAGTAAATGGAATAACAACTTTATACGTTTTTCACTATTTTAAACTAATTATATGATTCTTTTAGTTTTTATACCTTATTTACCTTAAATATATTGTGCGGGTGCTCCATACACAATATTGAAAACATAATATTTTATTAATTTTTTTTTTGTAGATTAAGTCCGAGTTTCCAATCAGTTTGAAGACAATATTGAGTCATCGACAACAGTGGCAAAGGAAAAAAGAAAAATTGTTGGAGCATGAGGCATAAATATTACGTATAGCATGATTAATGGTGGTTCTTAGCGGAATATAAAAAATTGTCTTTTTATTTTTAACTAAGAAAATTAAAAAACAATTTTTAAATTTTTTATTTAAAAACCGATTCTTATATTTTTTTTAGTTAAAAATTAAGAAATGGTGTTTTGTGTTCCGTTAAAAATCTCATTCTTAGGTTTTTAGGGTTTTCTAGTGGACTTTAAACTATAATAAAATACTAAGTGGGTTTAAATACAACATTGTTCTCTATATATTTTTAGTGGGTTTAAACAAATATATGGTAGCAATTGTTTTTTAGGGTGAGGTCATTTAGATTAGGCTTTAGTAACTTACACTAGTTTCCTAAATTTTGTTGGGTTCAATGGCCTCCATATTATTGTATGTGGTTCCGACACTGATTGACAAGTCCCTTTGAGTGAACTTGTTCTTAGTTTTTTAGTTAATAGTCAAGAGACGATTTTTTATATTCCGCTAAACACTTATTAATTATATTCTTAGGTTTTTGGGTTTTCTACTGGACTTTAAGCTATAATAAAATACCAAATGGGTTTAAATACAATATTGTTCTCTATATTTTTAGTGGGTTCAAACAAATGTATGGTAGTAAATATTTTTAGGGTGAGGTCATTTAGATTAGGCTTTAGTAACTTACACTAATTTTCTAAATTTTTTTGGGTTCAATGGCCTTCACATTATTGCATGTGATTCCACCGCTGATTGACAATTCCCTTTGGTTTTGGAGAGTCCAATGCAAGATTCTCGCTAGATATGTAATAATTAAAAGAAAATAAAAATATAAAAAATTGGCAAAAAGGCATGAAAAAATTCTATGTAGAAGACTAAAGAGAATTACACATGAGCTCATCTTTCCACTTGTCGATATATAAAATATCTCAGGTAATAAATGTACATTTATATATTAATTAAACAAAATTAATTAAAATAGTAATATTTTATCATCAAGAATCTTATTTTGACAACACAACCAATGGCCTTCTGTTTTTCTCCTCCTTCTCTCTTCATCTCTTCATCTTCTCCGGTAAGATTATGTATTTTTTGATGGTGGCGCGCCCTTAGCGTCACCATCGGGACTGTCTCTTTTGTATGATCTTCACTAGTCTTTTCTTTCTACTCATTGGTTTTGGATTCTTAGATCTAGATCTGGTTGAATCCATGAGTAATTGAAAGTGGATGTTTGATCTTGTGTTACATGTCTGTTAGACTTTGATCAGATGATCCTAATCCTTCAAATTCATTCTTGGTTGAAATCCTTTTGTGTTTCAATGTTGCATGTTGATCTCAAGTTCATTTTGAATTGTCTTCGGCTTCGATCTACTGCTTGTCCGCTTTTGTGTGGGTGGTGGTATCCGGAGGCATGTATCGTCGCTCCTTGTCATCAACCTTTTGATCTGATCGAGATCTTATCTTTGTTTTAGCTTCCTGTTGGCGGACTTACGACATTGTTTGTCCCTCTTCACCTTGCCGGTTTTTATCATAAGAACATGGAGTATTCTATCTTGCCGGTACTCTGAAGTTGTGCTAATCATGGTTGGGCTATTCACTATAGGAGGACATGGCTGTCGGTGTCTCTGTCTTATTTGGACTTCATCGATTGGTCCTTCAAAGATTCTCTTGTAGATCGCATGTTCGTATTTTCTTTTGTATGAGGTTCAACCGATGGTAGTGATTAATTTTGACAAGTTCTTAATTTCAATCATGTTTTCACCTAAATTCCTATTTGTGGGCTTTGGTTTCCGGGGATTATGTGTAATCCACCGGTTTTTCTGGAATGTCCATCATCACCGGGTTTGTGTACTGAAGTTGGTTTAATATATGATCTTTCAGTGTGCAAAAAAAAAGACAACACAACCGATGGGGTTACCCATAGAACGAAACTAGTCATCCTCTGTCTCGTTGAAGAAGTTGTAGTATATTTTGATTTTACCAATCACAATAAATCAAAAAAAAATATCTTACGGTGTTGTTACATAGGTATTACATAAAATAGAGCAAAACATTTCCATCTGTACTATGTAAATGAACCTTTGCCAAGATGTGTTTATAAAAGAAAAAGAAAAAAAAAGTTTTGCCAAGAAGGTCATGATCCAGTGTGGCTGTGCCGAGTGCCTTGTGCATTTTGGCTTCTGGGATTCGACTAATCTATTCAAAAAATAAATATACGTTTAGTTTCATTCCATTCATTTCATATTCTCTTTGTTTATTTTCTGCATGTCATTATTTATTAACTATAACTCCATTTTCTGCTTGCATATACACGTTTAGTCTGGAAGACTGGAACATGTTGCATTCATAAGACACTTTAAATAAAAGAGAGACACAGCTATATCTGGCACTAGTCAGCTACATTTTATGTAAAGAGTTTTCACGGAACTCCCTGACGGTTAATAGTTCCGGTGGAGGAAAGATCTGACGATGCGGCACCTCCGCCACGGCCAACTCCACCTGACGGAATGAGAGGATCGGTAGAACCACCTCCAAGATCAACCTCAGGCTCCTCGTGGCCTTCGTGCCCATAATCTCTCATCTTAAAATCTTCCATGTTATTATAGTCAAAATATGGGCTCTTGATGTTAGGAACGTCGTCCTTTTTTACTTCTTGTTCCGTTGTCTTCTCCGTCATTGCTGGTTTCTTCTCATCTTCCATTTTTCGGGGGGTTTACTTCTCCTCTTTACTGTATCCTTTGTTTGCTGCTTAATTATGGGATGTTCTTGATTATATAGCATGCATATGTCTCATGTCATTCGACACACGTCATAGGCACGGAACTACACGATTCGTTAAGATCTACATTATCCTTGTAGATAAGGACACGTCTCAAGCTCTTGTTTGATACTAACTGTGTCTCCTCTGTTTGGATAAGGAAACCAGAACTTTCACGAATGAACGCTTGTCTTTTGCTGATATTTTCGAACACGTGCTTTTTGAAAGCTAGTTTAGTTATTTTGCTAAAATACTGCACCTTAATACTACATTTTACATTTTGCATTGATTATTATTTAAAATTATAAATTACTAAACCTTTTAAAAAACATACAATGAAAACTTTATTACCAGTGATTTAAAGTTTTTTGTTATAAAAATATACAAATCATAAAAAAAAATTGTAAAAAAAATAATTGTTTGGCTTAATAAAATTTATTTACGTTCCGCACAAATTAAATTATATATGTAATGGTTACTGAATTTTTAAGTAATATATATATATTACAATATATAAAAGAACATATAATACATAAATATACAATTTTATCTCATGTAAGACATGGGTCTTAACCTGTTATTTGGTGATTCTTTCATGTTGGATATAAATTATAACAAAGTAAATGTATCATAATAACTTATTAATATTTATTTTAAAATATAAATGATTTGGTAATTTATATATAAATATAAAATATTATGTTATTTTAAATGAAAAAATTACTAGAATAGAAAAGATATAAGGGAAAATTCTATAAAAATACTCAAACTAAATTTTGTTAAGCTTTTAATACCCAAAATTTTTTGCTACCATGTTTAATACCCAACTAATTATTTTTCCCATTTTAATACGAAAACTCTTATTTTAATAACCAAACTTTATTTATTTTAATTAACAATAGTATAAAGTTTCAAACGAAATTTTAAAATTTTTCTAAAATCTAAAAATAAATATTTAAAATTTCTAATTTTACTTAAAGATTTTAAAAAGAAAGTAAATAAAATCTAGAGAAGTTTTAAAAAATTTAAAAAATTAATTTTGAATGAAAAAACTATATATTTTTTTATTTTATAAAAAACAAAAATAAATATTTAAAATTTAAATATTTATTACAAAATGTAAAATTATAAAAAAAATTATTTACTTTTACTTCTCAAAATTAAAATAAAATTAGAATTTTCTAGTAAAGCTTACACATTTTAAAATTTCATTTGAAACTTCTTAATATTTTAATTAAAATAACTAAAATTTGGGTATTTAAATGGGCACAGTTATAAAAGTTTGTGTATTAAAATGAGGAAAATAATTAGTTGGCGTATTAAAATGGATAGCAAAAAAAATTTGAGTATTAACATGGTTAAAGAAATTTAGTTGGAGTATTTTTATGGAATTTTCCCAAAATATTATATGACTAGAATATCATATATCTTTTAAAAATTAGTAGAAAATTTGTAAATTTATAGTAAATTACAATAAAAACCACTGGTTAATTTTTGTTTGATTGTAAATATTTTTAATTAACAAATCTATATAACTAATTATTGTATCCACGTCACTAATAGCAGTGATAAAAAAAGAGGGAAGACAATCAAACGTCGCATAATTATGGTGTTACCAAAAGAACACAACTTTATTTCTTCGTCGTTTAAACCCTTACCGTTTAGTCGATACTATTGGTGATCATCTCGAACTGTCTTCTAAGATATCGTCTTCGCTGAAATCATCATCTCTGCTAGCGTTTTTACGAAATCGTCTTCGCCGTACTCATATCTATGAAATCGTCTTCTCCAGTATGTTGTGGATGAGTTTGATTTATGTTGTGACTAAGTTTGATTTATGTTGTGGATGATTTTGATTTATGTTGCGCCTTAGTTTGATTTGTATTGTGGTTGGGTTATATATTATGTTGTGGCTGAGTTATTTTTATATTGCCGCTAAGTTATATATTATGTTGTGGTTGAGTTATTTTTCTATTATGACTGATTTATATATTATGTTATTGTTGAGTTATTTTTTTGTTGGGCTCATGTATATATTATGTTGTGGTTGAGTTATTTTTCTGTTACGGCTGAGTTATATAGTATGTTGTGACTGAGTTATTTTTCTATTGCGGCTAATTTAAATTTGTTTTATAATCAAATGAATGTTTCTGAAGATCAAGTAAGATACTACCATCCAAACTTTACCCTGAAGGGAATTCTAATCTAGGAGATAAAGACATTAATCACAATTTCCATATGAGAAAATTCCATCACTTTGGAGAAGAAATAGAACGTGATGTGTGGGAAGACATTAAGCGGTTTCCTGTTGGAATAATTGCGAAGCTAGCTGAGTGAAAAAGTGTGAATTCCTATAATTCAGCTGTCAAATTTAATTATTTATAACTATAATTGCTATAAGTCAGTCGTAATTCAACTAAAACTCAACCGTTGTTTAACCAAAACTCAGCCGTAATACAATCAACAATCAACATGTAAAGAAACTATGATAAAAAATTTCATATATTAATATGTTAGTTGTATGTACATTAATATGTACACCTACATAGTCTACAACTCTACATAATCGCATAGCAAAGACATCAAAATAATAATGATTCCGCTATAATACATTTTCACCACTCCTTTGTGTCCATAATCACGCTCATCGGTTCAAACTCATAGAAAAACAGTCTAACCTCTTTGATCTAGAAATAGAGGTTACACATGTTGTCATACTTATTGTTCTCAATGTGCCATAAGACCCAATTTATGTCAAAATAGCGACACATTAGAAACTTTAGAACGACGGAACAATGGTTGAAAATAACTCGTCTCTCTTTACGTGTAATTTGTCACCATGCCACAAATCTCATCCCCATTTCAGAGATCGCACGAGTTTCCCAATCTTGTCAAGTGATTCCCTTATAAAACGATTAAAATACTTTTCATCATGCCAAAAGGTTTTTTGACTCATTGCATATGTATGCACGGTATGCTCATATCATGCATTCGCTGCACTCTTCAAAAGAGCAATTCCTTCTTTTTGAAGGTTAAATTTGAAGAAAAATTGTACCATCCTTGATTATAAGTGTGCTTGGGTTGCCCTCAGCGTAGCGAGTTTCCAACATTAAAGGAGGCATAGTGAAGCCCAAGAAAATGATAACACATCCAAAATGGTATACCCTATGCCTCTCTGTTAACGCCTTTATCGACTTGCACGATGCTCTCAGGCTATAAAGATCTATGAAGGATTTATCGGCCACACGTTCAACCACTAACGCTTGAATTTCTTCGACATTTAAAGAATTGGAAAACATTCCATTTTCTCTCAAATATATAAGTTTCTAAAACTTTCGTCGCTACAGAGAGGAGTCAAACTAATTTCGATATAAACAATTATTTTGTATATATAAATATAAATAGAGAGTTAAAAAGATGTCTTTTTAAGAATTTTAACTCACGGCGTTAAGTGCTTCAATATTAGCAGTAATTCAACCACAACTCAGCCATAATACAAAAATATTAAAATCTACAACTCAGTCGTAAACTAACGGTAACTCAGACGTCAAAAGTAATTTACATTGTTGTGTTACATTCTTTGGCGGGAATTCTCACGATGTTTCATGTTTCAAGAGTTGCCGTAATTCCACCAAAACTCAGCTATAATTAATCCATAACTCAGTCGTAAACTAAAAGTAAATCAGCGGTAATACAAAAATCAATTAAATCTTTACAACAATTTTACATTGGACAAGTTTTCACATTATGCCTACTCTGTCTACTATGAGAACATGTGTATTCTTTCCTAAGACGTTTGTTTTTAAGTGCAACTTCTAAAGCAGATTTTATTATTTTTGTAGGTCTTCCTGGTTCTTGACCAAAAAACAGGGGCAAACACGGTTGATTAGCCACCTCTTTTTAGCTAAATCAACCGGTATGACGGTTACAGCGTATTCGTTCTCCAAATAAGTGTCATTACAGTAATGAATGCACATTGATATATGACAAACATTTTTGCACTTGACAGCTTGGAATGCATGCACACATGGAAATTTCTCTTGTTCGAAATGCCTACATGTTCACTTTCTCCCTTTGAAGTTAACAACAAGCAAATACTTCTCAGACGATCCATATGTAACTTCAGTGTGATGAGCATTAATCCTTTGTACCGTCAACAGTCTGGCGGCAGTAACACGACTCTATTATAAATACAGAATAAAAAACATAAACGCTGACTTAAGAACTGTTAAGGCTGACTTATGAATTATTAAGCCTAACTTATGAACTATTACGACTGATTTATGAAATTTTGGCTCACTTATGGACTGTTACGGCTGACTTACATGTAGTAGTTTCTCTACACCACTCGTAAGCGTGGTTGGCTGTGGTCTAGCATCCTCTCTCTGTTCAGCAAACCATCTAGTCATCGTAATCCATATCGATTCTACTAGTCAAACAATGTTAAGAATTCTAGCATTTAACAGTGCTATGTTCCTTGATTCTACTATGTTCGTAGTCATTAATTGTACCTTTCGCTCGGAAAATGAACACGCGTCCACATTCGGATATCAACTCTTTGGAGCTAGCCATGAAGTTTGTGGTTAATCGCTTCAATTTCCTCGATCATCGCAGTACAATCAGGCATCCTAATCTTGTTGCTTTCTTCACCAGACAAAATACATTTTTTCCTTTGTACCATCCCAAAATGTTCTTGCGAATTCCCTGAGAAGCCAACTAATACACATTTCTAATGGTTTTCCCTCTCGAGTTATGTCTATCCGAGATTATCGTAAGACCCTCTTCGTCATGAATCAAAAAAATTTGTTACAAAAAAAACCGGCATCACGAATCATCCTTTTCAGTGTTAACCACACTGAAGGCTATTGAATAAATATGAAAGTTACCATCCTGAACTAGTTCTGTGAGAAGCGTCTCTTTGTATTTACCATAAGAAAAGTACCGCCGACAATCACAACTTTGCGCATGAAAGGAAACCCGTTTCTGCTCGCACCAATCGCAAAGAACACATACATGAATCTTTCAAACTCATCGATTTGAAGATGCGTAATTGTACCCAAATTTTCCCTTCTTAATATGTATAAGTAACAATGAAAGTTTTCAAACCCACTCTCAGGTGTTCCCTCATTGATTTCCCTTGCAAATTTCAGCGTCCTCTGTGATTTCCAATAATTATCTGTCCACATGAAAAAACGCTACGAATAAGCCAGCCGCATCACATGATTAAGTCAGCCGCAATGTGAAAGTAACTCAGCCGCAACATTATTATACCTCATTCATATCGTTTATATAACTCAGCCCTATTGTTATTATAAGCCCTGTCGTTATTGTAACTCAGCTGCAACATTAATATTAAGTCAGCCGCAACGTATAAAATAAGCAAGCTGAAACAGTATCTTTTCATATAGAGCTGTATAATTTATATAACTCAGCCATATCGGTAAGATAACTTAGTTGCAACAAGATAATTACCTTTACAACAAACGTCTTATTGATAGCTATTTCGACACTTGTAGGTTGATCGGACGGACTAACTCGCCGAGAAAGTCTTTGTATGACTGCCCTAAAATATCTGGTGTTGCGTTTTGAGATCGATTAGAACGCTCACTATAAAACATGTATGATCCGAATTGTAAATACGAACATAAAATGTCGGGGAATCCACTTGTGTAGAAGAAAAAACTCTCCAGAGTCATCCATCAATCCAACCCTTAACAATGAGTAATTCTGAAGTGGATATGTCTACATCAAAATCAAATCGATTCCTCATTGTAAGAAGTTTGAACTGTCTCTCCAAATAGTCTTACTCTCGTATTTTTTCCCTACCGCAAGGTTAGCGAAGACATCTCCAACCTTAGAACCTCTGGATTCTCTTTAAATCCACTCATCGACAAGTTTTGAGATATCTTCTTAGGAGGTATTGTCAATAAATCTTCGTCTTGTGTTGGAGACTCACTGTATGAGCTAAAATTATCATCTTCAGATGACGCACCATCTGAGCTGTCAAACATATCCAATCGGCTTTCATATTTATCATCTTCTCCGCCTTCTTCGCCTACTTCATCTTCTCTGCCGATTTTTTGTTTTTCTCCTTCCACTTTACTAAAGCAGTCATTCGCATTGTCGTCGTGTTTCTCCTTCAAACTGAGACCATCGTAACCTCCACCGTAGTCTTCGTATCTAGATTCAACTTCTAAGACTTCTATTCTGAGCTAAAACTGAATAACTTATTCTTCTCTCTCGCTCCGTCATTCCAACTGATTTTCACCATCCTTGTTCTCCATAATTTCTACACAAAGATGCAACTATTAAATTGTCCTTAGGCTTAAAAAACCTTGCAATTGTTGACTATTGGAGATGTAAACTAGTGGAGTGTTGTGCGCCATTGATTTCAAAGATTTATTTGAGAACATATACCTCAGCTGAATATGATGCCACGACTCATTCAATATGTAATCATCGAGTTTTGACTTTGAGAATTTGTGGTGTGTTGTTTCCTCATCCATATGCAGAACTTTACACCCTCTACTGTCGGCGTTTACTACATATTTGCTTTTCTTAATTCAGTTACTGGAAATAATAATTATCGGATCCATAAAATATCAGAAAAAGATGAAGAATAAGATGAAGAAATTAGATAAAGAAGACGAAGATTGAAGAATAAGACACGATGTTTGTAACATAAACTCTTACTTTACTGTTGTAACGTTAGTAATGACATGACAAAAAGAGATGATGACATGGAAAATCGGTAAGTCAGCCGGAACGTAAACACATAACTCATCCTAAATAAATCAACTATCAAGTACAACGTAAATCAGCCAAAACGTGAATACTATTTCATTAATTAATCTTTTGATAATCATCCGTAATTAGGATGGAAAATCATAAGTCATCCGTATCATCAAATAAGTCAGCCGTCAAATGAATGTTATTCTTTTAATTATTTTTTTGCTATTAAGTCAGTCGTAATTAAGCTAAGTTTACTGTTAATACAGCCAATTACGGCTGATTGATATAATTTAGCCGTAACAACCTCCCATAAGCCAACCGTAAATTTAATAACTCAGTGAGGCGATTATCATTATATAACCGGTGAAACATACTCGGCTATGTCTTAAGTACAACTCAGCCAAATTTTTGAGAAATCAGTCCACCGATGTATAAGTCATCGTAACTTGTGTTCGTATGTCAGCCTTCATTCCATAATTCAACAAGATTTTTGTAAATCAGCCATTACTAATGGTTGACTTATGTTAGTAAGTCAGCCAATTTCTCTTATGTCAGTCGTGTTGTTTAACTCAGACGCAATGTAACCATAACTTAGTTGTAACAAAGTTTGCCACCCTTTATGTCTGAGTTCATTCATACATGTCAGCGCAATTTTACATGAGATTTTTTTTTTTGTACATGATATTGAAAAATAATTGCATTTTTGTAAAATAATTTTTTTCTCACAAATTAATAAAAACATGTTGGGTATTAAAAAGAATTATATAATCATAAATTGTATAATTTTGACCATGTCGTAAAATGTATGCTGTTTGAGTGAACTATTTTTTCTAACTAGACATGTGATATTTTTTTGGTCGACATGTGAGGAGTGCAAGTCATCAGTTCTTGTCGAGTGGCTCAATATTAAATAAAGCATCATAACCCAAATCAAGTTAGATGTTTTGCAGGACTGAATTTTTTTATTATTTCAACTCAGATAGGAAAAATACTCATGAACATGCTTCTGAAATCATTCTTAGTTCCTCAATAGTTCCAACTAAGAATCTTTTTATATGAAGATTAGATGATATATGGGATCTCAAATTTCCCATATATGGATTACGTTCTGATCAAAACATAGGTAACGAACTGTGCAATCAAGAAAAACGAATTGATATTCACGAGCGTAAGTAGATGTTTAGTTCTTTCCAAAGTCCAGATTTTTCCAAAACGGAGAAGAAAACTGTTTATATTTTATTAAAACAATATATCTCACGTGATCCAAAGTCAAAAGGCTTTTAGATCCATAAGAAGATATTTCACTCAGAGACAGCTCAAGTGAGCCACTGTATGCCACAATTCGATGCTGTAGCAAGGCCTGAAGGGATCAACTTTAATTGGGTGGGGGTCAACACCTCAACACCACTCGTACAAGAAACCACTCGCTAATATGACGCGTAAGAACTCTGAGACTCAGTATCAAGGATGATAAGCTAACATGGTTGAGTACATAAGTGATGGGAAGCTTTTGTGGAGAGCTGATTACGGACGCCATCAATCTAAGTCTAAGAAAATTTAGATCAACCCAAGAATCTTCCAGATTCAAACATAATTTAGATCAAATAACTTGTACATGTGAATAATATTTTTGTGGAAGTATTATGGCCTAGTGGTCAAAAGTTTAAAGGTTTCTACACTAGGTTTGAGGTCCGAAACCCTAGACTATGCAGTTTCTAAGTTTTAGTCTTCGGAGAAGGCGAATTATATAGAAAATTTGAGAAAAGGTTTACAAGAGATCTCTAGCATGACGCAAGAAGTACCGTCGGAAATGGATCTCACAAGGCAACTCAGGGTGATGCAGTCAGACGTGAATCCGTATAAGACATGTAGAATTGTCGGCTATAATATCGTCTATGTAATGTTTGTCATAATTTGTAACAGCATAATTAACCAGACAAAAAAAAAAATATCTTCTTCACTTTTTTTTAAAGTATAAATTATATCTCATAATCCTAAGAAACGAGATTTCAAGTTCTGATTACGAGCTCAATTTGAACAAAATGATCTAATTCAAACGAAAACAAAACTAGCTTCGCTCAACCACTACCTGGCGCATTCCGCTAGTCGTCTCCACAATCCTTAGATTATCAATAGCCGTTCTCAACCGTTAATGGTGCCCACAACGAAGGTGGTGTTTACCTCATTTTCTCAGTTACTGATTACTCCTTGTGCCACTATCAGAGTAGCTAGTTCTTGACGAACTCATCAACCTTTTTCTCTCCACTGATTTTAAACTCATTTTCCGAAAGGAAGAGAGAAACATATAACATGCAAGAGCCTCGGGAAACCAAAGGGGGTTAGGAACTGCAACGGATCTGAAGGACCACCAAGACAGTACTAACCCGAGAGAAGATAGGCTGTGATGAAGAGAAAACAAAAGATCGAGCATTCCTTAACCTGCACCAAAGAGAAAGCTGAGCCGGTTCAAACGATCAAGAGATCATTGGAACACTAGGTTTGCCAAACTCCCATCAGGTCTACTCGCCACCAGACTCAAACTGACACAACCAAAGCTGCAAAACGGCACCCTGACCCGAGTAAGAAAACCT
The DNA here is from genome assembly GCA_932364175.1 of Eruca vesicaria subsp. sativa. NCBI lineage: Eukaryota > Viridiplantae > Streptophyta > Magnoliopsida > Brassicales > Brassicaceae > Eruca > Eruca vesicaria. The sequence continues at coordinate 265,223 of CAKOAT010155155.1, read as the reverse complement.
CACACAGCCTTTGATGCGCTTCAGGGCTACATCTCGTTGGAGAGACATGAAGACCTGAAAAAGTGGAGAAGAAACATCCGCACCACACGTGAAATGAGCCAAACTTGGACACAATCCAGATACGCTAGGGCGATAGACAACCAGAGGATAGCCGCTGAGGAGATAGATAGTCCGCCATAGACGATGAAGCACCCCACACCACTTAAGATACTCACGCTTAGACCCTAAACGTCTTGCGGACACACGGCCACCGAGAAAGACTGGTCACGCAACGACAACACACATTGTTGCCTCTGATGAACCGTAGCAAAACCCCCATCACCAAAAAAAGGATACCAAGTCCCAGATCCAAGGAAGCCAACCGTACCACTCACTAAACCACCACCGCCGCTATGAACCGACCACTATCGCTACGTACACCTTGAAGAACATGGGAGAGAGCCTGTCGCTAACCTACGCGCCACAACTACAAATGACTTTAAGCAGATCTACAAAAGAGAAAATGAGATCCGCCGGGTCATAACCAAAAAGCCGACTCGTCACCTCCCAAACCAGCGACGCCTCGGTGATGTTCTAGACAGAAGCTTCAGCCTGCCGGATCTAGCTCTCCCCGGAGCAGATCTAGAGTTCAGCCGCGAAGACAAGCCACCAGAACACCAACCATATTAACGACGGGAGAGAGAAGAAGAAGGGTAAAGACAAAATGAGGGAGACGAGGAAGGGAGCATCCGACTAGAGCCAAGCACCGGTGCTTGAGTCGCCTTTTAGAGAGAGGGATTTAAACAATTCCAAAGGTATGAATTTTTTTTGGATTTTTATTTGATTTAAAAAAATAACAGATGCAAGTGTAGACAAATGAAATAAATATCTTCACTTGCCATGTTAGTTTTAAATGAAATAAAAATCCAATTTTGTTCATATCTTTGGAATTGTTTAAATCTGGACTCAACAGAAACTAAATATTGATCTATGAGTGTGTTAAAGTAATCAATTTTGAAGCTCTCTTCTGATAATAATAGCACATTGTTTTGTAGCTAATTTTTAATTAGGGTTTTAACTTTAAATTTAATTTAAATTAGAAATTCACTTAAATTATTAATTATATATTTAACTTTAACAAATTTATAAATATTGGAGAAAAGGCTAGTAAAAATTATTCTAACTTATAATGTCTAATAAGTAATAAGTAAAAATTATTCTTTTAAGGTTTAGTGATTAGTGTTTTATATTTCTATTTTGGGTTTAGTTTATTGAAGGTTTGTGTTTATGTTTCTATTTTGGACTTAGTTTTTAAAATTTGAACAATATGTACTATGCTATTTCATTTATTACTATTTTATTTTGATAATACTTCATATTATGTATTGTGTGCATGTTTTATATTTGGGTTAGGGTTTATATTTTCTTTTAGGATTTAGTTAGTGTTTTGAGTTTAGTTTATGGAAGGTTTAGGTTGATAATGGAATAAATATTATCTTATTTTCTGTAATCATATACATTTACAAATTTTATCTATTTGTACTATACTATTTATTTATTACAATTCTATTTTAATACTATTTTATATTGTATACTATTTGCATATTTTGATATTTGAATTAGACTCTATATTTTCTTTTAGGGTATAGTGATTACTATTTTAAATTTAGTTTATGAAAGATTTGGATATTTATTAAACTATTTTATAATTTTATTAACATGAACTATACCATTTAATAGTGATTATGTTCTATTTATATTATATTATCAATATCATCGTGGATGCTATAATCACCACCACTTTAATAATAAAATTTTTCATTTAAGTGAAAAAGTATCACCGTCAACCTGCTTAAGAAAAGGAGAGAACCAGAAGAAAGAGAGAAAAAAGTTATGTGATCTAATTATGTCAACATCAATACCATATTCTTAATTTTATTCTCAAAATTGGCTACTACACAAATTAACCCTATGAAAAATGAAGTAATTTTTTTTGTCAACCATATAGAAGTCAGTTAAATGAGTTTTGTTTATGTGCTGATCATAAGTGATTTTTTTTGTATATTATTATAATTTAACTGGTTTAATAACTTTTATTTATATTTATTTTAATCTGATATAAAATTAAAGTTAATTTAACGAATTAATACATGTTACCAAGCAATCTAAATAATATTACAAATAATAATTTATGATAACTAATTCCAGAAATTTTAGAAAGAATAATTAATTTTTCATCAGTTTATTTTCTTAGAAATTATTAATTTATAAACTAAATAAAATAATTCAATATATAAAATAATCTTTTCGTGTATACGAAATTATTAGAACTATTAATATTTTGTAAAGCACACAAATAATTTATATATCATTTGGAAATATATTAAAATAATTTATAAATAATTAAAAAAATATTATTTTTCTTTATTTTGGCTTAGAAATGTATGTATCAAATTGAAAATTATTTACAATACGTTATATAATGTTTATAAATGTATTTATAAGCCATATAGGTTATTATAAATTCTTTTATTATAAATCTATTTATAATTTTATAACTATATATATTTATAAATCATATATAATTATACCACACCTCTCAGAAGTCATATTGAAGTAACTTTTACTTAAATGTAATTCATAAGTAAAATCTTAATTTTAAATATTCTTATTGGTTGATGAAGATTTTTATTTATTTTATTAGTTCTAAAATAAATGGTATTAAAAACCAATTACTTCAATTTGAATGCCTTAATCATATCTATTTTGTTTCTACAAAGATATTTCTAAAACAACTCTTATTTTCTAACGATGAGTTATCTTATTAATTCATGTACGAGTTGTAACCAATGGGAATTACATAACCAAAACTAGAAAAATGATACATCATTTGGGATCCAAAATAAGAACACATCTATTTTGAGTATGTATCACTAAATATCTTTCATATGAAAACTCTATCTTTTTGTAGAAACTAGGGGGTGTGCCGGCGCTACGCGCCGAATATTTATATTCCATATGTTTTTTTATATTATTTATTTTAAATGTTGGTATTGAACTTTTTCTCGCTTGTTTATCTGTTTTATTTTTTTTTGTCTCTTGTTTAAAGTAGTATTGTATTTTCTGGTTTTGAGGATAATGTATATTATGGCTTGACGTAAACTTCTAAAGGAAAGCATTATGGGTGATGTTTCATGGAGCGTTGTTGTTGTAAAGGTTTTTTAGTAAGCGTTTTAAAAGATGTGTAGCTACTTTGGAGTAATGTTTTGAGCATTAGTGTATCAGATGACTCTCGCCTCCTCCACATTAATTAAATTTTCCATACTAACACGTATTCTTTAGGGAAGAGAGAATACATAAAACAATATTGCTCGCTTGCGTGGATGTCAAGGAGCAAACGTGATTTAATATATATTAATCCTAATTTATGAAAAATTTGTTCTTAAACATTTCAAAATGTTTGACGTTGTACACGTAAAGAAAGTGTAGATTGCAAAGGGAAAATATTGTGTTCTAAGAAAGCATCAACTACCAGACTGGCAACACCTTTGTAAGAACAGTGGTCATCCAGCATAGCCGATTTGTGTACGAACCCGAAGTGAGCAAAGCCAATTTGAGAACAAATTTTAAAATTAGCTTTATGTGACATTGCTGATATCAGGGGAAAATAAGTCACCAACACAAGATCACCTCTACTGTCATTACAAAGGATTGCTGATATGGCTGCAACTCTCTGGAGCATCGACTACTGGTAAGTGATTTGCAGGTGCACCTGAAATGAAGATATTCGATTCAGGGATGACTTTATTCGACATTTGTATCAGAATTGTATTATTAGAGTGTGCACTTTAATACTTACGTGTTCTGAGACCACTAAAAATTTCTTTATAAACAATATTGGTGACCACATCAGTTCTTGTTGAACCTTCTGTATCGTCCAATATTTTGAGACCTTCTGGTGATGTGACGCGCGATAGAGCAACATATAGTTGACCGTGGCTGAAAACTGGTCTTGGGAGATACAGAGCCACCTGCTTTAGGCTCTGACCCTGACTCTTGTTTATAGTCATCACGTAACACAGTTTTAATGGGTACTGTCTCCTGCGAAATGTGAAAGGATGGATAGTGTCGTTTGGGGTTAGTTGTATCCTTGGAATCAATACACTATCACCGACATGTGTTCCTGTCAGAATCTCAGCCTGCAACACTCTGTGGCCGAGGCACGAAATCATCATCTGTGTGCCATTGCACAACCTATTTTTCTGGCTTAAATTCCAAAGCATCATTACTGGAGAACCGACCTTCAGACACATTTTATGGGGAGGTAAACCTGGAAACTCCAGGGAGTTTAAGTACTCCTCTGTGTAGTTAGTGGTCTAGTCATTTTCTGGTGTGCTCTCAAAAGCTACACTGTCTGAGCTCAGGAATTCCTTTTCTGCAGACGGGACTTTAGACAGAAGGTATGAGTTTATTTCTTGTGCAGTGGCATTTGTTGGAGCCAAGAGAGCTCGTTCTGTTAAGTATGTGCAGTTCAAGTGATTTCTTACAAAATCAGGGTACGAAGCTTCTGACACTGACTGGTATGGAGTAGCAGATCTTGGTATCATGAATTCATCGCCTATTACAACTTTCTCCCCATCCTCATGTGTTATCCCTGGTTGCTCCACGGTTTGTGCCATACCATTTCCAACGCTTAGAATCCATTCAGAAAATTTCTTGTCGGCTTGTCTCATTCTCATAGTTGAGTTGAAGTTAGTTTAGTAGCACCTACAAAACCAAACCAATTTTTTTTTTGTAAGTAGGTCTGACGATGCCATGAACGGAATTTAGATAAGGGTAGAAAACTTTCTTATAGTTTGAAGACGACCAACCACTGGACCAAGATTCTGGGGTACAAAAAAAAAGACTGGAAACAAAAATAACAAACTTAAACGCGGGAGTTCAACAAAATCAAACATGAGCTCCTAGAGAAGAAGTGGTTGGTCGGGAATGTCTTAACACTCATTCCACTCGTGGTTTTTTGGGTGCATTTCCCTCTGGTTCAAAGGCTTCCTTCACAGCAGGGTCAAGCACCTCCAGAGGATTTTCAGTTGTGATGGATTCGCCAGGCCTGATACCTGTTGAGCCGCAACCTAATCGTAAAGTCTCAGTGTACGCTGTTGCTGCATCCCCTCCACCTTCCTTTCTTGGAAATTTTCAACACATACCATCAGATAAATCAAAACCCATAACATAAAAACAAAATGAAAAGAATAAACGCGCACAGCAAACGTTGGCTTTGGTGCTAGCTCGCGTGCTGGAAACATCCGAGAAATGGTAAAGGTTTGGTGATTTGGAGTCAAGTTGATAGCGGTTAACTTAAGCTGGAAAGTGTAGGCTTTATTGACAACAGCTGCAAGAGACCTAGGCATATCAGTGTCCACCTCAGCATTAGCACCAATTCCCTGAAGCAAGTTTCAGTTAAGGTTCTGCAATCTATAACCAAACGAAAAGTATAGCCAGGTATTTGAGGAACATGTAAGATATACCACAATTTTGGCGGCCTCTGATGCCAGTACATTAGTCAGTTTGGAAACCTCATTGTCAAAGCCAACAAAGGCTGCGGTGCCTGTGATGTCGGACACAGAAAAGACCACTCGATACCTGTTCCACATTAAGTTCTGTTAGTTTATTTATCTGTTTATAACAAACTGGCAATTTGCACTACAAACCTGAGTTCAGCTACAGCATTGGGTAGATTACATGAGACGCATGTGAATGATGTTTCCTCCTTGAGAAGTTTTTTGGAACAAATAGAGCAGCCAATGAAACACCATCCATCATCAAGCTGAACACCAGTTATGTTGGCAGTACAAATAAACTCAATAACCTGACAGGCATATCATTAAATTTTAGTTTCCAGAATGTCAGTGTGGGACGGAAGCCTTATAATTTGGATTTATACCTGGGGATCACCGGTTAAGACAAAGTCGTTAAGCTCTTTAATGCTGAGAGGCTCGATCTTCTGTGAATGTACCACCTTTGATGAGGACCCTTCCTGGTCCGCACCACCCCCAGGAAAACTGTATTGAAATTAAGAGGCAACACAGTTAACCGTTTGAGGTTGTGAAGTACACCTTTCAAGTGATCGTGAGAAAATTCAAAATTTTGAAAACAAATTGGTAGACATGGACGTCTCATAATAGTGGAAATCAGAAAAACTTGCCGGTTGTACGCTTCTTTCCCAACAGTCGTTTCACAGTAAAAAAAGAACACGTGTAGCAGAAGTGCCATTGAGATATAATCTACCTGCGGAAGACGTCAACGTGTTATAAAGGTGAAGTGGCCATACAAACTCGAATGAAAAAAAAAGCTGCAGGAAATAATAATCTACCTGAAGCTATCTTTGAATTAATGCTCGTTATTAGGACAATCTTGGGCTCCTTTCCGTAAGCTTCAAACTTGTCATGGAATGCAAGTGCTAACCCATCAAACATACTCACACAGACTTCATCATCACTTCAAAAAAAGGTCGGAACACAGCCAAAACACAGAGTTACTTTAACAAACCTTTTTTAAAATTGGATAAAAGTAAAGGCTTCTTACGTTGTCATTCTTATGGTTAGCATAACCCGAGGTGCCCCTGGAAGACGATCCGTTATGGTGCTCTGCAGCGCACGAAGCTCACCCATAACATCTACCAAATAATAGAGCGCCCAAATTAATTGTTTTATAAGGAAACCACAAACCAAGCCGTTTGAATAATAGTGACACTACTTACCCGGCAGCTGTTTCCCACTATTTGCTAGGTTACGGATCTGCGCAAATGGTTGGAATCGGAAATACTCTGTCGGAATTATTCTCAAAGTGTTCAGTAGTTTCTGGAAACCAGTATTCGCGTTGAAACGAATGGCGATGGGACCGTCGGTGAGCCTGTATTTGGGACTCCTTCGTGTAACATCGAAACCACTCAACCGGTACACCGACCCTTCAGATAAACGGGACCAAAAAGTTTGCTGCAGGGAAGCAGGAACAGATCCTTGCACCAGCGTGGACTGTTCATATGAAACAATATAAAGCATTAGAAAAGAAAAAACAATCCAAACCAAATTGCGCTTGTGATTATTTCAATACTAAACCCAAGAAACAGGATCATGTCAACCAGTTTTATCCACTAAATTAAATCGATGCAAAGGAAATTATGAATGTATAAGATTTAAAAATAACTTACATCTTCATCGATCAACAACATCTCCACGCTCATTAGCTGTTTTTTTTTTTGTTCAGATTCCTCGCTTCCCAGAAACGCAGGAGCCGGATCTCCGCCGAATTGGAGCATCTCCCAGCCTTCAAGTCAGCAAGTAATGTGTAGGAATTCGCCATATGTAGCTTCTTGTCGATTTTCAGAGTTTATAGATGTCTATTGCGTTGTACTATTCATCCTCACAGGGAGCGATATTTATAGGGAAGCGCTAAGCGGTTTGTTAGAACGTGAAGAGTTACGCAGTAATCTTAAAGACAGAGGCGTGAATCACTGAAGAAAAGAAATGAAAAACTAAAGGCTAGGAGAGGTTTTACGGTTATGAATCAAGCTTTATGGCTCTCTGCTTGCACAGAACAACCGCGGCGATGGGAAGGAGGAAAGTCGGGGAAGAAGCAAATAATTTTTGTTGACGGGCCTGCAGTAATCTTTTGAATTGGGCCATATTTTGTTGACCAGCCCAGCAGTTTTCCCGAAAGTTTGGTTTTAAAAAAAAAGAGCCACTTATAGAACGACACGTGGCGACAAACCCCCTATCATAAAAGAGACGTGGAGGCTTGTGTGGACAGATATGCCTACTTTATTATTATAGATTTAATCCCAAATGAGATGATCATGGTAGTAATCTAAAAATGTCTATTAACACTTTAGACTGAATTGACCAGGAAGGTGACTTTCTTATCAAAGTTTTAAAAGATGGATATCTGATCTGATCTGATATGCATATAAAAGTATATAATTTATATAACTATACTCTTACCATCTTCAAGTTTTACAACTTTTTATTCAATAAATTCCTGATTTTTATAAGTCTATTTTCTTTATAGATTTTTCGAAATTGCTAAATTTAAAACGTTTCAGAAAAAGAAAAAAGAAAATACGACTAATTTTGTATTGAGTATGTTAATAAAATATTTGGCTGCACTCTTTTGTGTTGAATAAATATGTATTGTCTTCCAATAATTATTTGTGCTTGTTGCGCTGTGGGTAGAAAGAGTAATTTTAAATGTTATTTTACCTTTTTAAAATATATATATATATATATATATATATATTTATATTTGACATTATTATTTTTATATTTTAGCGTCTTCGCTTTGGAAAACGATAAAAACATAAATATATTTTCGCAACTTGTTTGTTTTTATTTGTTGTAAATATTTCAATTTTATTTTATTTAAGTTTCAATAGAATTAAAAATAACATTTTATTAAAAAACTGTAATTATATTACATAATATTTAATAATTATTTTATTACCTATTTCTTTTTTCAATGTTGACATCAACCGAAATAGACTCAACTAAAACAATGCAAACCAATGTAGCAATTCCTCATTCACATGGATGACAAACAAAAGTTTATTTTTGACACTGCTCACAAGTCTATCCGTCTTTGTATTATGTCTCCGGAGTACATAAATGAGCTCTGAGTGCTTAAAAAATCTCTTCAGTATCTTAGTATATTCCAAATAACTTGCAAAATCATGTTTTTCTTCTTGTTCTGAAATCATCTTCACGAACTTGGAATAATTCCTTGCAAACATGACGTAATATTTTCGTAAACACTCATGCATTCCATTTTCCAGATGAGTGCTTTTACCTCCAAATGAAGTGGTTAGAGATTAGCCTTTGTATTTTGTGCCCACATTAGTTCATCAAAACCTTCAAAGGTGCTATACTAGTCTTGTCCGAGTGATTATCTTTTCTTTTCAGAACCCTTCCGTAAAACACCATCTTCCCGGTATGTATGGTAAACTTGTCACCTGGAGCTCCCTAGAATGGGTGACCCTCTGAGTGATTGAAATTTGTGCCTCCGCCCACAACAATGATTCGGTATCTGTCAATCTAAGAGTATCTTTTGGATCAATATCTATATTGTTAAAAACCTTATTGTTTCCACCTTTCCAAATGTACCATAAGACCTAACCAAATTATGATCATCCATATATACAAAAACAAACCCTCTAGTATAGGTACTCTCTGTTTGCGAAAAGTGACTGAGAACGGAAAGTAACTGGGTTCGATGGAATCTTTAAGAGTCCAAAGTTGAACCGCCGGTGGATATTCAAAAAAATATTTTTTTGGATAACCTAATGAACGAATAAATGATAATAAAATAACACTTAATTGTCAATACACTTTTTATTTAGTTAGTATTGCTTTATTTTTTTATTTGGTAATGCATACTTAAAATTATTATTTAATAAAATATATCTCTATATTTATACAAATGATATATAAGTTTTCTTATAACACTTCTAGATCAGAACGTTCAAGATGATACAAAAAAGAGAAGCAAATGAGATAAGATGAAATGTCATTAGACACCAAACAACAGTGGAAGGGACCTCACCAAATCCCTTTATTGCTGAGCCTCCAACGCGAGTAAGTGATGTAGCCACACCGGAATATTTCGGGTGATGTACGATTGGTGACGCAGATCACGAGTGACACTTAAAGCAATAGCCACGACAGCTTCATTGCGTTCAGGAAGAGCGTGATCCAACCTCCATGAATCTATCCTTGCCAGAAGGAAAGAGATGTTGTGGCGAATATGGTTGTGGCTATGGTGATCATCAGGCTTTATGATATATAACTTATGCATACTTTTTTTACAATATAACTATATGTAGTTTATTTTTATCATTGTGATATTTATATGATCTTAATTCTGATATATGAGTTATTAATATATTTCAAAAATAAATAGTTATACAGAATTATTTAATGATGGTATAAAATAATTACTACATTTAAAAAGCCTTACCAAAAATGTAATTTTTTTACATGCCAATATGTGATAGTTGATGCAATGTCACATTTTTCAAAACTCATATCATCTTGTTTGGTGAGACGAATGCAGTATTGACACATATGCAAATCAATTTGCAAATAATGTGTATAAATAGATTCAAAATCTTTTTAACTGGTGAAAATCATATTCTTATATTGCCTTGTAAGCAAGTAGCATATAACAGATCATTCGTAAGAATCTTATAGTTCTTCAACAAATGTCCATATGATGAGCATCTTTACTAAACTAGGATGGCATAACCGGTTTGCCAAACATTACACTTTCGGCAAACGTCTGGTTTACTATTACATTTATCTCCATTTATAATCATTGTGTTGTACAATACAATGCTGCCTTGGATAATACTTCTGGTTGAAGCTGTTTAACATTTCTTTTTACTTATTGTCTCAATATTATTAGATTTTTAATCCCTTGTTTATATTATAAATGACTTCTTAAGTCTATTTCCAATGTGAACATATTTCTAGAGGTTCCACTTATTAGGGATGTGGGATTCTCTAATTCTTTCCCTCGAGATGATAACATCTAGGTTCTAGAGTTAAATCCCACTTTAGAATCAACAACATACCCGACTTAAGGTTGTGTTATATCTTAGATTCTTTTTAAACTTTTGAGACTTAGAAAACTATAACATATAATTATTTCAAGTTGCGTTCCCATAGGCAATCACAAATTTGCTCTTCTAGAGCTTTCAATAATATTTATATCATCACGTATTATATTTACATTAGTTTTCTTTCATCTTTAGATGATATATCTCTTGTTTATTACCATCTTTATTTCTCATCTTCAAAAGAGATTATAAGTTCTAAAAAGAAACTAATTGGTCTTGATCATAACCATAACCATATATATCCACATTCACTTCAAGGAATACAATATAATAAGACATAATATACTTTTTTTTCATCAACTCATTATATATAGGTTGAAAATATATATATATATATATATATATATATATATATAATTTTCAGATACAATATTCATAATGAACTTTTAGATACTTTGTGAATCTTTTATGGTCAAGCTAAAAACTTTAAATCCTTGTCTATATAACGGTTTAAAATAAAATAATATACTTATTTCAAATTATATAAAAGTATCTATTAGTTAGAGGTGTCAAAATGGGTAAACCAACCCAAACCAAACCATATCCAAATGAATCCAGTCTTCTATTGGTTATGGTTCAACCCAAACCATTTACCTAATGGTTTGGTTCAGTCCCTAATCCATTTATATTATTGAGTTAGTGGTTAATCCATTTTTAGTTTTTAAGTTTCTACTTTTACTTTTCAGTTTTGGTTTGTGTTTTTAATTTTTAGACCAGTTGAATTAGTTTGAAATGATATTACCAACAAACAAATCCTAAATAATCAAACATCTAATTTAAAACTGAAAAGATGACAAAAAATTTTGCAATAGTTTATTTTTTAAATAAACAAAATAAAAAAAAATTAACTTGTGTTTTCAGCTTTTGGTTTTGATTTTTGTTTTTAGATTTGGTTTTTGGTTTTGCTTTACATTTTTTTTAAATCAGTAAATTATTTAAGAAAAATAAAACAATAAATTATTTAAAATACCATTGAAATTTATCAAAATAAAGTGATTGTTATTTAAAATAAAAAATACATTAACATGTTTTAAAGTACATGATTTAAATAAATGACTAATAATAGAAAATTTTGTTTTGTTAAAAATATTAAATACCTTTTGGGCCTAAAAAGAATAATTGATTTTTTATCTATTAAGGTAGAAAGTTTATTCAATGTTTTTTGGAGTTTTTCCTTAATACTATGCCAAAAAACAAAACTATATAATTTGTTCTAAAAACAAAAGTAAGCCCAAGACTATATCCCATAAATAACCATCCGTTTAATTTAAGTAATGCGGTTTAATTAATTATATGGCTTGTGTTACATATTTGTAACACTTTAGAAAGGGTCCAAATTTAAATGACAACTTGTATCAGTAGATAAAAAGAATGACTCTATTTTAATAGAGTAGATGTCATTATGTGGAAAAAATTGGGTTGGATTGGATAATCCATAAACCCATTTTGATCCAAACTAATATTAATCGAACTCACTAAATCCATTAAACCATAAAAACCATTAATCCATTAACACCCAAATTGTTAATCCACTAAAACCATGGACTGGTTTGGTTTGGGTAATTCATTAGTTATTACCCATTTTGACACCTCTACTATTAGCATAAGTATCTTATAATATAAAAAAAATATTTTATAGTAATTATTATATTGATTAGATCTTTACTTTCATGCTATTTAACAAAGTTTGACCAATAACTCAGTTTAATAAACAAAAAAAAAATAATAAACAAGTTTATATCACTTGTGTCAAATTTCATGTAAATTATTTTATCTAATCAAATTTAATTAATCTGTTATATAAAGCATTGAAATAAAATACTTATATATATATATATCTTAATAAAGAGAAGTGCAATGGAGATTGGATATCTTCGTGCTGATCTTCATTTGTATTTAATACTTATCTTGTTCTTTATCATAGGCAAATAGTCCTGAAAAGAAAAATCTTAAGATCTGCTCATATATATGGCTATTTGTTAGTAGACATCAATATAGAATCTGATGTAGTAAACAATGCGATTCCATATTAGGAATATTAAACCAAAAAAATTCATATCATATATCAAATAGAACGATAGCTTGCCATTAAACTATGCTATAAAATTGTTTTACTTTTAAAAACTACACTGAAACCCTAATCCTCTGATGGCGATGGCGAAGGCGACAAGGAGTGCAACAACATTTAAGAGAGTTTGAAGCTTTGATCTTCATCCTTCGGTGGTAGATCGCGGAGGGGGGCGGCTAATCTTAGTTGGCTAATCTTTGTTGACTGACGATACACTGAGTTCCACAAACGAATCGACCTTTGTTGATTTCGTCACCGGCATGAAATCTGTGGATCGTCACCGTGTCGCTTTTTTTTCTTCGCTACGACATCTGATATGTGCGCCAGGATCTGACCTTTGTCCCTTCCTGCGACGTCACGGTACTTGAGATTACGGTGGCTATCGTTTATGGTGGAGAGTTTATAGTCAATACTCGAAGAGGACTGGGTGATATCATTGTATCCAGCGCTCCTGAGTGGTTCTTCTGGTTACAGTTGAAAGGTTAATCTTGTTTCAAGTTCTCGAGATATACCGTTGTATCATCCTCTCGAGATATTGATCGCTTGAAAGGTTACTTCTCTTTGAATACTTTTCAGTATGAGATCCACGGATCGGCTACGATCTGATCATATGGCGGATTCTAAAGACAAGGGGATCCTCTACGAGGATGATGATGAACCGATTAAGCTTAGTGCACAAGATGACTCCTTTGTTATAATGGAATTCCGTATGTCTTAAATTGGAAAGATCCTAAACCGGAGAGACTAGTACAAAAGGTGCCAACTCAATGGGGTCTCCAAGATAGAATCACTGCAAACGATTTAGGAAATGGAAAGTTCCTATTTAACTTCACTTCTGAGGAGGAGCTGAATTCTGTTCTTAGGAAAGGTCTGTTTCATTTCAATTGCTATATGTTTGTCTTGGTGAGGTGGGAACCGATCGTCCATGATGACTACCCATGGGTCATTCTTTTCTAGGTATCATTTGTTGGAATTCCATTGCATTTGTGGATGGATAGGAACTTGCGTGACATCGGTGGCCGTCTAGGTCGAGTGGACACCGCTGATCTATCGGAAGGGCGATTGTTAATTGATATCGATTCGCGTCGGCCATTAAAATTTAAGAGAAAAGTGCAGAGTCCCGAGGGAGATGAAGTCACCATTGAGATCAAGTATGATATGCTCTCTAAACATTGCACAATCTGTGGCTTTATGCCACATGAAAAAGGCTATTGTCCTTCGGTGATCAATAATTCTCGCGGCCCTTTGGACAGAGCTGCTATTTTTGACCGTATACAGCTTCCGCATGATCCCAATGGTCGTATGTCATTGTTGGGTGACTCTGAAACTTCACGAGATGATCATAAGAGACGCATCAATACTTCCGGTCTCTTACCTCTGATAGGATCATCCCGGATATCCTTAGCGAAGAAGGACGAGAGCTGGGATCAAGTCCCACGGATTTCTGGTTCAAAAAATGGTTATGACAAGAGAGACACAGCTCGTGAGGTCAACTATTCTCGTTCAAAAGCTGAAGACAACCAGGGAAAGCTTCACTCTAATAGGGTGATGCGGAGGAGGGACGAGAAGCCAGGCCATACGCGGTATAATAGTTCACGTCATGGAGCAGGACCCTATGGAAGACGAGGCCGGGAAGACAGGTTAACATGGTGCAAAAGAACAAACTCATGAAAACGTTGAGTCATCTAGTTCGAGAAAGGAGCCGGCTTTAGTTTCCTATGAACAAAGCGCCACAAGAGATGATGTGAGGCAAAGTGTGACACACACACAACACGGTAGTGGTGGTAACTCTATTGGCGGTTTGGGACAGAGCAAGCGGTTAGCAAGTACCATTGTATCGCCTGCATTGAGAACATGCATGGAGGAAAATGTTACGCTGCGAAACAAGGCTGTGGTGCGTCCGTTAACTTTCTCACGGAATGTCCCCTCGATGGCGAATGTTGATGATCAAGTTATTGGCGCTCTGAGTGATATGGAGTTGTAGGCTGAGGATGGAGTACTGATGGAGAATGACGATCTGTTTGAGGATGAGCTCCGGGAGTTGGAGGAGAAAGTGAATTCTCCCAAAGTAATGGTTTCAACAAGTAGGGGACTCCTTTCAAAAGAAAAGCAAAAGGCTAGAAGCAGAAGAAAGAAAACCAATCAATGGGTAACCCAGCGAAGAAACCAGAGTTCCTCCGTCGAGGTTCTCCACGCATTAGAGCGACCATATCCTCTGCTCATAGAGAGAGGCCACGACGATCCCATAATCGGTCTAAGGGATCAACTGAGAATGTCAACAAGGATGGTGGTTTGATGGGTTCCCATAATCCATCCCCCCCATCATCAATGAGGACAATCAGTGGGAACTGTCGAGGCTTAGGAAACAACCTCACAGTTTAACGCCTAACTGAGATGTGTCAGAAGCATCGCCCATGACTTGTGTTTCTCTCTGAGACGAAGAATAGGAGGCTGCTGTTGCAAGATGATATCACTCAAAAGTTTAACCCTAAGGAGTGAATTACTCTCTCAAATAAGAGGTTCAGTTGTAGTACTTAGGGATCGAATTCACGGGGAGCTAGGGAACCTAATAGATCTAATAGTTATAAGATTAAGCTAGGCTAATAAGTTTTAATGCAGTAAATAAATAAACTTGAAAACAGTAAACAAGATGAACAAGGTAATTGTTCAGCTTGGCAAGGATTTGATGGATGGAAGGATGGTTGTTAGATCTAGGGTTTCTATTCAGGTAATCAGGATTATAAAGCTATAGATGCCTAACAAGTTGCATGCATGATATATAAGAGCTTCAATTCTTAGACAAATCTATAGCTGTCTCTAGTTAGACTCGTCCATTGATCTGAATACCGACAGTATCGACCGATGTTGCTATCGCAGTGTCGGTCGATATGTGTTGTCGTGGATCGATGACTCTATAGGAGTATCGATCGATATAGCATCGGATCGAATCGAAACTGTGTTCACAGAGATCATTAGGCCGGCTATCGCTGGTGCCTAAGATCTGAGTTTGTAGAGGATGATATCAAGATGAAGATTAATAAATTAAACTATTCCAGTTCATGGTTCTAGTTCATGACTCTAGAAACAAGCATTAAAAACATCCTAACAATGAATATTACAACTTAGCAATCTATAGTTGGAGCTAATCCCACAACCTATCTGAACCCTAAATCCAACAAGTGGATCTATTCAGACATGAAGTTTGTCACAGAAATCATAGATGAATAGATATAAAACTGAAAAAGAATAGATATAAAAACAAATGGAGTTCCAGGAGGACTCTGATAAGAGTTCCTCCCTTCTCTCCTAACTAAGAGAAACAATAGAAAAGAACTTAGAAAAGCTTAGATAGCTTGTAGCCGTCAACAATGGCTTATAAATATCATAACTAGGGTTTCTGGTCGTCCAAGGGTATTATGGTAACTTGTGGGCTTCAGTCGGTTATGAAATATAGTCCGCCCACGATCTGGCATTCATATCGACCGATATGAGGTGTCTCCCATCGATCGACATGCACATATCTTCTCGACAACCATCTCTCGCGAGGCAGACTGACCATTCTTCCATAAAACGGGCATAACTTCTGATCTAACCGTTGGATTGACCTCTAACCGGTGGCATTGGAAAGCTAACTCAAAGATATATCTTGTGTCAAAAGATGGGCTAAATCGCACCATGGGAAGGTCTCCATCCATATCTAAACATCTGACGCGTCTGCGCAGTTCTGCACTTTAAGGCTCCAAAAGACACCAAAATCACCATATTTCTCCAGAACGTACCTGAACTTGTAAATACTCTAAATAGACTCCAAAACATATATAATTATCATAAAAAAACATCAATACCATGACTAAAAGTGGGTCAAAATCATTGTATATCATCACCCCAGACTTAACCTTTTGCTTGTCCTCAAGCAAACTTTAAGTTAGTCTTTGAAAGAAGTTTAAAAAAAGCAGGGACTCAATCAAAATCTAAACTTTAAAATCATCACCTCTACTTTGTTGTAAGCCACATCTCATATCTATCAACTACAGAAGTACATTATAGCATATCCTAGCTTAGCAACCAAATACATCTAGCCAATCAACTTAAACATTCCTTGTCTGTCTATCCTCTCTACTGATTTCATTTATGCATAAAAATAAAGGTGTAGGCTTTAACTTGGGAGTATCGATCAAGGAACACTTGGATTCAACTCAAACAAGTTTCAGGCATTCTCATCCTGGTTCCCTTTCTCTCTTTATCCCTCATTTTCTGAATCCCAATTCTTTCTTTCTTTCTTTTATATCAATCCCAATGAACAACTAATGTTCATCTTATTGATCTTTCTACTTTTTCTAGCTCTTTTTGACAAAGTGTAGGCGAATAGTGGGTCATAGGTAATGTACCTCTCCCTCGCTTCCACAATGTGTGATCATCCCTTTTTTTCGATGAACAGTGATCCTGCTACAGTGATCCTGCTACAGTAGCGGTGCTACAGTATCGGTCGATTTTTTGCTATAGTATCGCTCGATTGCTACATTTCAGTGCTACAGTACCTGAAATCCTTAGAAAACAAAATATCAGTAATAAATGAAATTAAAATCATATTTAAAATTACCTAACAGTGGGTTGCATCTCACTCAGCGCTTATTTTTAGTCATTAGCTTGACTTCTGGAGATCTGATTCAGTTCGGATGAGAATGAGAACTTGCTCCAATTCAAGTCTCATTGTCCAATCTCTGAAGCTTTATCATTCTTGTGTGAAAGCCTCCCCCATAGAATTTTCTCCTTTGTCATCTCAGCAATAAGTAGTGCTTTAAGCTTTGCATATGGATGTGAGAAGCATCTGCTGCGCACTCTTGATTTTCTGATACTATCTGAAAAGTAAGGAGTCAATGGTAATTGAGAACCTCCTTTGGTTCTTTTCCGCTTCTTCCAATTTCTCTCCTTCTTTCCACAGACTTGTGTAATCTCACTTTGGATGTCCGGACATCATCTGAGAAGTGAAAAATCAATGATAACTCAGAACCTCCATTGATTCTTTTTCTCTTCTTCCAATTCATCCTCTTCTTTCCCCTAGACTTGTCTGAATGCGTGGTGGTATCTCCATCAAAAATACTTCCAAACACTTCATACTCATTCTGCTCTGATTCGCGTCTGGTGTCGATCGATGTACCAATGGTAGTGTTGTTCGATGGTGAATTGATCATGTCGATCGATGGTGTTTGGTCAGTGTCGATCGATGCTTCTTCTAGGGCTTTATCGACTTCATCTCTAAATCTCAACCCTCTCTGTGAAACTCTGACGTGCTGATGATCATCTAATACTCCACTATAGGAACTTAACTCCATACTTTTATCTGGTGGGATAGGAGATTCAGCCTCAAACACCGCATTTGGAACCATAATTTTAACAGGATCATGTATCCTTTTCACTCTTTTGTGAAACCCATCAGCTTCATCTGTCCAAATAGGTGGTCTCTAATGTTCAGGGACAGTAATGTGTAAGGCTTCAGAATTATGCACTATCTCCTCAACTGGTTCCAGCTTGACTATGTATCCTGGCAGTTCATTCAACCATGGTTGTCGATCGATACAATCGGGTGGGTGTCGATCGATGCAGTCGGATGTATGTAGATCGATGATGTATGGCGACTGTCGATCGATTCCGTAAGGTGGTTGTATATCTATGATGCAGGGATGGTATAGATCGATCTCATCAGGTTGGTGTCGATCGATGCTAGTCTTTGATGAAGTCTCTCCATCTTTCCTCTTAGCATTCTGTTTGTCATCAAGCTTCTGCTCCAAATTCTGATATGCATCCTCAAACCCTTCCTTCAGCTTCAAGAAGTCTTCTAAAGTAACTTCTTTACTTGAATCCAAATCTCCAAGATCATCTATGTTCTCTATGTTTACATCCAGGGAAGGAGAAGAACTTGATACATTAGTGCTCTTCTGTGTCGATTCTGCAGTGTCCTGAGGATAATTCGAACTTTCAAGGATTTCAAGTGGTATCGATTGATGACGAAAGTCTTTATCGATCGATTACGAGATGCTGATGTCGATCGATGAGGTGGTGGTGATGATCGATGATGCAGTCGTACTGTCGATCGATACTAAGGAACTGGTGTCGATCGATGTGGGGGTCGGATCTTTAATATCAGCTTCTTCTACTCTCCTCAGTTCTCCAGACTCATCTTGTTCCTCATCTTCCACCATATATTCCAGCATAGAATTCATCTCAATCTCCAAATTTGCTGAAAAAGTGCTGAAAATTTTACCTAGGAAGGCGTCTTTGATGTCCTCCCAGCAGGTTAGAGATTTTGGCTGCAGCTTACTGAACCAGCTAAACGCATCTCCGGATAGTGAATGGGGGAAGAGCTTGCAGAGAATGTGGTCTTCGGGTATTTATTTATGTTTGGTTGCTGAGACTACTTCCTCAAGTATCTTGATATGATCTCTGGGGTCCTCATAAAGAAGACCTTGGAAAGGGTCCTCAGTTACCCAATCATACCACTGACTACTTAGATCAAAGGTATTCATTTCTGGAAAAGAAATCACATCAGGAATTATTGCTTCTTCTCCATTAATCAGTTGTCCTTTAAAGTTGCAAGGACGACCTCATTTGTCTCGCCAGATACCTTTCTTATCGATCTTGAGTATGAGCCCTTCGTCCTTCTCTGTCTCCATGCTAGTGGTGTCGGTCGTCGGATGAACAGTACCATGATGAGCAGGGTCTCGGTGATTAGTGTCGACCGATGATGAAATCATGGTATTGATCGTTGATGGGTGAATGATATCGTCCGATAGAAAGATTGTGGCATCGGTCGACGTAGAAGTTATGGTGTCAACCGATGCAGGCGTCATATCACCAGTATTGTTTTCTGGTTCATAATCCTCCACCACATATCTCGTTGTTGACTCAATCTTTAGATTGTGTGGAGTGTCAAAGAGAAATTTGTTGAAGAAGGCTTCCGCGATATCAATCCATGTTTTGAGGGACTCTGGTGGCAACTCTTTGAACCAACGTCTTGCTTCTCCAGCAAGAGTGAAAGAAAAGAGTTTGCAGAAGTGGTAGTCTTCAGTGGCTTCATCAAAGATAGACCAGATTAGGTCTTCAAATATATGAGTATGATCTATCGGTTGCTCGTCAAGATAACCATGAAAGAGACGCTGACTCATAAGAGGGATGTACTGAAGTTTCAGCTCGGAGTCAAAATTTTCTTCCTTTCCACAAACAGGGTCGGTCGATCTTGGAAGAATAGTATCGGTCGACGCGGGGTGAGCCGTATTGATCGATTTCAGGTAGGAAGTGTTGATCGACGGGAGATGAATAGTGTCGATCGACGGGGGATGAACAGTATCGGGCGACGCGCGGTTAGGCGTGTCGATCGATTTCAGGATAACAGTATCAGTTACCACGGAATGCACCGTGTCAATCGATTTTGGGTGGGTAGTATCGGTCGACGCATTGTGAGCCGTGTCGATCGATTTCAGGGGAACAGGGGTTTTGTAGTTTTGCAAAGGCAATTTTATTTCTTCACAATTATTCAAGGTGGAATGGATTCTAACAGGGATTTTCGTCCCATGTTTATTCTTATTATGGCTAATTGCATTGCTTATTTCACCTATTGGTCCAATTTGAACTACTTCATAATTAACAGATGTGTTAATAGAAAACTTACCTGCTCCCAGCGAGGCTTCGTCGATCGATGTTCGACTATGAGTGTCGATTGACTTGTGGTGAACAGTATTGATCGACATCAGATGAATGATGTCGATCGATATCGGGTGAACAGTAGCACGATGAATAGTAGCCGAATGAACAGTGTTTGGCCGAAAAATGTTGTTTGTAGGTTGGTTGGCTCTATTGATCATTGCTGCTTGTAGCTTATCGATCGATGTCTGGTATACGCTGTCGATCGATTCTGTTTGGAGGGTGTCGATCGATAAGTGTGAACCAGCATGCTCCTTCCTTGAAGGAACTAGAAATCCTCTTTTCATTGTTTCTGGTACTGAGATGTATGTACCTGAAAAGAAGAAAAAAATTTTATTAGTATTTTAAAGCAGTAACAAAACCTAGACTAAATCTAACTAAACAAGATCTAATGGCGATCAAAGCTCCCCGGCAACGGCGCCTAATTTGATGTCACTCAAATGTTTAATCCTAAGGAGTGAATTACTCTCTCAAATAAGAGGTTCAATTGTAGTACTTAGGGATCGAATTCACGGGGAGCTAGGGAACCTAATAGATCTAATAGTTATAAGATTAAGCTAGGCTAATAAGTTTTAATGCAGTAAATAAATAAACTTGAAAACAGTAAACAAGATGAACAAGGTAATTGTTCAGCTTGGCAAGGATTTGNGCTAGGGAACCTAATAGATCTAATAGTTATAAGATTAAGCTAGGCTAATAAGTTTTAATGCAGTAAATAAATAAACTTGAAAACAGTAAACAAGATGAACAAGGTAATTGTTCAGCTTGGCAAGGATTTGATGGATGGAAGGATGGTTGTTAGATCTAGGGTTTCTATTCAGGTAATCAGGATTATAATGCTATAGATGACTAACAAGTTGCATGCATGATATATAAGAACTTCAATTCTTAGACAAATATATAGCTGTCGCTAGTCAGACTCGTCCATTGATCTGAATGCCGACAGTATCGACCGATGTTGCTATCGCAGTGTCGGTCGATATGTGTTGTCGTCGATCGATGAATCTATAGGAGTATCGATCGATATAGCATCGGATCGAATCGAAACTGTGTTCACAGAGATCATTAGGGCGGCTATCGCTGGTGCCTAAGATCTGAGTTTGTAGAGGATGATATCAGGATGAAGATTAATAAATTAAACTATTCCAGTTCATGGTTCTAGTTCATGACTCTAGAAACAAGCATTAAAAACATCATAACAATGAATATCACAACTTAGAAATCTATAGTTGGGGCTAATCCCACAACCTATCTGAACCCTAAATCCAACAGGTGGATCTATTCAGACATGAAGTTTGTCACAGAAATCATAGATGAATAGATATAAAACTGAAATAGAATAGATATAAAATCAATGGAGTTCCAGGAGGACTCTGATAAGAGTTCCTCCCTTCTCTCCTAACTAAGAGAAACAATAGAAAATAACTTAGAAAAGCTTAGATAGCTTGTAGCCGTCAACAATGGCTTATAAATATCATAACTAGGGTTTCTGGTCGTCCAAGGGTATTATGGTAACTTGTGGGCTTCAGTCGGTTATGAAATATAGTCAGCCCACGTTCTGGCATTCATATCGAATGATATGAAGTATCTCCCATCGATCGACATACACATATCTTCTCGACAGCCTTCTCTCGCGAGGCAGACTGACCACTCTTCAGTAAAACGGGCATAACTTCTGATCTAACCGTTGGATTGACCTCAAACCGGTGGAATTGGAAAGCTAACTCAAAGCTCTATCTTGTGTCAAATTATGGGCTAAATCTTACCATGGGAAGGTCTCCATCCATATCTAAACATCTGACGCGTCTGCGCAGTTCTGCACTTTAAGGCTCCAAAAGACACCAAAATCACCATATTTCTCCAGGACGTACCTGAACTTGTAAATACTCTAAATAGACTCCAAAACATATATAATTATCATAAAAACACATCAATACCATGACTAAAAGTGGGTCAAGATCATGGTATATCACAAGACATTCATGCCGACTTAGGTTTTAATCATTTGTTTACCATTGAGCCACTTGGACTCAGCGGAGGTTTAGCTTTGTTTTTTATGGATGAATTTCAAGTTAATGTTTTATTTTCGAATAACATAATGATTGACATTGAGGGAGTCATTGATGGAATAAAAGTATATATGACGTTTGTTTATGGGGATCATGTAGTAGAACAAAGAGATCTAGTTTGGGAACACCTTACACGTTTCTCAACAACAAGAAATGGACCTTGGTTATGATAGGTGACTTTAATGAAATTACCTGTCATGAAGAGAAAGAAGAAGGCAGGCAACGCACAGACAACTCCTTCTTGCCTTTTAAGCAAGTGCTCAGTGACTGTGGTATGCTGGATTTTCCTTTTACAGGGAACATGCTTTCCTGGATAGGAAGAAGAGCAAGGAGTACTACCGTTAGATGTCGCCTTGATAGGGCTGTTGGCAATGAGGACTGGCATGAGAAGTTCCCTCATTCCAAAGTGCAGTATATGAGGCTTTGGGGTTTGGATCATCGTCTGATCCTAGCTGATATCCTTAATAAGAAGCCTAGAAGATCAAAAAAAATCACATTTGATAAGAGATGGCTTCAAAACGAGGAACTCAGACAAATTCTACTTCAAGGATGGAAATCACCAGATATCCCACCTGATGCAAGTATCATGGAGCATATTGCAAGTTGCAGGCGAGCCTTATGTGATTGGAAAAGGCAACAAAATCTGAATTCAGAGAAAAGTGTGGAGGAGTTAAAGGAAAAGGTGGACCAATTATCTTCAAACGATGATGCCACTACACAGGAGATTGCGGCATCTTTAAAAGAACTGTCTAACGCTCTTAAGGCGGAGGAGATGTTTTGGAAACAGAAGTGTAGGGTATTCTGGTTAAGGGAGGGAGATAGAAATATTAAATTTTTCCATGCTCTCATGAAGCAGACAAGAGCGAGGAACATGATTACTCAATTGCTGGATGAAGATGGGAATGTTGTAGAGGATGAGGAAGGACTCGTATCCATTGCTACAAGTTACCTTCAACACATTTTCCAATCATCAAACCCGGAGGAGATAGAGGATGCACTCTCTGAGTTACCACTACAATTACGCCAGCAGACAATGAGAGTCTAACAGCTCCAGTCACTGAGTAGGAGGTTAAGTTGGCTCTTTTTGCCATGCGCCCTGAGAAAGCCCCAGGGCCGGACGGAATAACTGCATTGTTCTACCAATTTTTTTAGGATATTGTAAAGGATGATTTAACTCTTCCTATTTGAAGGAATGTTGCCTCCTGGTTTAAATGATACCAACATATGCCTCATCCCAAAAGTAGATAAGCCGAACCAGATGAGCCAGCTACGCCCTATCATTCTTTGTAATGTTAGTTACAAGATTATAAGGTCTTATGCCAGAGATTAAAAAAGGTTCTACTAGATAGGATTTCAGAAACGCAGTCAGCCTTTGTTGCCGGGTGACAGATATCTGAAAACATTATGATAGCTCAGGAGATGTTCCATGCCTTAAGAACAAAACCGAGAGGACGCAATAAGAGGATGGTTATTAAAACAGACATGAGCCACCATGAGAAGATGAGATTCTCAGAAGTCTGGATAACCGGGATAATGCGATGCGTAACATCAGTAAAGTACAAGGTCCTCATGAATGGCCAGCCAAGAGGGAATATTGTCCCCGAGAGAGGTCTACGACAGGGGATCCTCTGTCCCCTTTCATTTTTATTCTATGCACGGAAGCGCTCGTTAGCCTTCTAATCATGCAGAGAATCAAGGGAAGATAAAAGGTATGCGCATCACGCGTGCGTGTCCTTCGGTATCTCACCTTCTCTTTGCTAATGATAGCCTGTTTTTTGTAAGGCGGAGCCCCGTGAATGTAAAGAAGTAATGAGAGTGGTCAGAAAATATGGAAAAGACTCAGGACAATGCATTAATTTTGATAAATCATCTCTACTCTTTGGTAAGAGAATAGGACCGGATGCTAGGCAGGAAATTAAAGACACACTTAGGATTCAGAATGAAGGAGGGATGGGGACATACTTAGGAATCCCAGAGGATATCAGTGGATCTAAATGCAAGCTTTTTGCCTTCTTAAAGGATAAGCTAAGGAATAGAGTGAATGGATGGACGGGTCGGTGGTTATCAAAAGGTGGCAAGGAAGTTATGGTTAAGTCAATCCTGTTAGCACTCCCGACTTATATGATGTCATGTTTCCTTCTTCCGTTGGAGATTTGTGACGCTTTAGCTAGTGTCGTTGCACAATTTTGGTGGAGTTCGAATCCCCCAAAGAGAGGTATACACTGGTCAACATGGGATACGTTATGCTTATCTAAAGAGGAAGGAGGGATTGGGTTCAGAATGATTCATGAGTTTAATCTAGTTCTGTTAGCAAAGCAGTTATGGAGATTGGTTCGATACCCAGATTCACTGGTAGCTTGAGTTTTGAGAGGTCGGTATTACCGATCAAGCTCGCCATTGCGACAGCTTACTGTTAGTAGCCAATCGTATGTGTGTACAAGTATAACAGCAGCACGAGAATTATTAATGTTGGGGATTAGACAAAAAGTACATTCGGGGTATAAGGTAAGAGTATGGGAGGATCCATGGATTCCTACCATTCCAGCGAGATCAGCGGTCCCATCTGTACCGGTTTTACATCCGAATATGCAAGGGAGCGACCTCATTAACCAGGAAATGAAGTGTTGGGATTTGAACCGGTTGGAGAACTACATAGATGTTGCTGATATACCACTTATAAAGAGCATGGCGATTAGTGCAACACATCGTAGGGACACGTATTGCTGGAGTTATACAAGAAATGGACAGTACACAGTCAAATCTGGATATTGGGTTCCAAGAAATATACCGATGAAGGAGGAGGAAGCTGTAGTCTGTAAACCTAGTATCACAAAACTCCAAGCACATGCTTGGAAGGTCAAGGCACCTCAGAAGATATGTCATCTTATGTGGTAAATAATAACAGGTCATGTGGCTATTACAAGTTACTCTGAACTATCGACATATGAGATGTGATAACCACTGTCCACGATGTGGGGAGCCAGAAGAATCAGTTGCACATGCAATCTTTCAGTGCCCACCCGCAGTGTAAGTTTGGGCCTTATCTTCTACGCCTTCCAGTCCTACCTTGTTTCCATTACAAAGCACATATACGAATCTCTGCTGAAGAAAAAATGCCATAATGGAACCAAAAATGGACAGGGACCCTTATCCTCTGGCTAATTTGCTATATTTGGAAGGGTCGAAACGATAAGCTGTTCAGAGATATTGATAGAGAGAGACCCACTGGAGTTAGCCCAGTATGCAGAGAGTGAGTGTCAAGTCTGGTTCCAAGCAAATGAACAGACTATATTGCCAGATCAAGGGAACATAGATATCGACCAAATCATAAGTCTGGGAGACATCTATATGGTTGACGGTTCCTGGAAACCTACTACTCAATTCAATGGATGTGGATGGGTATGGAATGACAGTATGGGAAATAGCCAGCTAATGGGTATGCATAATTTTAGTAGAATGGAGTCTGCTTTGCATTCTGAGCTGGAAGCACTACGGTGGACAATGAAAAATATGCTTCAATATTCGCCATGTCAGAGTTTTAGGACGGATTGCAAGGAGTTAATAGTGATGCTTAGAGATCCTCATGGTTGACCAAGTTTCTCAACGGAGTTAGAAAAGATCATATGACGCTGTTGATTTGTTTTCCAGATTTTAAGATCTTTTATGTTCCTAGGACGCAAAATGGTGTTGCTGACGCTTTAGCTAAATCTACTCGATCCTTTTATCGAGAACTATTGTATGTTGGTTGTTCTATTCCGGTCTAGCTTCCCAGACTACCTCAAGATTGAGTAATAGATCAGTTTTTCGTTGTCAAAAAAAAAAAAAACTATGCTATAAATCAATAACGATTAATGTTAAACAGAGACTGGATCATAATAATGCATTCACTATAGCATGATTTATATCAAACCGATAACTCAAACTACTCAATTAGCTTTTACATGTTAATATAAAGCACGTATGCCAAATTTAGACAAGTAGACTTTCTCAACTATATGCGTGAATCCGTTTAATTAATATAATCAAACTAAATGGCCGATAGTGAAGTATATGTTCTGGAAAAGTCAGTTAACAAATAACCACCAAACCCAAACAGTTAAAACTTGTCCGTGAGAGTAGATATATTAGAGATCTACATAATATAATTGGTTCTCATCCATTATAAATCAAGCAGTAACAAACTCTGACCAATCTAATGAACCAAAATAAATAGCTTTTAATTTGTCAATTACTATTTAATAATCCTCAATTCATAGAAGAAGAAAAGAGCTTCATCTCATCAAGCATTCAAACGAACTACCAATGACAACATCACTTTAAACAATATTCTCGTATGAAAACGTAACCAACTCAGATCGAGATAATACCAAATCCAATAATCAAGAGCATCTAACAATCAAAGTTACGAGAACAACTCTTTTTTTTTTTAATAAATAACTGCAGTGTATCAAAGTAGTAAGAGAACATAGAGAGTCACTTATCTCAATGAATATTAGTGCAGCAGAGGTCGAAAATATGAGACAATATCTCATGTAAAGTTTTATCTTATCCCTGAAATATTTTTTTACTTTTGCTCATGAAACATGGCTAATACTCAACATCATTAGATTTGAAAAAAAAAATAATAATAATTCAGAATTCATGAATTGATAAAACAAGTCATTAACAAACAAAGTCATTAATCATCAAAATCAGTTTATGTGAAGTCCTTAACAAACCAATCGTATGTACCAATGCTATCCCTGAGATTGCTTTATTTATCTTGTTAATCAATGATTTCAAAACACCTAGTTCTATGTTATGAACAGGAGTTTTATTTTTAAATAATATACCATGCTTAAACAAAATAAAGATCAGTTTATAAGTATAACATGCTTGATAATATAACTCAATAAAATATTAGTCAATAAACTATAACGCAGATCTAGACATGGATGTCAGTTTGTGATGATCTATTTTTCACTTTTACAGAAATTGATTAATCGTAAACTAACGATGGATACACCAAAAGCAATCAGTAGAATAACTAAAAAAAATGATTCTGTAAACTTAGCTGTTTTATTTTGACTAAGACATGTCGATAGGACTAGGAGACATCTAACAAATCATCGGAGATGCCAATGGATCAATGTACGGCTTTAATTTATTTCCGGGTGGTTAGGGATTTTTTTTGTAGACAGCTAGGTTAGAGCCTTAGCTGAGAAATTAGTTATTCTTATTCTTATTCTATAGACAACATATATATATATATATATATATAGAGGAATATAAACTAGGGTTTAGACCATTCTAAAATATGGGTTTATAGACGTAATGGACATTCACATAATAGTTCATAACAAAGAGAGCTTTTTTGGTATTTTCTTGAATGCTTGATAGGTGCTGATCTCGTCCATAGCTTGATAGAAAAAGAGCTGTTGAAGTTTGTTGAAGTTTGAATGCAAGAACCTCCAAATGAGACAGTTTGGTGTTAATAAAGTTCCTCATGATCCTATGTTGGTTGGTGCATGTTATGAACTTGTAGAACTCCTCTTGGTCGCCTATGATGTCTTCTGGAAGCCTTGGTTTAGCCTGGATGTCTTCTGATCGGAATTGATTGGCTTGAAAATGATTAAACCGAAAGATTGTCTAATCTTTCAATATATTGCTCTGGATTGGTTTGATAACTTCTTTAAGGATCCACCTGATCCTATGGGTGATTGTGCAGCTAAGGATTTCTGAAATACCTCTTGATTGGTTAATATGATCTCCTAGTCGCCAATGTTTGGTTTGAAGCTGATTGAGCCGTTTAGCTTCCAATTGAGATAAGTGTAGAGTTGGTTTGGCCGGTTTTGAAGAATGGATCATAAATTCATAATTACTTGACCATTTCTCATGATCTTAAGTTTTATGGAAAGCTCATAAACTCTTCTTGACTTCTAGGATTGGCTTTGATTCCGGCGGTCTCTTGATTGGACTTAAATCTTCTTCTAAAAGCTGGTACTCGCAGATGGATGGGCTTTAAAACCTCTGACTTGTAAGATTCATAACTGGATGGTACTCGCAAAGGAAGGTGACTTGGTCTTGTCTGGACACTTCACGAAAGAGCTGATGATGGACCCAATTGATAAGTTAAAGTTATAATAACATTGGACGCTTCACGAAGGAGATGATGGACCCTAACTGATTACTTAAAGTTATAATAATAGTTTTAAAAAGCTTATACAAGAATTTTGTAAGAAAAATACTTACAAGAGTGTAACTATGTTTGTAGTCTCAAATTTTAGCAAAAAAATAACAATGTTTTTAGTCCCATTATTATAACGGAAAAACAATGAAGATTATAGGGCTGCAATTAAATTATATCCGTAAATCTTTATTTAATTCTTTATTCATTTCGTTTCGATCTGAAAAATAAAAATATCTGTACGTTTTCGAAGCAAAACGAATATTAAAAATTAATATCTGTTAAAAACGAAGCAAAAAATAAATACTAAAAAAATAGAGTTGGATATCCGATCCGCTCTGCTCTGATTTTTATATAAACAGATGTATATATACAAACAAATTTATAATTTATATAAATTTTAATTTAATCTATAATATTATTAATTATATTTATAAAGGTACTTATAAAAGTATTAAATTAAAAAGGGAGATAATGATCGAGTCAATGGTGTGGCACCGTACTGTACTGTGTGGCGACGGGGATAAATAGCCGTGATGAGGAAATGACGAAGATGGTGGAAGACTGTTGCTCCGCCACAGGGATACTCAAAGGTGTGGTGCTCAAGGCTAACCACGTGGCGCAAGCAGCTTCGTTTTTGGCGTCGGATGATTCCGCTTATGTTAGTGGGCAGAATCTGGCGGTCGATGGTGGTTACACTGTGGTTAAGCCTATGTGAAGAAATTAATAAAAGTATGTTTATTTGGCCGCAGGCTCTTTGTTTTTGAATAATTCTGTATTGCCTCCCTTGTCTATTCGGTATAATTTATGTTACTTGAAACAAAATTCCGTGTAATATCATGTCCAATGCTTTTTTTAAACTTCTGATAACAAGTTTAAATCACAAATCACAGAAACACCTGACCCACCCGTGAAATGAGTAGACACAGCATTATGACAAAGACAAAATCTTAAAGGACGGTGAATTGGTCTTGTTTGGACTCTTCACGAAAGAGCCGATGATGATGGACCCAATTAATAAGTTAAAGTTATAATAATATTGGACGCTTCACGAAGGAAACAATGATGGACCCAACTGATTTACTTAAAGTTATAATAATAGTTTGAAAAAACTTATACAAGAATTTCGTAAGA
Source organism: Eruca vesicaria subsp. sativa (assembly GCA_932364175.1). Classification (NCBI taxonomy): domain Eukaryota; kingdom Viridiplantae; phylum Streptophyta; class Magnoliopsida; order Brassicales; family Brassicaceae; genus Eruca; species Eruca vesicaria. The sequence continues at coordinate 235,440 of CAKOAT010155155.1, read as the reverse complement.
AAAATACTCACAAGAGTGTAACTATCTTTCGAGTACCGAATTTTAGCCAAACAAAACTATGTTTCTAATCCCATTATTATAATGGAAAACTATGCATATTAAAGGGCTAAAAATTTTATCTTTAAATTTTTTAATTCATTATTTATTTCGGTTCGATCAGAAAAATCCGGATATCTATAAGTCTTAAAAACCAAACGGCTATTAAAAGTTAATATCCGTTAAAAACGAAATAAATAATAAATACTAAAAAAATAGAATAGGATATCCGATCCCTTTTGATTTTTATACAAATAGATGTATATATACAAATAAATTTCTAATTTTATATAAATATTATTTTAATATATAAGTTTATTATTTATATTTACAAATATACTTATAAGAGTATTGAATTAAGAAAGGGAAGTAATTATTTTTAATAAAACTTTAATTCTCTAAAAGTTTATGTTTTATTAAAGTTAACTAATTTTTAAAACTTATGAAACATATAGTTTCACTATTTTTTATTTTTTATGAAACTATATTTTTTTGAAAACAAATATGCATGATTTTTCTAAATTTATTTGTAGTGAACAAAGTGAATAAGATATCTGTAAATATCCAGAAATAGTATGTCCACGAGCAGCGTTTATCAAACATGCAGCGCATGCAATGGTGGAGAAGGGCACGCACGTGTGGGACATAGTATTACGACAAGCATAGCGGCGGAGATCGGTGCTCCTAGACCTCACGCGTACACGGCGTCTAAGCACGCACTTGTAGGGCTGATATAAGAACGGCATGTGGCAGGCTAGGGAAGTACGGGATATGAGTCAACGTTGTTGCACCGTACTTTACTGTGTGGCGACAGGGATAAATAGCTGTGATGAGGAAATGGCGAGGATGGTGGAAGACTGTTGCTCCGCCACAGGGATACTCAAAGGTGTGGTGCTCAAGGCTGACTGCGTGGCGCAAGCATCTTTGTTTTTGGCGTCGGATGTTTCCGCTTACGTTAGTGGGCAGAATCTGACGGTCGATGTTAATTACACCGTGGTTAAGCCCATGTGAAGTAATTAATAAAATATGATTATTTGGCCGCAGGCTCTTTCTTTTTGAATAATTTTGTATTACCTCCCTTGTCTATTCGGTATAATTTATGTTACTTGAAACAAAATTCCGTGTAATATCATGCCCAATGCTTTTTAAAAAAAAACTTCTGATAACAAGTTTAAATCACAAATCACAGAGAAACACCAGACCTACCCGTGAAGACAAAATCTTTAAGGTGAAATGGACTTGTTTGGACGCTTCATGAAAGAGCCGATGATGATGGGCCCGATTGATAAGTTAAAAGTTATAATAATATTGGACGCTTCGCGAAGGAAACAATGATGGACCCAACTGATTACTTAAGTTATAACTAGATCTCGACCCGCACAACCGTACAGGTATTTTAATACTAAAATATTTAAATTATATAATAAATTTATGAATAAATATAATTTGATGTTATATACTATTTAAATGTATAATAATGTTTATGCAGCTTATAATATTATAATTATGAAACTTATAAAATTTGTATTTTTGTAAGAATTTTTTAAGACATTATTATGTAACATCACAAATTTATATATTTTGTTTTATTTCTAAATTTGAAATATATATTAAAAATAAATTAAGTTGGACCTAAATAATACTTAAACAAATTTTTGGGATAGTATTAAAAGTATTATACATAATTTTAATTTCTGTTTATAAATCAAAAATGAATTAAAAATTTAATTGTATTTACGATAATAATTTTCGAAAATATATCCTAAAAAGATTCTAAAAGATTTTGTTAGATTTTCCTAAAAATAATATTTATTTCAAATAAAAATTAAAGATATTATAATGATGTTATGTAAGATTTTATAAATTTTCTAAAGATGGTCCAAACTACAAAATCACATATGAAATGAGTCATGACTTCTATTTTAATATAATAGATAATATAGTTTGAAAAAACTTATACAAGAATTTTGTAAGAAAAATACTTACAAGAGTGTAACTATCTTTCTAGTACCAAATTTTTAGCAAAAAAAAAAACTATGTTTCTAATCCCATTATTGTAACAGAAAACTATGCATATTATAGGGCTGAGAATTTTATCCTTAAATTTTGATTTAATTCGTTATTAATTTTGGTCGATCAGAAAAATTTGGATATATGTAAGTCTTTGAAGCCAAACGAATATGATAAATTAATATCCATTAAAAACGAAGCAAATAATAAATACTAAAAAAATTAGAGTCGGTTATCTGATCCTCTTCGATTTTTATACAAATAGATGTATATATACATATAAATTTATAATTTTATATAAATATTACTTTAATATATAATTTTATTAACTAATTTATAAAGATACTTACAAAAGTATTTAATTAAGAAAGGGAAATAATTTTTTTAAGATAACTATAATTCTGTAAAATTTGATGTTTTATTAGAGTTAACTAATTTTAAAAATTTATGAAACATATAGTTTCACTATTCTTTATTTTTTAGGAAACTATATTTTCTGAAAACAAACATCTATGGTTTTCTAAATTTATTTGTAGTGAATAAGATATCCGTAAATATCCGCAAATAATATGTACGACGAGCAGCGTTTATCAAACATGCAGCGCGTGCAATGGTGGAGAAAGGCACTTCAGAAGCGAAGCTAGACTTTTTTTTATAACTGGGTGCAAAAATACTAATAAGCTAGTTTATAGGAATTGAACTCTGGTTATTAGGAAATCATGGGTGCACCATAACCAAATTAACCACCTTCACCTTACTTTTCTAGTGTAAAATTTTAAATAAGATTACACTGGGTGCAATTGCACCCTTAATGACCTATTTGGCTTCACCCCTGAGGCACGTGTGGGTCATACTCACATACTCGTACTTATTTTATGTACTCTTATTTTTGTAATAAATTAAGACAAGTCCAAATTTCCCCTCACATCTTTCCCTCTGATTTCAAAAATTGAATTTTGATTTTTTTATTTATAATTATAATTTTTAGTACAACTTAGTGAGAAAAAAAACGGTATACTAAGTAATACATTTGTTTGAATACAACTTAGTAAAATTGAGTTCTAATTATACTAAGTTATACCATTTGTCGAGTATAACTTGGTGTAACTAGAGTTTTGTTTTACCAAGTAATATTGCACTAATGATACAACTTGGTATAACTAGATTTAGTTTTACTAAGTTGTACACTTAGACCAAGTTATACTCAAGAGATACAACAACTTATGGTATAACTTTTTCGTAGTTATACACATTCATTTAATAATTTTTGTATACGCAAGACTTCAATCAGTTCGCTCTCACACGAATCCCGCGATCAGAAAATGTCCAGGCCGATGCTTTAGCAGCTCTAGCGTCAAGCTCGGATTCGGGCCTAAGGAGAGTCATACCGGTTGAGTTCATCGAGCACCCAAGCATCGGACCACCGATCATTGTAAATCTCATATGTGAACCAGAAGAGAACGAAGATCAACCCGAGCAAAGCTTTGTTCAGACTGAATACGGCTGCGACAAACCATGGCTAGAAGCAATTTGCGCTTACATTATCGATGGAAAGTTACCCTCCTCCTCCTCCTAGCCACAAACCCAACAGCTACCATGTCTGCTCAATCATGACCTCTCGCTCGACTTCAACTACGGTAAGGTCATCTCTTTGGATCGTTGTTGCTTGAGCTTCCAGGAAGCAAGAGGTCTTAAATTGCTTCAAATTGGTGGAGTCTTGAATAACCAGCCTCTGTTCATGGCTCACGACGACAGACCACCATCTCTGCTCATGACCACCTTAACCAAGAACAAAGAAATCAGATTCAACATATATATATAGGGAGAGAGAGAGAGAGAGAGAGAGAGAGAGAGAGAGTACCGCGAGTGTCATAGTCGTCGCCACCTCCACAGTAGCCTCTTCTTCCTCTGTCATCTCCTGCGTCTCGGCGAAATGAGATCTGTCAGTATCGTGAGAAGCATTGATGCTTAGCCTAATCTTCAAGATCTAATATTCTTGATAATTATATTTTACCTTTTATATAAATACTTTACCAAAATTTTCATATGAAAGCATTGGAAAAAGAGCAGTTAGAACGCAATTGCATTCTCTAAATGATTTTTTTTTTTAAATACGTTTCTAATAATTGTTGATTGGATAACAAAGAGAATAGTGATTATGTTAAAATTTTACCAATCAATGCCAGTTTATGAAGCGGCAGTTGTTGAATATATGACTGCTACGACTGATATTTCTTCTTATATGTAAAATGATGTGCACTAACAAAATATTTCAACTAAAAGTTTGGCTTGGCTTGCTGTAAAATGTTGTGTTCTGTGGTTCACGCAGGCTATGTGAGATAACAAACTAAGTCCCACATTGGAGAATTAGACAAGGAGAGTTTAATATATAAAGAGATGTCCAACTCTAATAGTACGAGGCCTTTTGAAAGGGAAACCAAAAAGTAAATCCATGCGGGCCAGCCTCTAAGGCCCAAACTGGACAATATCGTACTAATAAGATAAGATAGAGTTGGACATGGGCTTTGACAAACTCAACAATTGGTATCAGAGCAGTTTGACGAGAAATCTGCAAGAAGACCAAAATACCCTTCGAGAGATGAGTGAGTACCCTTCGAGTTAGGAATGGGAGGTGTGTGTGGCAGAGATCAAGTCAAAAAGATCCTGGAAGTCAGTTGTGAGACATGAGATGAATGTGATCCTTAGTTTGAGGGGGAGAATGTGATATAACAAACTAAGTCCCACATTGGAGAATTAGACAAGGAGAGTCTAATATATAAAGAGATGTCCAACTCTAATAGTACGAGACCTTTTGGAAGGGAAACCAAAAAGTAAATCCATGCGGGCCAGCCTCTAAGGCCCAAAGTGGATAATATCGTACTAATAAGATAAGATAGAGTTGGACATGGCATTATATGGTCTCAAACAAGCACCTAGAGCTATGGGAGATATTGTGGTAGCAAAACCAAAACCAGAGGGAGGATCATCCTCAATCAAGTGTCCGATTCTTACCAGCACAAACTATACCGTATGGGCCATGAGAATGAAGATCATCCTTAAGGTGCACAAAGTGTGGGAAGAAGTGGAACCAGAGGAAGAGAACAAAGAAACAGAGGACCAAGCCAAGGATACCATGGCTATTGCTCTTCTTTTCCAATCGATTCCTGAAACACTACTACTTCAAGTTGGAGAGTTAGGTACTGCAAAGAAGATATGGGAGGCGATAAGGACGAGACATGTAGGTGCAGAAAGGGTTAAAGAAGCTCGCTTGCAGACATTAATGACTGACTTTGACCGTCTTAGAATGAAAGAGACCAAGTCGATAGATGATTTCGTTGGAAGAATATCTGAGATTAGATCAAAGTCAGTTGCCTTAAGAGAAGAAATCGAAGAATCAAAGTTGGTTAAGAAATTTCTCAAGTGTCTTCCTCACAAGAAGCACATTCATATTGTAGCCACATTGGAACAAGTCTTAGACCTTAAAATCACAAGCTTTGAGGATATCATAGGAAGGTTAAAGGCTTATGAAGATCGTGTGCGTGACGAGGAAGAAACTCAAGAGGACCAAGGCAAGTTGATGTATGCAAACGAAGACACACACCAGACGCAACAGCCACGTGATTTCAATAACAACTACAGAGGTAGAGGCCGTGGAGGACGATACTATAACAGAGGACGAGGTCGTGGTCGGTTCAATGGAGCAAGAGATACATCAAACCTTACCTGATTTAGTTTTGATAAGACCGGACATGTAGCATACAATTGTCCTGATCGGTTGCTTAAATTGCAAGAAACCCAGGAGAATAATGAAACACAGGAGGCTGATGAGTTGATGATTCACGAAGTAGTCAACTTGAACGAGAAGAAAATCATACCAAATAAAGATGAAGTAAAGGTTGGAGAAGATGATATCTGGTACCTTGATAATGGAGCCAGTAATCATATGAGTGGAGATCAACGATACTTCTCATCCATTGATGATTCTGTCACCGGGAAAGTGCGCTTTGGAGATGATTCTTTCATTGATATTAAAGGCAAGGGATCAATAGAGTTCAGGGACAGAAACGGAGAAGCTAGGAGGATCACAGATGTTTACTTCATACCAAACATGAGAAGTAATATTATTAGCCTTGGTCAAGCAACCAAGTCAGGTTGTGACATAAGGATGAACGGAGATTGTCTCATAATGCATGACAAAGATGGAAAACTTATCGCCAAAGCACTGAGATCAAAGAATCGATTATACAAGGTACATATGAGAGTAAAAGATGACATGTCTCTGTTATCTACAACAACAAGTGACTCGAGTAGGTGGCATGCAAGGTTGGGCACATAAATCTTGATACAATGAAGTCTATGATACAGCGAGAGCTCGTTACAGGAGTACCACATATGGAGATAGAAAATAAAGTGTGTGGATCATGCTTGATGGGCAAGCAGACAAGGAAACCGTTTCCTCAGGCGACTTCATACCGAGCTACTGAAGTGTTGGAACTGATTCATGGTGATTTATGTGGACCTATAACCCCAAGCACAAGTGCTGGAAACAGGTATGTTTTAGTCCTTATCGATGATCACTCAAGATATATGTGGACTTCATTGCTAAAGGAAAAGGGAGAGACGTTTAGTAAGTTTAAAAACTTCAAAGGCCTAGTAGAAAAAGAAGCAGGGACACGTATAAAAGGTTTCAGATCAGATAGGGGAGGAGAGTTTGTGTCTTATGAGTTTAATTCTTATTGTGACAAAGAAGGCATCAAGAGATATCTCACAGCCGCATATACACCTCAACAGAATGGGGTGGTGGAAATACGTAATAGAACTATGATGGAGATGGCTAGGAGTATTATGAAGCATATGTCTATTCCAAACTCTCTGTGGGGTGAGGCAATTAGACATTCTACTTATGTTCTAAACCGTGTATCAACAAGAGCAGTTAAAGACAGAACACCGTATGAAGTTTTCCGCAAGAAGAAGCCTAACATCAGCCATCTACGAGTTTTTGGTCGCATTGGTTATGCAAAGATAAAGACAAAGCTGCTAAAGAAACTAGATACAGGTCTAGGATGTTGGTTCACCTTGGGACAGAACCAGGCTCCAAGGCATATCGACTAGTAGATCCAGAAACCAAGAGAATAGTGGTAAGTAGAGATGTGGTTTTTGATGAAACTAAAGGCTGGAACTGGAATTCAGAAGTCACTGAAACAGATGGGAACTTCAGAATAACACTAGGAACTTTTGGGAATCATGGGATCCTCGAGACAGAAAATCTTGTTGGAAAAGAAGGAGAAGACGAAAACAAGACAGATGAAGCTGATATAGTTGATACAAAAGCAGAGAGTGAGGACGATGAGAACACTTTAGAAACAGAGCAACCTGTGCTAAGAAGATCAGAGAGATGTAGTGTAAGACCAAGATATCTAGACGATTACATACTATTGTCTGAGGAAGAAGGTGAACGCTTGTTGATGTGTCTGAATGAGGAGCCAAGAAACTTTGAAGAAGAAAATGAGTTTAAAGAATGGATAAATGCATGCGAAGATGAGATATCTTCAATCACGAGACTTGAGACATGGACTCTGGTGGATCTTCCCCAAGGAGTAAAACCAATAGGCTTGAAGTGGGTGTTTAAACTTAAAAAAAATTCAGACGGCAGTATCAACAAGCACAAAGCTCGCTTGGTTGCAAAGGGCTATGTTCAACAATTGGTATCAGAGCAGTTTGACGAGAAATCTGCAAGAAGACCAGAATACCCTTCGAGAGATGAGTGGGTACCCTTCGAGTTAGGAATGGGATGTGTGTGTGGCAGAGATCAAGTCAAAAAGATCCTGGAAGTCAGTTGTGTGACATGAGATGAATGTGATCCTTAGTTCGAGGGGGAGAATGTGAGATAACAAACTAAGTCCCACATTGGAGAATTAGACAAGGAGAGTCTAATATATAAAGAGATGTCCAACTCTAATAGTACGAGGCCTTTTGGAAGGGAAACCAAAAAGTAAATCCATGCGGGCTAGCCTCTAAGGCCCAAAGTGGACAATATCGTACTAATAAGATAAGATAGAGTTGGACATGGGCTTTGACAAACTCGACAGGCTATCCCTCAACAGTGATTCATGGTTTGGCTTGCTGTTAAGGATAGATTATCCACATGATTACGAGTGAGACAGCGAAGTTTGGTGCAAGGATGTGTCTATTGTTGAGAGAAAAATGAAGATAGAGACCACCTGTTTTGTTTCTTGTTCGTACACTTTCACTGTCTAGATAAACATATCAGGAGGATTATTTGGCACAACTATCATGCCAGACTGGGAAGACACCATGAGAAGCATCTTGCAAACTTGCCTTAATCAAATCCTGCTTTGTCTGGTTTTCCAGACAGCTATTTACACATTATGGAGAGAGAGAGAAACTCAAGGAGGCATTCATGGAATGTATCATTGATGCCATCACCCGGATCAGCGATAGATAATCAGGAACTGCATACCCTCACTTTGTTATACATGAGATCATAAACTAAGTGGACTACTTCAAAGATTTGAGGTTAACCTTATAAGGTCTAAACATATACTGTACTCTTTATATTCTTTAACATTTAGGTCACATTATATCTTCTCGTAAATGTTCATCCCCATTTGATCCATAAATTTGGAATTTCATCGAAAGAAAAATTAATTGAAAGTTAACTTTTTTCTTTAATCGATGTGAAAATGATAATTTTACAATATTTTTAAGAGCAATATGTCATCTGTCTTCCAGAAAGACACTTGCAATATTATAATATTGATTTGGGATGACATTGGTTTTCAATCACTAACCACAATTCGTGTTTGTGTCTTTAATATTGATGATCTCAAATAATTTTGAAATTAAGATATAAGAGTAAGGTTTGACTATATCGTTATTCCTTGTAATTCCAGTGATTAGAATAACTATGTGTTTTATCCATAAATTGCAAACATAATCTTCTTATGAATACTTATTAGTTTAACTCTTATTAATTCAAAACCAGTATGATATTTTATTATTTATGCTATTAAAAAGTTCAAATCAAAAATCAAATTATTTATATACGAAAAGTTTTTCATCAAAATATATATGCTTATAATTGCATTGAAATTTTAAAAACACTCACATATTAAAAATATTCTTAAAAATATATTTACGCAATGTATTTTACTTTTATTTAATTATAATTTTTTTGTATCTTAATTTATTGACATTTATAATAGAAAATGTTATTTCCAGTTAGTAAAAAATATTAAGAATTATCTTACTTTTTGATAATTTTTTATATTAATTTATAATTAATTATATAATATACCATATAAATCTAATATTATTAACACAAAATTTGTTTATAATAATATAATAAATTATATCAAAAACTTTAATAAATGTATCAACGATTGTAACCGATTTAACTTTTAACGTGAGAACTCAAATACGAAAAAATCACTTCTCAAATAATAGTGCAGATCCGGAATAACTACAAGTCAAGGTATTACAAAAGGTATTAAAAAAGTTCGAGACAATGGGAGTAAAACTTATACTCTAATAAAAAGGAGTCTCCAAATTTACATTTTACACCAATTTTGTATAATAAATTAAAGGCTCAGTTAGCTTAGACGAATACAACCAGATGTATTCGACGACAAAACATTAAATGAAGAATAATACAATCAAATGAAAGATAGATGTGAGAAAGGAAAAAAGAGATCTGTAGAGAAGCTTCATTTGAAATCCTAAGGCCAATGCTCTAGATAACACATTGAAATGAAATTTAAGACCATGTTGAAATAATCAATCGATCCGTTTTGAGAGTGATCTATATGTCCATGACTATGTTCGATGGTCACTCTAAACTATAATCAAAAGGTCTTAACTGCTTTGATTTAAAAATAACATTCTAATAAATCCTATTTAATGAATCAGAGGACAAGAGACCCTGATGAAAAGCGGAGCCCGGTAGTAGAAATAGTGAGACCCCAATACTGTAACCAGCCGATGTGAAAAGAGACATTGACTGTTTGGATTTGATGCTAAAATCCAAAATAAGATCTCAGAGGGTGGGAGATCCCTATTTTCGTTATTGACACTAGACCTTGGGTCCAAAATCATACTCAAGGTAGTATATGTATGTAAAAGTATATAAAAATAGTTGACAAATATATAAAAATATTATTAATTAATATTAAATCACATTTTGTTCAAATTAATATATAAAAGATAAAATTAAAATTAATTAAAAATAAAAAAGGTCTTGACGTTAATCAAATTTATTCATATAAGAAAATAAAATTGTATCCATAAATAGGGGTAAGAACAAATCAAACATCTGAGTATTTGGAAGCATTCATGTTGATTTGATTTTTAGCCACCTGGATATTCGGTGACTCGGATATCCCAAAAAAAAATTAGAATTTTTAAGAATATCCAATTTGATCCGTAAATAAAATAAAATAAAATATTAAAAATAATTGAAACTTTAATAATAACATTTTATTACAAAAATAAACCATTATTCAACCTTTTAAATTCCAGTACCTAATATAATAAATTTAATTCATAAAAATATTGTAAAAATTATATAAACTATAATATATAATGCCTATATAATTCCTTACATATATGTATATATATATGCATATAACGGATCAAATTAGATATCCGTTCCTAATTGGTATTTGTGATTTGCTTCTTTTGGATATTGCATTTTAGTATTTAGTTTGCTTCGTAGAGTTACGAATATCCAGATTTTTTTTGTTCAAATCAAAAAAGATAACAAATCGAATTACACTTTATGAATATTTTGCCCAACTTTATCCGTAAATAATAAAATAAAATATATTTTAATATAGTTTGGTTTTTGATTTGTTATCTCTTTTGACTCGAACCAAAAAAATCCAAAGTTTTATAGGAACCATGCGTGTGAGTTTTATATTAATAAACGTAAAATACATAGTGAAAACATATCTACAAATATAGTGTCAACACGTTAGCATACTTATATCAAATCATTAAGAGCCTGCCACGTGTCCGTTATATAATGGATTATTCATTACGTTTTTAGATCCTTACTTTCCAGATTAGCCTCGGTTTACCCCCCTAACATCTATTATATATAATTCTGTGTTTTTTTTTCATTTTAAGCATGCCACGTCGGATGACACATAGAAAAGTACACGTAGGACAACGATATTTCATTTCATCAACGGCAAAACGTGGAGATCGCGAGTAATTCCTTTCGTGAAACCTAATTCCATTTTTCTTTCCTGAGACCTGACTCCTTCTTCTTCCAACGGCGCCCCTTCCCCTTCTCCTATGAATCTCGCTCTTTTATCCTCGATCCTCTTTTGTTTACGAAATCTCCTAGACATACGACGGTGCACAGTGTGAAGGTTCTTTGAGGATTTCAGATCTGTGGGAGAGGAAGAGAAGATGGTTATCACGGAGGCTATTAGGTATATGTACTCGCCGGATCTGAAGTCTGGGTGGGGGATTCATATAGTTCAGGAGGAGAAGCTGCTTGCTAAGAAGGACGAGCATGAGAGTTGAGACTCCGCCATTGATGAGCTTATGCAAATCGGAATGCAAAGGTACTTCCTTTTTATTATTTTCTTACAACACATTCAGATCAGAGAGACCTTATGATTGCAGAGAGGACAAGATCTTATGAGTGCAGACATGTGTTGTTTTGATTGCAGAGAGGAGCTGCGTTTATATCGGAGTTACAGTCAGTGATACCAAACTCGGATTATGGCAAGCGAGGGACTTATGATTTGGAAAAGGTAATTGTTTATTAGTTGTTTTCATCTTCTTTGCTACTATGTAAGGTAACCTTATTAGATATATGGTTGTTCTGCAGATTGTAGAATATGCTAAGAAGAAAGATTATACTTCTCTTATTGTAGTTCATACAAATCGCAGAGAGACTGGTTAGTTTTTTGCTTCAGTGTGCCCTTTGATATCAGTCTTTATATGATTTTGTCTGCTGTAATCATATGTAGATGCTCCTTATCGCCGGTTGACCAAACGGTCCTGCTGCTCATTTCAAATTGTCAAATCTCCTTTTAAGAAAGGATATCAAGGTATGTAAACACATTTCCTCTTCTCTTTGTGGATTAGTGATTACTGAATTAAAAGTCAATAGAATTTCATTGCAGAATATGGTAATCGTACAAGCCATGAACCGGAGCTGGTTTTAAATAACTTTACTACGCGTTTATGAAACCGTGTTGGGAGATAAACTATATAGTTTTTGAATTATCTTCTTTACTGTCTTTGATCTCTTGGCTAATGTTATGTTTCTGCTTTCAAAACAACACATTCAAACAACACTCAAATAATTTGTTAACACCTAGCCTAGAACTCCAATAATTTAGTTTCTCGGGAATGGATCTTTTGTACCGTTGCGTTGTAGTCACAAAAGACAAGAGTATGCAACAATAAAACTGAAGAATCTGTAGTGCAAAGGTAAGAACTAGAAACCTTAAGTTTTTTTGTTGTCCTTTGTTTCAGTGTAGATTTGAATTTCAATCGCATAAACCTCAAGCCACTGACTTCCTTTCTTCTAATCATCAGTTCCCTTCTTTTTGACAAGATTTATGCAGTTCTTTCAGGATCTGGAAAGCAATTAAAATAGATGTTATTGTAGCATAATGAAACGATTTAACTAAACCAGCTTATATCTTAGTCACTCGTTTGTATTCACCAATGTCAAACCAGATCTTGCAGAGCTTTAGGTTCGTCTTGAACCAGAGTCTCTGCAAAAGAAACCAATATGTCACATTCCAAACAATTAAGAACAAGAAATATTAGTAGCATTTTCAAAACGAAAGTTAGACTCGACACCTCATTCTTAGGATCCTCAAGAGCTTTCAAGGTGGTCTGGTAAAAATCTTGAAGCAGGTCAGTGTTCTGACTAGCAGATCCAGAGACAAAATCAATGATATTGTTTATACATTTCTATCTGTAGTTCCTGGTCACTGCTGACTTGATATAAGTAAGCATCTCTCTATAGGCATCCATCATCTATTTGTATTTTTAATTTTAAAAAACAAATAAATCGATCCATTTATGTCTGTATATTGGGTCTTAGTTGTATGAATCTCGATCTTCGTTTAAAAAAAAAAAACAGGGAAACCGATCCATTTATTTGGCGATCTAGATTGGTCTCTTTGACTGTCTTGTGGATAGTCATCCTCTTCGTCACACTTACTCTCATCCAGGTTTAATCCTTATTTCATCTAGTTTGGGTCTGCCACATTACTGACTCGATTGGCTTCAATCAAATTAAATTGACTGATGTTGCTGATGCTATGGTCAGTGAGAAGACTGCTGATCAGGTTAGCATTGAATTTCAACTCATTTGCATTTTTTGGTTTTGTAAAAGTTTGTGATCATACTTTGTAATTAGAGTTTCTCTCTGTGTTTCTAGGATTCTAACAGGTTGGAGAAGATTTAGAAGGAGTTACCCACAAAGTTTTCTGCAACAGCCCGGTTTGTGGTATTTGTAAAAGGCTTAAGGGAATTGATTTGACTACCTACGCCACCAAAGTGCACTTACCTTTTCGAGAGCACATCTAGAGAGAACTGCAGAGTTAAGCGTGCTTGAGCTGGAGTAATCAAAGGATGGGTGACCTATCGGGAAGTGATTTGCGACACCGTGTAAGTGAGGCCAAAGCACGGGGAAAGGTCGGGCGGTGATTGCAGGGTCAGTAAACATGACTCTAGAGCCTTGGAAAATTAATGGACCGACCATTAGAACGGGGGCCCACGGGCCGAGAGAGCGGACGTGGGTGGCCCATTAACCGTGGGCGGTCGGGGCGTTACAAGTGGTATCAGAGCCAAACCCCAACGACTGTAGAGTCAGTGAGGGCTCACACTAACATGGGTAACGATCTTGGGGCGCAACAGGAACATTGCGTTCTTTGAGAGGGGGTGAATTGTAACTTCCCGGTTTGTGGTATTTGTAAAAGGCTTAAGAGAATTGATTTGACTACCTATGTCACCAAAGTGCACTTACCTTTTCGTGAGCACATCTAGAGAGAACTCCAGAGTTAAGCGTGTTTGAGCTGGAGTAATCAAATGATGGGTGACCTATCGGGAAGTGATTTGCGATACCGTGTAAGTGAGGCCAAAGCGCAGGGAAAGGTCGGGTGGTGATTGCAGGGTCAGTAAACATGACTCTAGAGCCTTGAAAAATTAACGGACCGACCGTTGGAACGGGATGGGACCCACGGGCCGAGAGAGCGAACGTGGGTGGCCCATTAACCATGGCGGTCGGGACGTTACATTTTCTTTGATATTCAGATCATTGGTTCTCCTGCAGGTTCATAAAGTTTCCTCATTATTTCTAAATTTTTACCAAAAAGTCTGAAACTTTTGTTAAGTGAATCAGATGGTTGGTTAAGGAGGATTCCAGTTCAGGGTTTGGTCTCATTTTCTTATACAAATTAGTTGATGCTTTGTTGATTTTGAAAACGTTTTATGTCTCTAAGTGGCAATGTAACTGTTTGCTTGAAGCTTACAACTCTTTGTACAGCTCATGCTAAAAGAGTGAGCTTTATGCACATGTCTTTAATGTATAGAGAGGATTCTCATACGGATTTTTGGAAAGATAGTTCCTAAAAATGCAGGTACAGTTTCAAGTCGAGAGTGATGGAACATCTTCACATTTTCTCTCTGAGGTGTTTTCCCTAACATATCCATAATTTTTCTTCTTTGCAGAAAACTTTCGAGCACTTTGCACGGGTAGCCAAGTAGCTTCTGTTTCCCCACTTTAACACTCATGGTCTTTTAAATCTTTTGAGACAAGAGTGTCTTTAGCGTTTGATGTTTATCTTTCTTCGTGTGCAGGAGAGAGAGGAGTTGGGAACATGGAGAAACCTCTTTATTTCAAAGGAAGCAGCTTCCATAGGATCATTCCTAGCTTCATGATTCAGGGTGGAGATTTCACACGAGGCGATGGACGAGGTGAAGAGTCGATATATGGTGATAAGTTTGTTGATGCGAACTTCAAACTCTAACACACCGGGCCATGAGTCTTATCAATCGCAAAATCGGGACCAGACTCCAATGGTTCAGTTCTTCATCACAACCGTCACCACGAGTTGGTAAGTAGGCTTGATGATTTTGTTTTCTACATTATTATGTGATTATGAGGATCTTTGATCGTTGTTGCGTGTTTTAGATTAAGGTTGGACGGACATCACGTTTTGTTTGGGAAGGTATTGTTAGGGATGGATGTAGTGTGCAAGATCGAAGCTCAAGGACAAAGCAGTGTAGAGCCCAAAGGAAAAGTTGTCATTTTGGACAGGGAGAAGTTTCTTTGTAAATTATCTTTCTTCCACTTTAAGAAACTCCAAGATCAAACCATATGTATGTTTTTCATTGTTATGAACACAGATAATGTGTAACACTCTATCATCCCATGTTTTAAGAACTTAACTTAACCGGAAAAGTATTAGGTTATGAGTCTATATGGTTTGATAGGATTCAGCTAGATTCAACCAAATCCGTTTGAGTTCAATTATAGAAAAATATAATTAAATTTAAATATGTGTTTGTTATTTTTGGTAAATTTTACAAATATAATAAGATTTAGTTATAAATGTTTTCAACAGAAATAAATATGGAATCAAATTTAAATACAAAGCAAATCAAAATGAAATAGAAAAATAATATTTTGACTTCAAATATAAAAATACTATTTTAATTTTAAATATTTATCACAGTAAATTACGATAATAGAAAAAAATGAATATAATGAAACATAAAAAGCTTTTATTTGTAAGATTTTTCTAAAAACAAATATAACAAAATTTATTTTTATAGTAAACTAGGGTCAGCATGCGCTACGCTCAGGATATACTTTACATATGATATATGTAACTATATAATTGATATATTTTACATGTGATGTATGTAACCTAATGTTGTTCGTTAATTTTGTTAATATAACAAAAAATCTTTCTACACTATCACATTTAAACCTAACTTAACAAATTTTTAAGAATTTGTTATATATTATATCAAGAATTAAACAATCCATATCATATGTTACGCCATTCAATCTAGATTAAAAAATTAAATAACCAATACCTACCAAGAATAAAAAATATATCAACCATTAATCAAATTTCCATATCACAAGCACTAAAACACTATAAAGACTGCTAACATTACATCGATCTGGATATTTAAAAAAAATGTACTCGCAAAATTAATAACACAGACACACAAATAAGTAGAATTTACAAAGACACATTTGTTGCACTATAGAGCCCCCTTCCCTTCCCCCCCTACCCTTCCATAAACATATGATAATTTAGTGTCAGAAGCAGTAAAATACCAAAATATATATGTATATATCCATAAACAAACCAAACTAAGTTATATTACATATAATCCGACCTCTCTAAAATTTTATAAAATACAAAAAAACATCATTATACACATCTTTACACTGCAAATCTATAATACAAACCACAAAACCATACATAAATTCATATCTTTACAATGCAAATCTATAATACAAACCACAAAACCATACATAAATTCATGAAGTATACCCTGTCCGTAGGACGGGCCGATCTTAGTTTCATATATATTAACCACTTACAAGATAGTATTAGCCATTTCTAGATAATTAAGAAAATGACAGGAAATAAATAACTTAACATAAAATAAGAATAAATATTAAATGTTGTTGACCAAAAAAAAAGAGAAAAAAAAAAACAATTTCCATTAAATAGGTGGGGTAGTATCTTTACTTTGTCGGAAATCACATTTGTTAACCTAAAAAGCTTATATTTTTTTACACTAAACCTCATTTATTAACTTAAAATTTGTTAAGTTAGTTAAGATTCTTTGTCGGAAATCAATATTTTGGTGTATCTTGTGCAAGATTTATGGAAACAAATAAAATAGTTCTGCAAAAAGAATAAGTTTTTGAACTAAATTTCTAATTGTTATAAGAATTTTTTGCAATTATTTGCGAAGTGATTTTCCGCAATAGAGCTCTTACGTTAAAAGTTAGACTGGTTAATATTGTTTATACCCTTAATAAATAATAAAAAAATTCAATATATAACTAAACATAAGTAAAAAATGAATTTAAATGATTATAGATTTATCTTTATCTAAAACTATTTTATATTGGGTTATAAAGTCTCTATTAACCTTGAAAAATAATTATCTTTGTTAATATATAAATAATTATAAATTAAAAACGAATTTCATTTATTTGATAATTATCCTTATTTAAAAAATTTATATTATTTTATAAAGTCTCTATCAACCTTGTCTATACTATTATTTGCAGTGATTTTTCGCAATGAAGCTCTTACGTTTAAAGTTAGACTGGTTAATATCGTTTATACCCTTAATGAATAATTAAAAATTTCAATATATAACTAAGCATAAGTAAAAAACAAATTTCAATGATTATAGATTTATCTTTATCTAAAAATATTTTATATTGGGTTATAAAGTCTTTATTAACCTTGAAAAATAATTATATTTGTTAATATATAAATAATTATAAATTAAAAATGAATTTCATTTATTTGATAATTATCCTTATTTAAAAAAATATTATATTATTTTATAAAGTCTCTATCGACCTTGAAAAAATAATTATATTTGTTAATATATAATTAATTCTAATTAAAAACAAATTTCATGAATTTGATAATTCTCCTTATCTAATTTTTTATATTGTGATATAAAGTCTTTATTAACCTTTAAAATAATTATATTTGTTAATATATATTTAATTATGAAAAAGTTAATTCGCAAAGAATTTATGTATAGATAATTTATTATTGTGTTATCCATAACATTACTAAAGATAGTTTTATTATACTTCTTTTTGTTGTGTCTAAAAACGATATTAATTTATTACTAAATATTTTAAATTTGTGAGTATTTTCACATTTAATTTGTGTAATGACAATTATTTATATGATGATGAAAAATTTTATATACAGAAAGAATTTGTTTAGATTATTATTAAATAATTTAAGTGTATGAACAATAATTTATTTTAATTTAATTTAATTGATTAGATATTTGTTTATAGATATTAGTAAAATTATTAAGCCCGCAAGTGCATGCAAAACACCTAGTTTCTAATTGTTGTAAGAATTTTTTGCAATTTTTTTTAGGGTTAGTGCAAATGTTCCTCTTTTTTTTTCTTTTTTTTGAAGGAAGTCATACTCAAAGGTTCCTCTTGCACCATCAAATAATAAATGTTATAGGAATTATATTTGGTTTTCGACCAAAGGTTTATGGGACAGTGAAGATATTAAACCATCTGAGTTCTTAGACTTTCTTTTATTTTTTACTTTTTTTGAGAAAGGACTTATCTGAGATCTTAGACTTTCAATAAAATTAATAAAAGTTAAGAGACTTTCGATGTGGAACTTGCCCCACGTAGTTATAACCTAGGTCTCGCCTAGTGTATGTATATATACTCAGCCTAGACATGGTGTACCTTTGTATCTTATTTTGAATCAATCAACAATGTCCGCACTCATGAGGTAAGTGCACCAAAGCTTTATACTATATGTTTACTAATTTATTTATATAATTAGCCATCCGGACTAACATAATATATATACAGCAGATTGGATGGTAAGATCGCTATTATAACAGGTGGAGCCAGTGGGATTGGAGCTGAATCCGCTAGGCTGTTCACCGAGCATGGAGCCAAGGTGGTCATCGTTGACTTACAAGAAGAGCTTGGTCAGAAAGTGGCCTCGTCTATCGGACCAGACAAAGCATGTTTTTACCGTTGCGACATAACAGACGAGACACAAGTGGAGAACGCCGTTAAGTTCACGGTCGAAAAATATGGAAAGCTTGATGTCCTGTTTAGTAACGCCGGTGTCATGGAACAGCCAGGAAGCATCCTCGACTTGGATCTCAAACAGTTTGACCGGACAATTGCAGTCAACGTCCGCGGCCCGGCAGCGTTTATCAAACATGCAGCCCGTGCGATGGTGGAGAAGGGCACGCGTGGGTCAATAGTATGTACGACGAGCGTAGCGGCGGAGATCGGTGGTCCTGGACCTCACGTGTACACCGCGTCTAAGCACGCACTTGTAGGGCTGATAAGAACGGCATGCGGCGGGCTGGGGAAGTACGGGATAAGAGTCAACGGCGTTGCACCGTACTGTGTGGCGACGGGGATAAATAGCCGTGACGAGGAAACGGCGAAGATGGTGGAGGACTATTGCGCCGCCACAGGGATAGTCAAAGGTGTGGTGCTCAAGGCTAGCCATGTGGCTCAAGCAGCTTTGTTTTTGGCGTCGGATGATTCAGCTTACGTTAGCGGGCAGAATCTGGCAGTCGATGGTGGTTACACCGTGGTTAAGCCCATGTGAAGAAATTAATAAAAATATGTTTCTTTGGCCGCAGGCTCTTTCGTTTTGAATAATTCTGTATTGTCTCCCATATCTATTCGGTATAATTATTGTTACTTGAAATAAAATTCCGTGTAATATCATGCCCAATGCTATATTAAAAAGAAAAAAATATCATGCCCAGTGCTTTTTTTTTTAACTTCTGATAACATTTTTCAAATACAAATCACAGAGAAACACCAAACCCACCCGTGAAATGAGTAGACACAGCAATACGACAAAGACAAAATCTTACAGGAAG
Organism: Eruca vesicaria subsp. sativa; assembly: GCA_932364175.1. Taxonomy (NCBI): domain Eukaryota; kingdom Viridiplantae; phylum Streptophyta; class Magnoliopsida; order Brassicales; family Brassicaceae; genus Eruca; species Eruca vesicaria. The sequence goes on along the minus strand of CAKOAT010155155.1, from coordinate 215,727 downwards.
GTGAATGGTCTTGTCTGGCGCTTCACTAAAGAGCCAATGATGGACCCAATTGATAAGTTAAAGTTATAATAATATTGGACGCTTCACAAAGGAGAGACGATGATGGACCCAACTGATTACTTAATATAATAATAGTTTTAAAAACTTATACAAGACTTTTGTAAGAAAAATACTTACAAGAGAGTAACTATATTTCTCGTACCAAATTTTAGCAAAAAAAAAAAAAATCTATTTTCTGGTCCCATTATTATAACGGAGAACTATGTATATTATAGGGCTGTAAATTTTATCCATAAATTTTAATTTAATTCGTTGCTATTTATTTTGATTCGATTATAAAAATTCGGATGCCCGTAAGTTTTTGAAGCAAAAAAAAATATGAAAAATTAATATTCATTAAAACGTACCAAATAATAAATATTAAAAAATTATATTCAGATATTTGATCCGTTCTGATTTTTATACAAATAGATGTATATATACAATTAAATGTATATTTTTATATCATTTAATATATAATTTTATTATTATATTTATTAAATTACTTATAAAAGTATTAAATTAAGAAAGGGAATCTTTTTATAAAACTATAATTTTCTAAAATTTTATGTTTTATTAAACATTAACTAATTTTAAAAATTTATGAAACATACAGTTTCACTATTCTTTTTAAAAGAAAATGTATTTTTTAAAAACAAATATATATAGTTTTTCTTAAATTATTTATAGTGAACAAAATAAATAAGATATCCGCAAATAGTATATAGAATGAGCAGCGTTTATCAAACATGCAGCGCGTGCAATGGTGGAGAAGCGCACGCATGGGTTAATTTAATAGTAGGTACGGCGGAGATCGGTGGTCCTGGACCTCACGCATACACGGCGTCTAAGCACGCACTTGTAGGGCTGACAAGAAAAGCATGTGATGGGCTGGGAAGGTACGGGGATAAATAGCCGTGACGAGGAAACGGCGAAGATGGGGGAGAACTATTGCGCCGCCACAGGGATAGTCAAAGGTGTGGTGCTCAAGGCTAGCCACGTGGTGCAAGCACCTTTGTTTCTCGCGTCGGATTATTCAGCTTACGTTAGTGGGCATAATCTGGCGGTCGATGGTGGTTACACCGTGGTTTAATAAAAACTAGATTTTGACCCGCGCTTAAAAGCACGAAAATTTTTTATGATTAAAAATTTATATAATTGGTTTTTTTTCTTAATTTAAAGAATATTTTGATATAAATCAATTCAACAAAATTTGTGATGATGATTGTTTTCAATTAGTTTTAGTTTTACTTTTTATTTTTAGATTTTGGTTTTTGGTTTTTAGTTTTTAAATTTCTACTTTTCATTTTCAATTTTTTTTTGGGTATTTAATTTTTAAACCCGCTAAGTTAGTTTGAACTGATATTACCAACAAACAAATCTCAAATAATCGAACATCAAATGTAAAACTAAAAAGATGAAAACAAATTTTTTTAAAAAAATTTGAAATAGTTTATTTTCTAGATAAACAAAGCAAAAAAAATAATATGTGTTTTCATCTTTTGATTTTGGATTTTAGTTTTTAGATTTGGTTTTTGGTTTTGCTTTACATTTTTTTAATCAGTAAATTATTTAAGAAAAATAAAACCATAAATTATTTAAAATTTACAATTGAAATTTATCAAAACAAAGTGATTGTTATTTAAAATAAAAATATATTAACATGTTTTAAAGTACATGATTTAAATAAATGATTAATAATAGATAATTTTGTTTTGTTAAAAATATTAAATACCTTTTGGGTCTAAAAATAATAATTGATTTTTTGATCTTTTAAGGTGAAAAGTTTATTCAATGTTTTTTGGAGTTTTTTCTTAATACTAAGCCCAAAAATTAAACTATATAATTTGTTCAAAAAATAAAAGTAAGCCCAAGACTATATTCCATAAATAACCACTGGTTTAATTTAAGTATAATTAGTAGATTTCCATATTCCATATTTTGATGATATATATTCTTTTAGAATATTCCATATTTGTAGGAGAAAATATGTGTATTCGGTATACACATAGATATCTGCTGTATTTTGAAGGTAATTTACATTAATGTCGTCTTTTTACATTAATTGTGTTGGTTTAATTTAAGTAAATACGGTTCAATCAATTATATGACTTATATTATTTGTAACATTCTAGAAATGGTCAAAATTTAAATAACAACTTGTATCAGTAGATAAAAATAATGACTCTATTTTAATAGAATAGATATTTTTTATTTGGCCTCCTTTTTTTTTGAAAGCAAGATAGCTTCATTCGCAGACTTTCGTTTTGAATAATTATGTATTGTCTCCCATATCTATTCGGTATAATTTAGGAAAATTTGCCAATAAGGGACAAAAAAACACACTTATTGTCTCCTTAGAATAAATATAATTTTTAATGTCCCCTTAGTACAAATTATAAGGAAAACCCAATTTAGTCCTTCGTATTTAGATTTATAAATATAATTAAAATGTAAAAACATAAAAATAAGGATTAAAATAGGTATAATATGATATTAGTAAATTAAAAAAAAATTTCTAAATCCCTTAACACAATCGTCTCCAACATTCTTCATCGAAGTTCATGAAGGCGATTCCCATGTTCACCATCAACGTGGTCTCTCCGGCGCGTCTTGGTTCCCCGGCGAACTCTAAGTCTCCATCATCATGTATGCTTCTCCACTCTCTATCATGGCTCTCATCTCTCTCTATTTACCCTCCATGGTAACGGGAGAAAACTCTTCTGTGGTATCGCAGCTACTGTGTTCTCCATCATCATGTACGCTTCTCCACTCTCTATCATGGCTCTCATGCTGTTCTATTATTACGACGTGTTCAAATGGTATGACACTGAGGCAAGAGTATGGAGGCAGATGAAGGGTTTGAAAGGACTGCCTAAGTTTGCCAGTTATGGTTGTGTTAAACTGGCGGATTATGGTGGAAAGATGGCGGTTTTGTGGGATAAGTATTTGCCTTCTAGTGGATATAAGAAGAAGACGATTTGGTGTGCTGTGATTTCACTTGAAAGGCCCAACAGTGAAGAGATTTGGGGAAAGGTTGAGTGGCTTGATGCTGTGCTCACGGTCCCTGAATCTTATGAATTCGTGTGTGCTCTTGCTGCTACTGTTTGATGTATTGACATACAGAGAAGGTTTGAGTGAGTGATGTATGTATACGATTAGTTTGGTTTTCATCGGCTGTGAAAGTAGGAGATTATCTTCTTCTTTTTTTGTCATAAGAGATTACCCTTTTTTGGTACTGTTTTTGTTTATTAGGAAGGCCTCTCTTTTCGTATTATGAGAAAAACTGTATAACAAAGAAGGAATGCCAGTTATCATATTCTTCAATCGTAGATGTATATGTTTTTGGTGTATTACGCATTCTAAGCCCCGTAGATGGATTAATTGTTAGTAGATTGTACGCTCTAAACAGCCGTAGATGGTAGATCTGATTTACTACCTAATTTATCCAATTTTGATATTACTATTCCAAACATTTTTTGAAGGTAAAAATATTTTTCATATATTCACATGCTACTCTATTTCATATTGTATATTTTTCCTCAATTTTTTTACCTTGTAAATTTTTTACTTTGAATTTTTATATACAAAAAGGGTAGTGAGGTCCAAAAGTGCCAAAATTTTATTTTATTCTAAGGGGACAATAGTTGTGTTTTTTGGTCCCCTTTTGGCAAATTTCCCTATAATTTATGTTACTCGAAACAAACTTCCATGTAATATCATGTCCAATGTTTTTTTTTTTAATACTCCTTCCGTTTCAGAATAATTGTCATTCTAAACTTATTTTTTTGTCACAAATTAAGTGTCGTTTTAGAGTTTCGAGGAAAAATTTATTAGTTTTATATAATATTCTACTTTTTTATTGATTGAAAAGTGGTTAGGTGTATAGGTAATTGTGTTTTTATCTTGAAAATATGTAAAATTAAATGTTTTATTAATCTGTGTGTAAAAACCTAGAATAACAGCTAAAATGAAACGGAGGGAGTATTGGATAATTATGCATTACAAACTATGAGAAATTACATAGACGATATTACAGCCGACAATTCTATCTGTCTTATGTGGATTCAAGTCTGACTGCATCACCTTGAGCCGCCCTCCGAGATCCAGTCTTGACGGTACGCCTTGCGCCATGCTAAAGATCTCTTGTAAACTTTTTCTCCAATCTGCATAATACGCCATTCACCTTTTCTGGGAATTGAAACCCTCCTAGTGTAGAAACTGTGTAGCCTGGGATTTGAACCCCAGATCTGGTGTAGAAACCCTTAAACCTTAACCACTAGGATACGGTGCTTCCATAAATTGTAACATTGTCCCTTTATGCTAATCTCTATTACTTTATGTCCCATTAGGCTAAATATTTTATAAATGTAATAGTGCCCCAAAATTCAATTAAAAATCGTAAAAAAATTAAAATAAGAATCCTTAAATCGCAAAAAATCAAGAAGGAAAAATGCTCTATCCGACGGGATCGATCGATCCTAGAAACAGTCGGTCGATCCGTCCGGCGTGAGTTCCCAAATCAATTTTTTATATTTTACTTTTCTAAAAAAAAAATTGATTTTTTTTTAATTTTTAATCAAAAATCGATTTTATTTATGGAAATTGAATATTTTCAAATATTTTCTTCCTATATTTGCGGAACAGAATATTTTTATCAGTAGAATGTGTATTTTACTATATGTATAATACAATAATAATGTTTAAAATCAGGTTCTACAGGTTTGATTTATAATAATGTGTAGATTCTGATTTCTACTTATTTTAGATTTTATAGCAATGAGTAGAATCCGTTTTCTACTGATTTTAGAAGGATATTTTAAACGCGGAATCTGTATTCTCAACATAGTAGATTCACTTGAAGCTAATAAAAGCGAGGACGGGAAATGTAAGACGGCAGACACAACGTTGGCCTACCAAAAACTAACCGGTAACGGTTTAAAGAACAATGGTTTAATCTTTATCGGATATCTGGTTATCGGTAACCAAGGAAAGATTCAGACATCAGGGTCTTGTCTTTACTCATCCTCCATTAGAATTGATGTCTCATGTTCTTGGGATCCAAGATATAACGGTCTTTTCTTCTATGAGACGACATCTATATCCCCGTTATCTAGGTTTAGAGTCTTTATCCTCGACGTGAAGAAGCTACGAGACATGAAACCTGAAAGACTTTGCGGTATAGACAGACATCTACAATGGTATCCTCATACGTTTCATCAAGGGCTCAAAGGCTTATCTCGGCCAGAGAGAGGACTCAGTGGTCATTGACTTTAACTATTACCGAGCTGATGATGCGTTGACCCCGAGGTTAAACCAAGATGTGATGGATGAGATGGAGCAGATGGCGTTTTTTAAATACGGGGCTAAGCCGAATTGGGGGAAGAAAAGGAAATGAGGTTTCTTTGGCGTGAAGCAAAAGTATGGATCTAACTTTGATAAGTTCTTGGAAGTGCAGAATATGTTAGATCCTAAGAAGATGTTCTCTAGTGAATGGTCAGATGAGATTCTTTTTGGAAGAGAAGTGTAAATCCCCGACCGCCCACGGCTAAGGGGCCACCAACGGCCGGTCCGTTAATTTTTTCAAGGCTCTAGAGTCATGTTTACTGACCCTGCAATCACCACATGACCTTTCCCCGTGCTTTGGCATCACTTACACGGTATTGCAAATAACTTCCCGATAGGTCACCCATCCTTTGACTACTCCAGCTCAAGCACGCTTAACTTTGGAGTTCTCTCTGGATGTGCTCGCAAAAAGATAAGTGCACTTTGGTGACATAGGTAGTCAAATCAATTCTCTTAAGCCTTTCCATATATCACAACTCGGAATGTTACAATTCACCCCCTCTCAAAGAACGCAACGTCCTCGTTGCGTCTCACGACAGGTCTCAAGACGCCTCTCAGGTTAGAACTGAGATGGCTAACCAGCTCTGACACCACTTGTAACGCCCCGACCGTCCACGGCTAATGGGCCACCCACACTCGCTCTCTCAGCCCATGGGCCCCATCCCGTTCCAACGGCCGGTCCGTTAATTTTCTAAGGCTCTAGAGTCATGTTTACTGACCCTGCAATCACCACCCGACCTTTCCCCGTGCTTTGGCCTCACTTACACGGTATCGCAAATCACTTCCCAATAGGTCACCCATCCTTTGACTACTCGAGCTCAAGCACGCTTAACTCTGGAGTTCTCTCTGGATGTGCTCGCGAAAAGGTAAGTGCACTTTTGTGACATAGGTAGTCAAATCAATTTTTTAAGCCTTTCCATGTATCACAACTCGGGATGTTACAAGAAGGTCCTAAGTATGATGGATGTGGACTTGAAGGGAATTGTGTTTGTTCAGAAGATAGGCATTGTAGCCCTACTAAAGGTTACTTTTGTAGACAAGGTCTTGTTTATACACAAGCTAGGGTTTGCAGATTCTCCTCAACTCAAGTTTCAGTGGCTTAACTAAATTTCTTTTGTTGGTAATAAGAATAAAAATTTGTTTTCCATCATGAGTGTATTTGGACTCCTCCAAGATCATTAATAAAATAAATATATAATTGTTACTAGGATTTATTGGATATACACATTCGATCTGGAATACATGGTATAATATGATTCATGACTTGTACAAAACATCAAACACAATGAAGGTATTCATTCACCAACAAAGGATAAAGAACGAAAGACCAGGTCTATGAATATGCACACACGCTGAATGTTTTATCCAAGTATATGCCATAACAAACAAACATATTGAGAAGAGATGTGCTCAAAGATCCAAGAACTGGTGTCTGGCTTATTCTTGATTTCACTATTAAAAGGAAGGAAGATTCACTTTTACATTTACTGTTTCCTGCCTGGCTTATTCTTGACTAGTATTATGGCCCATGCTATGCATAGGCAAAATAATTGTTAAAATTATTCATACAAAAAGGATTGTTTAAAGTGTATCATTATAATTTAATTTTAGTGGAGTAAAAACATAAATTTGATTTTTAAGTAAAAGTGTTTTTAAAATTTATTGGTAATTCATATATATGGTAATATTGAAGTTCGATGAAAACTTGGAGATCAAACTAAAACCTGAAAACTTACAAAATTTATTATAATTGTATATAGAAGATCAAATACAGTAAAAAATTGCAAATTTTATAATGGATCTAACAACGTAAAATACCGTATATGAGAATATATATATGCTTTAGTTTGACATGTACTCCTGGATTGAAATAAAAGCTTTTATTAATAATATACTCAAATGCTTACAATATGATTTTACCAAAAAAAAAATTCTTACAATGTGGATATGTGAATGTAATTTACATCAAAATCATGCAAAAATATTATTTGATGAATCATTCTCAAAAAAAAAAAAAAATCAAATTAAGTATTCTTGCACCCTCAACAATAATGATATAATGAACGTTCGGCAAGTAATTTTAGATAACTATGGATCTTAAATTTAGCAAAGAAAAATAGATTAAAAGTGATTACCTTCTATGGTTGTATCACCCAAACACCTTCTATGGTTGTTTCACCAAAACGTTGATCAAATAACACAGTCAAGAGGGGGAGGGAGTGTAGATATTTGATTGCGATAATAGTAAGACCTTGGAGATATCGGCATTTTTTATTGGCATTTTCTTCCGAAGGTTTCTTGCAACTCAGAGTTATCTTTTATAAGGAAAACAATTGGAGATAGTGAAAGATTATTAAGATGAAATTGATAACGGTTTTGCTATACAATCTAAGTTAGTGGAAATAAAATAATGGACGTGGTGAAACATAAAAGCAGTTGTATATTCAATTAGTTAAAGAATTTTGAAAAAGAAATATAAAAACTTTTTTTTTTTGGAAAGACACACATCACTCCTATAATTGTCAATTAACTTCTGCTTTATATAATAAAATATTTCAATAGAAATGGTGTCTATTTAATTGTAATCCTCCTCCTCTCACCATCTGTTTCACATTGAGTTAAAAAACACATGTCTTGTTGGAACTGGACACTAAATATTCTAAATCAGAGACTTATTTAAACTAGGGGTGGGACGGATCAGATATCCGAGATATTTTAGGATATCCGGATTCGGCGGATCCGTAAAATTACTATGTGGATCCGGATCTGGGGTCCGAATATCCGGACTAAAACTCGGATATTCGGATCCGTTTTGTTTAAAAAAAATATTAAAAAAATTCAAAATTTAGGATTTATTTATTCTATTAAAAAATTATTTTGCAAAAATTTAAATTAAAATAAGAGAATTTACCAACAAAATTAAGTATTAATTATATTTAATAAAAATATATAATATACCTATATAAATATAATTATATTTTAAATATTTAGTGGACTCGGATCCGAATCCGGATATCTGGACTGAAAATTTCACTATCTGTTCGGATCCGGATTCGCTGGATCCGTGAAATCACTATCCGGATTCGGACCCCCGGATATCCGTTTTTTTAGCGGATCGGAGCGGATCTCAGATCGGATAGCGGATATAAGTCCCAGCCCTAATTTAAACTCTGTTATAGTAAACTAAACTTGAAAATAACTCATTTCTAACTATTATGACTGCAGATGACACAAGAAAATTAACAGTCTTAGCAACTTACAGGTACATGTCTCGTCCACTTTTGTATTATCTCTAGGCATTTTCTGTAACTGGATGAACCAGCTGCTAAGTCTGCTCCTTAAACAAACTTGTTTTTTTCTTGTAGGTTGAGCGTTTTCGAACCTTGAGACTTTCACCAGTTAACATGTAAACATTGCCATGTTCAGCAATGGTGAAATCAGCAGGGTTTCTATTCACGCTGCACACAATGGGTCCACAACTGTTCTTTTGAAGCCACGTGGAGGCATTACTACACCTCTCTGCTTTTCTGTTCTGTTTCTTCTCTTTATCCATCATGTGAAACTTCAAAGGGAGCTTCATGGAATCAGATGCCCCTAGTAGCTGGAATCTCCCTTGGTCATTACTGCTAGTGTCTTTTCTCTTGCTTTTCTTCTCTTGATGATGATGAATCCATGAAGGTTGTGTATTTTGAAATGAGAATGAAGACGTGCCAATGGGGAAACTCTTGTTGTAATAATCATACGGAAACTGGTTCTTGGTTTGGTAGGCTGCTGTCTTACTAGAGTCTCCTGTTTGAATCTCTATACGTTCCTTGGGAAGCTGGCTAACATGTGGAAAGTGTCTTTTAGTAGTAGCTTTAGTGTTACCCTGGTGATGGTCAGAGGGGTTTGGTCCAACACGAGGATCCATAAGGCTGAGTAAATGCAATGCAGGTATAGAGCTCTCACTATTATTAACTCCACCACCATGTTTGCACCCAAACGAGAACTCTGAGCTAGACCCACATTTTTGCTTCCCGTTAGCGGCAACAGAGTTGAGGTTCCATGCACTCTCATTGCTTGGTGGTGCTTGTGAAAGCATACCAAGCTTCGTTGATGGATCCATGTTGAAAGAAACTGGTGTATGATGATGACATTGTGGTTGTGGTGGTCTCATAGAAGATGCCCAAATTGGATGAGAAGGTGCTTGTGGAACACTCTGGCATGTATTACACGCGCGTAATACACGATATGGAGGCTGTATAGACATAGTTGGAACATTACCAAGCCACTGGCATGTTTGACCAGAAAACCGGTTATCTTGAGTAGTAGGAGGAGGAAAGATCCCAAACGGAGAAGGTACAAAGGGTTGACTTATACTTATAGGGAAGAAGTCAAGAGACTTGTGCTGTTTTCCAGTCACAAAATGTTGTTCCTCTCTCCTTGCATTGCTATCACAAGGTTTTGATGTGTTGTTGTTATCCTCCAGGGAGGCTCCATTATCATAGGTTTCATTGAGATCGATCAGTAGAGTGTTCTTGGGTTTGTGTGTTGTTGTTTCTTGTGATGGATGTTTGTCGTCTTCTTTGTCGGGAAGGCACCTTTCGTATTGGTTTTTGGCTAAGAGCTCGACTATCTCCATGGGAATATCGTCGTTTTGGTCTTCAGGTGTATTATTCTCCTTTCTATCATGGCTTTGGCTTTTGTTGGTTGTTGCTACATGATGATGTTCTTGGAACATAACTGTCTTCCCCTTTCTGTCAGCATCCTGCTTGGAATAAACAAACAAAATAAGTGCTCAAATGTAACACAGAGAGCTTTACCTAAAAAATTATGTAAAGAACAAGAACGAGTTTTACCTTTTGTATCAAAAAAGATCGATCTGCAACTTCAGAGGTGTTTCTTAGATTGAAGTTCTGAAAAGACAATCTATCTGTATTGTTGTTGCTGCTGAAGTCAACAGCAGCATCTACTCCTGTTCTCAACCATCCAACTGTGTTGGATTTGGAAGAGGAACCAAACTCTCCAAGACTGTTTGCTTCTACATCTCTTGACCTCACATGATCATTATTCACCGGTCTACCACTAGGCTGATGAAGGAAAGGTTTTCTGAAATATCCTTCTGAAGCCTCAAATAAACTGCCCACTCTTTTCTCATTATTCAATAAATCTCTAGTATATTGGGAACCAAAGCTGATCAGTGTACTCTTCCCATTAACTGATACAGCCTTGTTTTTCTTCTTTCTGGTTAAGCTTAGTTTCTTCTCTGTTCTCGGATCACTCAGAGGGCAAAGAACCGAATATTTTTCCTTGAATGAAGAGTGCAAAGGATCTGGATCATTCTTTCCAACACCCTCTTGTGAAGTTTCACAAGGAACAAACTCGTCAACAACCTGGAACCTTCTGTTCTTCTGCTTACCCTTAGTAAGAAGATCTCTCTCAAACCCACAATCAGCTGATGTACTATAATCTTGATTAGAGTCACAACTTTTGGAGGCATTATTTTCAGATGTTCCACCAACTGTGATTAACTTCCTGCTGACATAGTTGTTTTCAGGTAACAACACTTTTCTTTTTCTACCCCTTTTCGAAGGAGAAGACTCTTCTTTTCTGATACCACCACTGGTTTTGGTCTCGGGTTGGTCAAGCAGCTCGCTAAGTCTACGAACTTTGCGAGTTTTCCTACGCTGCAACCCAGTCATGGAAAGATTTATACTCTCTGATGACCCGTTGTCACTTTCCATAAGAACAAGACTGTCTTTATGATGATTCTTGATGGCTTTAGGGGGTGTATCCTCAACCACACCAGCGACCTCAGATGAACCAAAAGTTGTCACAGCCTGACCACCCACGTTATGTTTCTCTTTCCAGCTGCTAATATCTGTTACTTTAGCTTTCTTGTTTCTTACGAGCTTTCTGCTCTTGCTATTAACTCTCTTGAGAAAAGTAGTAGCTGCAATCCACATGAGGCTTTAAACATTTAGTTTTGCGTATCAGCACACTCTTATTTTGCTTGACCAGAGAAAACTTTATATATACCTCTCTGATCATCCTTCTGAGATCTTTTGCAGTTTATATCCTCATTGACCTCAACAGCATTACCTGCAAGAAAAAAATGATACAGTTAAATGATTATGTTTAATAGAAATAAAGAATGGAGTAACTAGAAAGATTGTTTTGGTCTTTTCTATCTTAGAAAGATCATCCATAAAGCAATTTTTTCTGTGAAAGCATCCAGATGGAAAAAAAGCTAACATAGATGTTATGAGTCAAATTTTGTTGTATATGATAATCATACAACAAAACAAATTAGTATAGATGATTATGCTATCTATGTTATCACTAACTAAGAACTAACATAGATGATTATGTTGCTTTTGAATTCTGAAACTAAAACAAGAACATGCATACCTGCAATATCAATTCTCCTCTCTTTCTCTTGATCAATAACTGTAAGTGAATTCAAGTTGCTTTGGCTTAGGATAGCAAAAGAGTTTCTATTGAGCTTTTTCTTGCTTATACTACTAGAATTTGGATGCAGTCCACGATCTAAAAGAAGCCACTCACGTGCATAAGTTGCAAGCAAGCTAGTATATAATTAAAGTATATAGTAAACAAATGTGTTTTACCACTACCTTTGGTCCCATCAGCATCTATATCTCTGATGCAGCTCATACAACGCCACCATCTAAACTTTGGGACTGATAGAGAAGGTAGAGAATAGCTTTCTTGGTCCACCAAACTAACACTCTCCTCCGGAAATGGCCAACATTTGTTATGATCTCTCTCACGTGTTTCAGCAACGAATCCACTGCATCAAATTTAAAAGAAGAAAAAGTCACGAATATATTCAATGTCATTTCAACTTGTACCTTGCGGCTATATATATGCATTTGGAAGCGATCAAATTATAAACATATTCTAACATAAAAGGTTGATATAGAAGGCTCACCGTATGGAGAAATGATCACATTTTACCATATTAATCTCCTTGGCACCGCCTGCAAGATCTATAGATATTGAGTTGATCTTTATGGAGGATCCCATTGATTGATTTGCTTCAAGAGTATTTTGATGTCTTAGTGATTATGATTAACTAAGTTCCACCATTATACTCTCTACACAACAAGCGCTGCAAAAAATATACATGATAATGAAAAACACATAACTCTAAATTGAATTATGACACCGTTTCAAAATCTTTACTTTCCTTATATACGCAAAACACATATAACTCTAAATTGAAGTATGACACCATCATATTCAAGCATATTCCATGAATATCCACATAAAATAACATTCCATAACTAAAATCTAATTACCTCTAAAATTCCACTGAAATTAAAAGTTTTAAACCCTAAGATCTACATAAAATCAAGAACAAAATTTCTTAACTAGCATCCCATGTCATAAAAAAAAATTAATCAATAGACATATATCAGTCAACAGTAACCTAAACTTAATCACAAACCTAAAATTAGGGTTTTCAGACACGTGAATAGCCTCCAAAGCTGTAACCTTTTTCAACATGACCAGAAAAAAAAACGATAACGGACCCATTTCAATATTATCTCAAATTTACAAACTGCACGAAACGTCAAAAAAATTACTTATCTAGAGGAAATTAGGGTTTAAATTCAAATTATTTAGAAACTAAATAACAGATAATAAAACACTTAACCGTATGTGATTAACCAAGATAACCGAAGACCCACTAATTAATACGGGGCAGATCTATCCGCACGTGAATAGTCCGTGAATGATATGAAAAAACTAAATTAAAAAAAAAAGGTAAGAACAGCGAGTTTTTTTTCGAAGAAACGTATAAATGAACAGTGAAGAGCCCTCGAGAAAGAAAAAAAAAACACGAAGTCAGCAACAAGTCAAGCTAAATCTATTACCGCAAGATCGAACCATACCTGAAACCTTAAAATCGAACAGATCAGAGATTCATGTCGGAGACACGCACCTGGGAGAAAATCCGACCGGAGTTAATCAGAGATGCGAGATTCGAGCTCGATCTTAAGCGGCAAGGGGAGAAAACCACATCGTAAGATTCAGAAGTTTGTGGATAAGAAGATTAGCTAAGCTTCGAGTGTTGATTCGTCGGGAGAGAGTAGAATTTGACTGCGAATTTTCGAGAAACCCTAAGACGACGTTGAGGAGAGAGAGAAAGGGGGGAAATTTTTTTTTTGTAGAGAGAGACTGTTGAGAAAGAAGAGAGAGAATCTGAAGTTCATTTATCCTTGAAACGAGGGTTTGTTTATATTTTCGTATTAACACAATTTTTTTTAAAAAAAGCAACTCATCTCTGGAACATTACACTGCCATGTCACCATCTGGTCTGTTTATTACCAATTACACGAAACAAGATTACGTACCTCTCCACATATTGTCGACACGTATATGTATTGGAGCAATAGTTGAAAATGATACATTTCTATCTATGCGATATTTCTTATTTTTAGTGGGAAAATCTAAACGCTTAAATAAATAGCTTCATTAGGGTAACAGGTAGCGAAAGAGTTAAACGAAGATCATATAAATATTATTATAAGATTTTATTGTTTTATTATTTAAGGAAACCCCATATTAGTTAGGGGACCCTATTATTTAGGTTTAAAATAAAAATTCATATGCCTATAGTCAAAAAATTCATATAGGCGATTCTGTTTTATAAAATGAGGCACAAGAAACCAATGAGAAATGTCCACGTGCCCGCAATATGCGGTTCTTATCACAATCCATTTGCTGTGTCCTGAAAATGAAAACCCTAGGCGCGTAGCTAGCACGGCGCTTTCTCTTCGCGTGTGAGCACGTTTGGTCCGTGGCGCGGGTCGGGATGGGAGCGTCGGCACGGAGGAGGAACGAGATTGGAGCGTATGGTTCTCGTGGAGGAAGAGAGAGTGGGCGAATGATGGGACCAGATAGACAAATAAAAGCCCTAAAAGCATGATAATATTGTATGGGTAGGTGATGTTACCCTAGAAGAGCCCATTTCCTCGATAAATGATACTCCTTCCGTTTCTTTTTATAAGATGTATTAGAAGGTTTATGTTGTTTCAAAATATAAGATATTTTGAGATTTTAAGGTATATTTTAAAATTTTAAGGTTAACTTTAACTTTATTGAAATTTGTTCAACCAATAAAATTTTCTTATCTTTTTTTTTTATAATTGGTTGAATGATTTGAAAAGTATATCATTAAAAGTATTTTGAAAAAGAATATAAATATCTTAATCTTCGTAAAGTTAACCAAAACATCTTATAAAAAGAAATGGAGGGAGTAATATATTTGACCCTAATACCTCTTTTTCACCTTACCAAAATTTACCACAGTAATTAATGAAGATCAATAAACCTTGGTTCACATAAAACCAGTTTCTTTCTCTTTTTATATCTTCTATATATGTGTGTATATATGTAATAACAAACAATACAAATTGTCAAAAAAATGAAATAATTAATACTGCGTAGATGTATTTTTTATTATTGATTTCTGTTTTTTCGGTGGTAGAATCATCACATGGTACACCAACCAAATTGATACCCTGTGATGTAAGCGAACTTTAACTAAGAAAAAATCCAGCTTAATTGATATTCAGTAGTTGACTCTATTTTGGATATCAATTAATGGTTATAATACGTATTTGGATTTGACTGTTAATCAGCTAATGCGGTTTTTCGTTTAAATTTCCATGTACTGGCACATACACACGTATATATTAGAGCAATTTAGCTACAAACCATAGAAAAATGTTGAATTAGCAAAATATCAAAATAATATCATCATGGGTGTACGCTGCACAGGAGGAGATTGTAGAAAGATCAATATACCTTGTCCGCTCAACCTCAAGGCTTCTCGGATTTAGCCACTCCCTGACAGAAGATCAGTGTTAGATTTGGATAGATAATAAAAAGATTTTGTTTACATTATCGCAAGTTGCATTGGTAAAGTAAAAACTCCCCTGCTACAGAAAATCTCTGACCCAAACGGTGCACCTGTAGATGAAATCTAGTCAAAGATTACGCTCAGATTTTATTAGGTTTTAGAGAAAATAAAAATTAAAAACTTTTCAGTTTCCCTGCACGTCAATATATCAGACTTAGACGGTATCTATTTTTTCCAGGAAAGACAGTCGAGTTTGTGGAAAGGATAATTCTCCGATTCTGTTAAATCTAAGAGAGCTTTTGTCAAAGGTAATGAAGATTCTTACCTAGCTTTAAATGTAGAGAATGTATTTAAAAGATGGGACACTTAGTAGATTCCGTTCATGTTTGTTGATATTAAACTTGTCGAGCATTTATTTCATTTTTTTCTACTGAAGATTTCAACAGCTATTGCGTTTGGTCTAACCTAATTTTTTTATTGGCAGGGATGGGTCGTGTTTTCAGAATATGGCGTGGTGATTGGAAGAAGAACGCTCAAGATCAGTGGTATTTTGTGCCAAACCATGAAGACTACGGTTTCACAATATACATGGATTCTCCTGAAACTTTCCCGGTGATCAATTCTACAGTTCAAGAATACTACATGCTCACTTCGGTAACTCCTATTCTGATAACCTATAGCATGCCTAACTGGATGCTCCTCCCCAGCAGACCTTCCGCGCCCAGAACCCTTGCTTCAACATCAGACCTTGTCGAGTTGATGAACCAGCGACCACCGCTAACTGACATAACACTCCTGTGTACTATAGGTGCGAAGAGTGTTGCAGAGTTTCATTTTCTCACTCGTTCTGATTTCAGCATAGGATTCTCGACCTATGTGGTTGGAGATGGTCAGGATGATATAGCCAGAGCAAGATACGAGGGTAAGTCACGTTTACAACTTTGGATATTGATACATTATTTTTTCTAGTCATTGGTTGATAATGATATTAAATATGGTTATTCCAGGCTTGGTGTTGGGTGAGAGACTTCTGCTCAGTGAGAGTGTTCTCGCGGAGATATTTGGAGAAGAAAAGATGGTTATAATCCACCGTGTTGCTCTGGAGATGGCTCATGCTGAGAGGTAAAGGCAATATCAGACAGGGTCTGCAATAGTCCAAAGAATGGAGATCATTCAACTTAATGATGATGATGATGATGATGAGATGGTTGATACTTTTCAGGATGGAGTGACATCAAATGGAACCCAAGGACCGCCTGGAGGTAAGAAATTTCATATCTGGCTAATAGATTGAGAGAAGTAGCCAATAATTTTGTTGGCCGGATGGTACTTTTCATTACCTCCAAATACTAATTTATGTGATGTTATCTATTTCCACTATAGGGACTACCATTCCCTTCCAACCCTAACCTCTTCCTCCAATCCATTCCGCAGATGCACCGTCAGTACTTTGGGATGTTGGGCTTGACTTGTTGGAGTACCCTGAGTACTACAACAACCAGAGGAATGTCTGCCATGTCACAGAGGACACTGAGTTTTGGAATGGCATAATTGAAGAAAATTTCCAAACAATTGGTGGAGTTCAAGCAATCCCAACAACAATGAAATCGCTCATGGGATGACTGAAGAAGATACCACTATTGCAGCTATGGAATATGTGTGAAAGGCAAAACAGATTTCTACGGGATCTTGTAGGAGACTTATAAAGTTCAATTCCCAGGTATGAGTTTGAAATGCGTTATCTTCAAGAGTGAGTGGTACGACCCCGTCGTCAACAGAGGTGTTCGGATTAACAAGAACGGTGTAGTTGATGTCAATGGTGGACGAAGGTACAACAAATCCTTTTTTTTTTACATCCAGGTTTCGAGTACTAATTAATTTTTACATCCAGATTCCCTGGCTAAACAGGCCCTGTTGGAATCTGTTTTGTAATGACTTTGTTGGGCCACTCTTGGGCCGTGTTTCTTGCTTTTAGTTTTAATGAATTTCAGTGACAAAAAAAAAATTAATTTCTACGTTGTCTTTATTTTTGTAGGTATAATAAATTCGAGCTTTTCATATTAGCTTCCCAAGCAGATTAAGTTTGCTTCATTCCATACCCTCGGATTACTAACTCGGGAATAAACTGGTTAGCTGTTATCAAAATTACACCTCGAGGACGAATAATCGCTGGAGAAGAACCACCATTACAAGAAGAAAACACCAATGAAATCGAGGAACCTGAAGAAGAAATTGATGACTAACTACTCATTGATCTGCATAATCGTGAATACGAAGATGTTCCTGATCAAAAGACGGACGAAGGTGTTGAGGACGAGTTTTATGAAAATGATGATGTTTCAACAGATTACGAGAATGTATCCAAATGAACTATGTATGTTTTATAAGTTTGTTTAATCACAAAAATAAATTTGAATTATATGTATGTTTTAAGTTTGTTTAATCACAAAATTAATTTGAATTTGGGGTTTATGTGTAGAAGAGGTTTGGAGTTTGGTTGTAGAAGAGGTTATAAGTTAAGGAAGTTGTGGTTTGCGGTTTGGGGTTTCAAGTTTAGGGATTTACAAACCCTTTCCTCGTAAAACCCTAGTAACAGAAAACACGGGCATAGTTATTTCCTCGTAAAGGTTGTTTCCTTGTAAAGTCCTAGTAACAGTGTTACTAGGACTTTACGAGGAAATAAAAACAAGGGCATAGATATTTCCTCGTAAAGGCCTCGAAACCCTAAACGCGGGCATAGTTATTTCCTCGTACACTTACTAGGAGCTTACGAGGAAACAAAATCCCCTATATAAACTCGAGCCATCCGATTTCTCTCATTTGTAGCAATCTTCTCTCTAAATCCTCTTAAGGTTCTCTCTATTTCCTAGTTAGGTGATTAGATTATGAAATTTAGATTATGTGGTTAGTTTAGGAAATTTAGATTAGGTGGTTAGTTTAGGGAATTTAGATTATGTTAATTTAGTTTTTTTTAACTTTTTTTTAAATGATACTAGTATATTAATGTTTTAATTTTTTTTTTTGAAATTTAGAAGACTAGAAAGAGCAAGCTTGATAGGGCTAAGAGGCCTCTTCAGGGGAGTCACTATGGAGATATGTTCGGTCGTCAGCCTGGTCCTCAGATAGGCGCATCGTCTTCTTCAGCTCCCGGTTCTTCGATTCCGGATGACGTTGTTCCCGAGATTCAGGGAGTTTCTACGGCTCCACCTCCTCCTCCTCCTCCACCGGTTCATCCCGATTTGGAGGTGCCACCAAACGCTCCATTTGCGGTGTACATAGTGGAAGATATTATGGCCCTTCTAGGCAGAGAAGGGCGGCCTGAGTTAGATCCTATCCGACGGGATGGCCACAACATATAATGGTATGTTTAAATTTTAAAAAGTGTTTTTAATTTATTTCTTAATTAACCAAAAATTTACAAATTATAATCTAATTAATGTTTTCATTTTGTTTCTTTTCAGGTTTGGTCTTGACGGATGTGTCGCTCAGAGCGTCATGGATTGTATCAAGGGATACTTTCCCGATCCGGCTCCAAACTGGAAAAAGACGCCCAGCCACACAAAAAGACGTGGTTCAAATCGTTCGCTGTAAGTCATTAATTAATAAACTTAATTTATTTTTAATTATTTAAAATTTTTAATATGATTGAACTAATTACTCTAATTTTTTCTGGTTACAGCAAAAAATATCGTTGGTCTATAGGGATTCACCAGCGGGTGAAGACGGAGTTTGAGGCGAAGGCAAAAGCGCGATTGCTCGACATGGTCTACACTTGGAAGGGAGACTTTCAGGTGTGGATTTATAAATTATATATATTTAGTTTTATATCATTGACTTTAATTCAAATCATTTTAAAATTATTTTTTGTTCAGGTGGATAGTTATGAGGAGGGGAAACCCGATTGCCTCCCATTCGACGTGTGGGATGGCCTCATCAGATATTGGGGGTTGCCGGACTCGGTCAGAACCTCCCAGAAAAACTCCGATAACAGCATGACAAGAGACGAGCATGGCAACACAAAGATGCTTCACATCGGGGGTCGAAAACCTCACGGGGGAGTCCGTCTAGACATGGTAAATTAATTTTTAATAACTAATTAATTTTTACTCTATTTGTATATTCCTAATTAATATTTACTTTTAAAAATTATTTTTAGGCTAAAGAGACAGTAGTTCTTCCATCTCTGAAAGAGCTTTACGAGAGGACCCACCGGAACAAGGCTGAGCATTTTGTAGATCCTAGATCCGAGCGGATATACAACGAGGTTGTTGTTCGGGTTGACCAACGCCAGACCCAGCTGACTCAGCAGTCTGGGACTGCAGTCATCTTATCCACTTTTGAAGTGGATAAGATTTACGAGGAGGTAAAAAATTTGTTTTTCTAATAATTTTTATTATTTATTTAATTTATTTTTTTAACGTTATTAATCTTTTTATTTATAAGTCGCCCCTAGGAAAAAGGGACGTATCGTCGGGATTGGTTCCGTTAACGATGTCCCCACAGCGACATCGTCTTATGCTCAGGAACAACACGATGTCACTGCTCAGCTGCGCTCGGAGTTGCAAGCGACGCAATCTCATGTGAGTTCTCTCACCGATGTCCTGGATGTTTTGGCGGTTGGAAATCTGCAATTGGCGGTTGCAAAACCGCAATTGGCGGAGATGTTGCGTGTGAGACGGGAAAACAGAGGGCTTCCAACCCAACAGCATCATCCACCGTCACAGTCACAGCCGACGGAGGAGGAGTTGGCGAGCCGGGACGATTGCGTTCGGCAATTTAACGAGCATCATCCGTAGTTTTTTTATTTTTAATTGTATATTATGAATTTTAAAACTTAAATATTTAGTTATTTATAAAATATTTTGTTATTTCTTTTTTTTATTTATAATTTAGTTTTTTTTAATTTTTTTAAAATATATTATTTAAATTTATAATTAATATTTTTTTAATAGGGAAAAAACATTTCGAAGTAAACTCCTCGTAATATTTTCGAAGTAAAGTCCTCGTAAAATTTACTAGTAAGTTCCTCGTAAAGTATTACTACGAGTTAACGAGGAAATGTGTTACTATGACTTTACGTGGAAACATGTATGGGGACTTCACAAGGAAATTTGTATCCACGCGTTTACGAGGAAAAGTTTCCTCGTAAATTAGCTAGGACCTTACGAGGAAAAAGGCTTTACGATGAATATGTTTCGAGGAAACGTGTTTCCACGTAGGTTCCTAGTAAATGGTCATTTACTAGGAAATTACGAGGCAATGTGGTCATAGAAAAGGACGAGTTTTCTTGTAGTGAAACCCTAATTCTGGCGTAACTTTAAAGCGGCCGCTCTCTCAAACCGTAAGGATCCAGACAATGATCAATATATCAAATTGAAGCACTCGACGAGAGGAATCCATCAGTGCAAACCGTTTGTCAATCCGATCTCTGACGTGCCCTCGCGCTCACCTACAACACGCGTCGCCGATTTTCCTTTTCTCAGCCAGCCGTTTTGGTACTTCCTTTTCTCTACCAGCCGACCTAACCGACTTCCCTTTTCTCGGAAAGCACTCCGACCAGCCGCTTCCTTGTTTTCCTTTTCTCCGGTGGAAGCCCTAGCCGATTTCCTTTTCTCGGCAAAGCTCATCGACCAGCCGCCCTAGTCTTCCCTTTTGCGGCCAAGAACCCTAGGCGATCATAAAACCCGACCAGATGCTCAGCTCAAGAACTAGACCACAAATCTTCATCACAGCCGTGTTTCCTTCTCTCTCTAAGGTGTTCCAGTTTCAACCCTTCAAGAACAAAGGTATTCCTAAAACCTAAAGAACCTAGAAACCTAAATAAGAAATCTGAATTTGGAAATTAGAAATGCTAAGTTGAATGGATTGTTTAGGTTGCTAGATTGGAATCAATAAATCTGCTTTGATTGATTGTTTGATTGCTTGTTTAAAGTTTACTTAAAACCTAGAAGGATTGTTTAAAACCTAATTCATAAATCTAACTGTTTGATTGATGATTGTTGCTTGATGATTTGAGGTTTTATGTTGATAGCTTTTATGAAACCCTAATAGGGCCTTGAAAACCCTAAATCGTCTTTTGCTAAAAATCTGATTGATAGTTTTATGAATTGTTTAGAGGTTTTAAGAAATCATTAGCTAAAGATTGTTTTAAACTCTAATCTGGAAACCCTAGAAACCCTAATTCTATTTGATAGAATTGTTTAGGATTGTTAAAACCCTAAATATAATCTTGGATTAGTAAACCTTAAAGGAGGCCTTGAAAACCTTCAATTGAATCTTGTAACGCCATTGCAATTACCATAATTAATATCGGGTGGAGAATTGATTATTGATTGATTTTGATTAATTGATTGGTATCTTGTGAATTAAGATGCTAGAATTGTTTGATGCATTCATAAACCCTAAGTCATGATACTATTACCCGGCCTTGAAACCGACCTAGGTCTAAAACCTTGTCGACCTTGAAATCGACCTATGATTGTTTTTGCATCTCATCCTAGTGATCATACATGGCCATGTGACCTTAGCATATCGACCATATATATATATATTCCTTGTCCGCATTGTTTTGTTTTGGTCGCACCATGGTCGAAATATAAATTATTTTCGTCAAGTGACTTAGTGTGAAAACCGTATGTTTTGATTAGTTGATTGCATGAATTCTAAAGTTCCTTGAATTGATTGATAATGTGATTCAGATGTCGAGATTCAAACCCTCGGATTATGCTGCCCTAAATCTCTGGAGATAGTTATCTGGAATGGGTAATGAACACTTCAATTGCCCTGAAGTCTAGAGGACTCAGGAGATGTATCATTGATGGCAATAATGAAACTGAAACTGAAAAGTATAGGGCCATAATAATTATGCGCCATCATCTCATTGAGGATCTAAGAAATCAGTACCTAAATATTGAGAATCCTCGTGATCTTTGGGCAGAATTTAAAATCCAGATACACAATGCTGTTATTACCAAAGGTCAGGCATGAATGGATGAGTCTCGGATTCTAGGACTTTGAGTATGTGGATGAATATCACTTGGCTT
Organism: Eruca vesicaria subsp. sativa; assembly: GCA_932364175.1. NCBI lineage: Eukaryota > Viridiplantae > Streptophyta > Magnoliopsida > Brassicales > Brassicaceae > Eruca > Eruca vesicaria. The sequence goes on along the minus strand of CAKOAT010155155.1, from coordinate 193,428 downwards.
TGTCCAAAATCCTTTACAAACTGAGACTATGTGGTGAAGTGGTATTAGAAGAGGATTTAATATCCAAGACATACTCCACATTCCATCCAGGAGAATCTGTTATCACAACATATCTATATAGAAAGAGGTTTCACCACCTATAATGATATGCTTTCATGCCTATTGATAATTGAGCAAGATAAGTTGTTAAAAAAAAGAAATGAGATGAGATCTCTAGAAGCCAATATGGCCGGCTTGTCTATTTAGGAATTCGAGGGAGCCATGTCTAAAGTAAATGATGGTGTGGCCGGCTTGTCTATCAACTAAGAAAATAAGTTTTTCGCCATTCTGATTTTGTGTCCAGTTTTTCGATTTATGTTTTGAATTGTTTTGAGTTCATTTTGCTCGATAATGTGAATTATTTTTGATTGATAAAGAAAGCTAAACATGAGTACAAAGTTGCGGGTATAGTAGCCTAGTTAATGACTACGGCCAAGGCATTGTCTAAATGGGCAGTATGTACACCCAAGAATTTCGTGGCCCATTGAGTATATATAAGAATGATTTCCAAATAGAACAAATGGGCAAAGGAAACAAAAGTTTTTCCTTCAGATTTAAAAAAAAAAAAAAAAAAATCGCCCAAGGCATTATAAGAAAATAGTCAAGACTATACCTGCATTTTCTATTGATCTAGACTATGCCAGAGATCAGTATGATAAGAGGCAAAAGAGCCATGGTAACCATATTGGTATATCACACGAAATTAAACACTTTATGGCATGACTGGATTAGTCATCCTAGTCTAAGCTTGATGCAAAGTTTGATATTGCAAATGGCACAAAGAGTTATCCCATAGGATCTCACTTTTTGTAACATGTACACAAGGGAAACTGATTAGGCTCTATTGTCCCAAGCATCACGTGATTATAGTATGTCCATGAGGGGGAGTGAGGACAAACCGTGATCCATGAACATACTACATATCTGTGTGACATGATCTACTACCATAGTAGACTTGGCCGAATTCTTTATACCACATAGGCCATTACCTAAGGATTGGGGACACATGAATTTACATGTATAAGATTGATAAGCATCAGGCCATATAAGTGAGCATAGATATTCCCATCTCAGATTGAATACGGGTCATGAACCAGACATATACCATCTTAAGAGATTTTGAATAAACCACCACAAACATATGTGCCGTCTAAGATGGAAACATCATAAAGAGGATTGAGGATTGGGAATATATGTTGGATATAAGTAAATCTTTCTCCCATGAGTTTTAAGAGACCTTGAGCCAAATATGGGTGATCAAATTGTGGCCAGGTACACGGATTGCATTAATAATGAATCCGACTATCCAACATTAGAAGGATAAAGTTATAAGCTGGTAAAGAGTAAATTATATGAGAGAAAATGGTATTAACCATCATTGTCTTGGAAAGATCCTCGGACTAGAGAATATGATTTAAGACGTCCATATGATATCAAAGAAATGATACAAAGCTAGCAGAAATAAGATGCCAAACACATTAACCCGAGAAAAGAAAAGAATGACTAAGCCATACCGGCTTAGCACCACGAAATTGATGTCCTAGAGAGACATAATCAAGTTGCTACAGAGTATACATAAAATAGACCAATATGTTCCATAAGATAATAATCCTCGGAAAGGAAAGGAAAGGTGCTGAAAACAATATCAAATCCGAGTTTTGTAGGGAAACTATCCCAGACATAGAAATGGTCGACCAATATAAGATACCATACAATGGGATTTGGGACACCAAACCCCATGGTACTGAAGGTGATTTGGGATGCCAAACACCATGGTATTAAAGGTCATAAGATTGAAATCAATTATGTTATGTCTGGAATACAATGGAACGCATAAAGAGTATCGATACCCATGATGTATTTACATATAAGAATGCGCAAGATAAGTAGCACTTGAATATGAGATATAAAGCGAGGATCATGAACCCACGTAAGAGTACTCATAAATATAAAGATAAAGACTAAAAGAAACCGTGGGATTAGAGTATATAAAGAGTGATGAGCGTATTGGCCATATATAAAATATATACGCCATCAGATAAACAAGTGATAAATAAGGTCTTGTGAGGGAAAAAGAAAATCATGAGACATAGGACATACCCACATGGTATTAAGGTGTTCATGTTCCTATTAAAAGCATTCAACATAGCTTGCTACACAAGGATACTCACAGAGACCAAGGAACATTTTATAAGGAGATATACTCGAATGTGGTGGATGTTACTACATAATTTTGAAATTTGATAAAGTCTGGTCATAAGAAAGAGAATAGATTGAAATATAAGTATATAATGAGTAGCATATGGTTCACTGGATAAACAATATTAAAGGTGCCAAGAAAGATGAGAAAGAAGTCCCCTAGAACATCATTGTTCCTAAGCTGTTTATGGACTGAAACAAAGCAGCTGTGTATTGATAGACTAAGTGAATACTTAGTAGAAAGTTCTATAAGAACAATTCATATCAGTCCATGTGTTCATTAAAGATGTATAAATTCCTTGTGTTTATAATAAACCAGCCCAAAGGAGGTTTAATTGGTTTCGATGATATATGACATCGATCAGTCTTTAGACAGTCTATGTTATACATATGATGGGACTGCAATTACTTGCATCAAAGATCATAACCGTGGGTGTGTGTGTTGAGATCAGCACGCCCTAAATAACATAATTACATATGAGATGGTCGTAGAAAAGGCAAAGGGAACCATCAGGTTCATACCAAAAGGTCCATACCGACCATGACAATGTCCGGCTCAATCGACCATGTGTGTGGTGACCAACATATGAGTTTAGATCATGGTATAGCCTTAAGTCACCAGCATATCAGCATGCATGTTAGTGTGCATGACTTAAGAATAGCCGATTGTACCATTATAGTATCACGCCAAGAGCCATGTTTTGTAGCAATATCAGGCTGCAACATCTTAACTATTAATGGGCAAGTTATAGGCATATATGGACAAGGTCCATGACCTAATATATATTTAAGTGTGTGGTTTGGGCCACAGCAAGAAAGATCATGAGACATCATTAAATATAATGGCCCGAGAGAGTGACCAGGAGTATGTATGGTCGAGGCCTAATGAATATGGCCTTGCCGTAGGCAAGAAAAATCGATAGCCATGTACAAGGTCTTTGAACTACAAGTTTATAGTACTTTGCTCAGACCATATTGTTAATGAATGTATTTTGGTCGAGACCCATCTCACCAGAGCATGATATGGTCGATAATAAAAGGAGACATGTCCATATGGATCAATGCATGTCCGTGAGCACAAAGGACCCAAATGGTTCGTATGTACTTGGGTCGATAACATATTTGTGATATGGCCAAACCATCATGTCTAGAGAATCCATGAGACATGAGAGGGTCTGTAAGTAATATTTGGCCACAAGTTAAAGGACCAAGTGTAGTCAATATACATGTACTGGTCGAGGATTGTTTACTTAACCAGAACATAGCATGGACGAACGCAAAGAATCACATCTTGTCCATGTATTACCGAAGTTCCAGAAGGCTAAAGAAGTTCAAGTGGTTCAAGTACGGTCCAGTAACAACTCAGCCGACCAGTTCACCAAATCTCTGCTAACCTCGAAGTTCAAGAAACTCATACATCAAATTAGAATGCGCCAGATCTTCAGTGATGCATTCATCGGAGGGAGTATCATGTGTTGTACTCTTTTTCCTATCTATGATTCTATTTTTCTCTATAAGGTTTTTGGTTTTCCTGGAGAGATTTTAATGAGGCAATATTAAGTATGATACAAGCCCATTATAGTTATGGCATCCAAGGGGGAATGTTATAAACCATTAAATGGATGACCTATAACCAAGACCAAGACAATAGCCCAACCAACCATGACTTAGACATAGACGGCTATAGTGCTTTGTTTCATTTTCCATGTATTAGTAGATTTTCAATTCTTTATTTGTTTAGGATTTAGATACTTTCCATTTATCTATGTCTTGTAATCCTTATATAAAAAAACCTTATTGATCATTAATAATACATACAATTCCCTTTTTATCTCTCTTGATTTATAACATCGACTTTTTTTATACAAACAGACAAGAAAAGATGAGGCAATAAGCTACAAACAGTGTCGTCGACTAAGCTCGGCGAATCAGAGATGTAATTCTCTACCGATACAGCATATAGATGAACAAAATTAAAATGTTTACAAAACATTTATTTCTGCTGCCGGGCTTCGAACCCGGAAAGTACATCTCAATGAGGTGATATTTTAACCATTTTGCTACAGTGGAACTTTTGATAGTTATTTACAATTATCTTTATAAATTTTGTTTCATGTAATATTACCATAAATCATGCACCACTGAGAATCAAGAATCGAACGCCCAAAAGATGTCTAAAGAATATTGGTTTTCCCGTTGCAAATCTCTCAGGACGCTGTCCCGTTAAAAAATCGTGAGAAATTGGGTTGCCATAGTCGTTGAGAGACCAATCATACAAATAAATTATGCAGAATGATTTTTTAAAACGTTAAAATAATTGCATTCATATTTACTCGTAAAATCAAAAGAAGATGATCTTAAAAAGACATGAACAAAAACAAAAAAAAACAATCAATTTAGACAACAAAGAAAAACAATCAATATTTCAAAATTGATAGAAATCTCTCTGCATCTTTGAGTTTCTTCTGAGTTTGTATGTTTGCTCACTTCAAGCTGCTACCGAGACCATTATAACACAAAGATCACAAATACCAACTTGAGTTATGTTAGGGAACATGTACGATTTGCCTTGTCCTGCTTCCCCTTATGTGGGTAAGTTCCCATAACCCGAGACCAGGAGCTACTCAGAATCACAACTTGTGCCAATCTTGGTGTGGTGATTTCCCCCATCGTCTTAATAAATATATACAACCAGATGCAGTGAATAAAGAAACGGCACTAAGAGCCATCATCGTTGAATTCTCAATCTTTTGGGAGTACCCTCTCTGCAATATTAAGATCAGTTACACGATCGAAACAGAAGCCAGACAATCATGTTTCTCATGAGTTATGGCACATACCTGCATTAAGCAAAACAAGATTGCAGCATTAGCTGGTACTTGACAAAGGCTTATCATCCCTCCACGCAGTTCATTCGGTACATACCTATAAATAAAGATAACAAGTTCGTTACACCGGAGACGAAGAAAGATTCTCACCTCAGCTAAATAATCCAAAAATGAACAGATTAAATGTATATAAGAGCATAGAACTATTACATGGTCCTTAATCTTGCAAGCAAAGGTAGTATCAGTCCAGCAAGGCCATGAAATAAGCAGAAAAGTACTACTAAGGTGGTAATTTCCTGCAAGATAATGTGTGAGGGCCTTCAATATAAATGGCAACGAGACTGTTTAGTTTAACTGAGTAGGCTTTCCTGAAACTAGCAAATAAGTTACCTGATAATCATAGGCTACTACAGAAAACACAATCCCGAGTATTGCGTATATGTAGACTAAGCAATCTTCAAGCCGGAGCAATGATTGCCCGCTCATAAGCCATGGGAATACTGTACTCCCAAGCATTCTTGAACCCAAGAAACATGGATATATCAATCCAAGATTTACTTCTCGCCCATCAGCCTGACCCAACACAACACATATTAGTAGTCTTATTAAAAGAAGATCTTTGTGTGTCTGTGAAATAAATACAAATCTAAAATCCCAGTTTGAGGATCAAAGGTTGTCCTAAACATCACATGAAAGTAAGCATCATTGCTAATATGAATTCTGAAACATAAAGTTGATTGAAGTAACTGCAAAAGATGCTAAAGAGCTTGATCGTACCACTATCGTTGGTGCCCAAAGTATCCAAAAGACTGCATTTGAAAACTGGAGGCAGGCCTGTGCAGTTCCTAGAAACCATATTCTTTTATCTGATATTATTAAGAAACAATATCAGTTTGAACTGAATCTGGAGAGTTTCAGTGCAAAAGGAAAACAAAAAAAAAATGACAAAACACTTACCACCAAGAACATATGCATAGAAAGCTGCAGAATAATCTCTAAGTGGCAGCGTCTTAACAGGCTCTTTCACAGTTCGAACAATACAAAAGATAGCCACAACAGACAGGAACATAGACGCTGTAGCAGACAACGCAATGCTAACATTTCCATCCGAAAGCCAATTCGCAAGAACTTGACCTCCAATCAAAGAAGCAGATTCAAGAAAAGTCATCAACCAGAATGTCTCATTCAAGGAATCATTCCGCTGACTTTGCTACAAAGACACAACGAAACAGATAAAAATTCCATTACAAAACCAGAACTTTAAGTTTTAACGATAAACTTCAAGAATACATACCTTTTCATGTTCCACAACGAGCCAAGTCTCAAACCCAAATGAATGTATGAGACCAGCAAGAGACAAGCAAACATTAGCAAACCAGGCACTAGGGCTCATTGTAATCCTCTTCCACACACCAACAAAGAATTGCAAAACGCAATACAGTAGACAAATCCTCTTCTGACCTCTACAAAAAGTATTCAAACTTAGCAATCATTTGAAAAGAAACCCAACACTTTATAAGTTAGTTAGTTAGTTAGCAACATTGTTACACTTACATAAGATCAGAGAGCACACCGAGTAAAGGACCGAGAAGAAGAGATGTCGAGTATCCAACACAGAGATAAAACACCATTGATTCTTTACTCACGCCATAAGATGCTAACTCTGATTCTCCATACACCGACCATATACCTTCCATCACTGCGAACAAAAAAACAATCAAATCAATAGATATCGAAATCGCGTCAAATTCACAGGAGATGAAATATTACCGGAAGAGAGAGTGTAGATAGCTAGAAACCATCTTTGGAATCGAGCGAAAGAAGAGGAAACGGTGTGATCGAAGGTCCCAAATGTTCTGTTCTTAGCGAAGTAGGGGAGCAGGAATATCGATAGAAATGTGGAAAGGAGGAAGAAGACGAAGACGGTTGAGGTTGGTTCCCAGACGAAGCTCTCGATAACCACACCCATCGATCACCGGTAAAAGCCGCCGGAGAAGAGATGGGAGTTTTAGATCTTGACTCATGTTAACAATAGAAACCTCTGTCTCTCTTAGAAGGTTTCGTTTTAAATTGGCCCAAGATACTAAAAGGCCTAAGGCCCATTAATTAAACTGTTACGAATTATCTAGAATCAGAAGAACGCGTGTTGGGTCATTGGTGGATGGTGGTGCCATAAGTGGCGAATTTATTGTGAGTGCGCATTATAGAAAACGCAAGTGGGGATTAATGTTTTTGTCGTATAAATAACTCTTTTTTCAACATTGTCGGCAAAATTATTCCCCATTTCTTTCTGATAAATTAGGGTTTGCGTGGTCTCATCCTCTTCTTCTCTTTCATTCCAAATCGAATCAGACAGAGAGAGATGGGTGGAGGAAACGCACAGAAATCTAAGATGGCTCGTGAGAAGAATCTTGAGAAGGCAAGGCAGGCTGGAAAAGGTTAACCAAACTTAACACGACCCGATTCGATTTAGGGTTATACATATATATCTGCTTATTGAATCGATTCAATTAAAATTAATTTGATTTTTTGTTTTGATCTATTACAGGAAGCCAGTTGGAAGCGAACAAGAAGGCTATGTCCCTTCAGGTAACCTCATTATCTAATGTGTTAGAATCATGAAGCTTATGTTTATACAATTCGTGTCTCTAGAATCTGTTTTTCAAAAACGAAAAAGTTTATTTTTATCATCACTTTGAGATTTAATAAAGATTGGGATTTTAATTCAAGTCTAGTTAAACTTTAGGCTGTGTGATATGTTTTCTTTATAGGATTTGAGTGTTTGAGGATCTAACAATACCAAATAGAACTTAATGGAGCCGTGAATCCTTAATTTAAACAGCTTTGTAGTGGTCTTAGTGCAAGACTTGTCTCTTGTTGATGTACAAGTTCTCATGGTAATTGAATATTGAGTTGAATATTTTGAACATTCAATATCTTATCTTGTTGGTGCGTAATTCTTAACATTCATGTTACCATGTATGGATCTCTGATTAAAATTGAGTTGAATGTTCGTCCTGTTTATTAACTTGTTACTTGTTGATATATTATACAGTGCAAGGTTTGTATGCAAACATTCATCTGCACAACATCGGAAGTGAAATGCAGGGAGCACGCTGAGGCCAAGCATCCGAAGGCTGATGTTGTCACCTGCTTTCCACATCTCAAGAAGTGATGAAACTATCATCTCTCTCTAAAAGGATTCCAATGTAAATGTATGGATCCTTGTCCTATGTTTGTATTATCAAGTCTTTAAGAGTCTTGGGTCAACAAGATTTATGGTTCTGTTTCTCTTTTTACTAAAGACTTGTTTCAGCAATAAGTCTCTTGCTATTATAATTATATCATGAATGGCACTTTTGCTAATGGTTTTCTTTCCGCATTGGTTTCTTGTTTTCAATTATGTCACTATGAAAGTATAGCACTACCATATGTTGTTCAAAAATAGTAGAAAGCATCAAGACTTGTTTTTATGAGAGTTGGTGGGTTGCTGCTCTCAGCTTTAACCTGATCAAATCACGGATGAGCCTGCAAAACATAATACCACAAATCGTAAGTTTAATTAATAACAGACAAAAGATATGGCTGTTCGAATAGAGGCTTATACCATGACTTCTCTGGCTCTGTCTTGATTATCAAACTGAAGAAGCTTTTCAAGAAAATCAATGGCCTGAAGGTGTTCATACAGTTGAGCTAGGGCCATGGTTGCCTGCTATGCCTACACATTTAAGAATGGCATTACATGAAGATCAGTTAAACTGATGCAAAGGTGTTTGTACTACTGACTGATAGCTCGATTAATCACCTTCATTTTCAGGGGTTTGAGGATCTTGATAACGCAGGTTTCTTTGTTGACGTTTTTGGTTGCACAAAGAGATTGTGCTTGGCCGGTTGGAGAAGAATCTGAGTGGAACGAGTTAGAGTAAAACCATCAAGCCGAATTGAACCGATTTGTCATACTTAAACCAGACCATACCGTTTGTTATAGGATTTCATCTTCAGATTACACCACCAAACCAGTCCCATTTTTGTGTAACGACCCAAGTTCTGAGGTCTAACAGGATTCTGGCCCATCGCAGAGAATCTTATGTGAGTTGCTATTTAAACACCTCCAGCCTCATTTTTTTTATTCAGAAAATCCTTAAGCATTAGTTTTACAGAGTCTGAGCCGTCAAGCAGATCAAAATCCGTACGACCAGTGTCACCATCAACCGAGACCGGATCCACCATCCCGTTACCGTCGACCACCGCAGGTATCACCGCCGGCCACCGTTATTTAGGTTTTTGTTTTGGCCGTATAGTAAATCGATCATATCTCTCTAACCGCTTGTCGTTTCAAAAATCTAAGGCCACCACCGTGTTCGTGACGTCGAGACGAGTCCAAAATCACCAAGATCAGCCGGAGTCGACCACCGACACGCCGTCACGCATCGCCACTCTCCTCCGCCGTTCCGCGCGTGTATGTCACGCGCCGTCTCCCCTCGCCACACGCGCCGCGCGTGTATCTCACGCGCCGTCGTCACGTGCCGCCAGCCCCCGTCCATGATTCCGGTAAGCCGCCGTCCTCCGCCTCGCCGCCAGTGAGTCGCCGGTGACTCGGTGACCCGGCCGAGTTGACCCGGCGAGTCAACGCCGCGACTAGGTCAACCGGTGTGGCCAAATTGATTTCGGTTTGGTTATGGGTTTGCGGTTTAAATTGATTTGGATCTGGTTAGGTGTAAACTGGATTGGTTATTAAATGGGAATCTGGTTTAGAGTTTAACTGGATTGAAATTGATTTAGTTCTGGTCCAATTGAAATCGAATTCGGTTAGGGGAAAACCGGCGGTTCAATTCGATTTCAATCTGGTCAAGGGTTGACCGGCTTGGGTCAGAGTTGACCGGGTTGACCTTTGACCAGCGAGTTGAATTTTTGACCAGATCGCCGGTTATTCGTTTTTAACTGTTCGAAGGGCGTTGTGACTCGAGTTTTCGCCCTGATTTCATATTTGGAGTCTGTTTGAGCACCAGGAGTTCACAGCTACCACTTTTTCACATTTTCTAAGGTGAGGGTTTATTCCGTAACTCCCGTACCAGTATAGAATTCTTCCTATCGTAGTTTAGATTTCGAAGCATTATCCGTCTGTTTGAATTGAATCTGTTTGAGTCTTGTTTGGTAGTTAGTTCATTCATTGTAACCGGAACTAGGGGTCTAGAGGATTCAACTGTGGATTGGATTGTTTGATGTTAAGTGATGCTATATATATATGTACGTATACATAGTTATGAGTAGGGACTATGTGTGTGGCGTGAGTTCGGAGCTGTCCAGGCTTCGACGCTACGATGTGGGGCGTGAGTTAAGAGACGTTTGAGCTTCGACGCTACTGTTTGGGGCGTGATGCAGAGACGTTTGCATTCGACGCTACGGTTGGGCGGGGGTACAGAGACAGACTGTACTAACAACGCTTCGAGTATATATTTATATCCTTGTGAGGATTATGCGGGGTGTATGGATTAGCTGTATGCGATCATCGCATGGTTGTTCTGTGGGCACTCTAGGTGCCGTGTTTGTTCATGTTAGAGCNGACTGTACTAACAACGCTTCGAGTATATATTTATATCCTTGTGAGGATTATGCGGGGTGTATGGATTAGCTGTATGCGATCATCGCATGGTTGTTCTGTGGGCACTCTAGGTGCCGTGTTTGTTCATGTTAGAGCTAAACTTCCATAGTGGGAGTTCTATTTACTCAAGTCAGTGTTTTGCGTGTTTAGCACCCCATACTTCACTGAGTGACTCCCTTGTTGCTCATCCCTCCTTCTTTCCCCATTTCAGGTGAGACTGACGAGCAGTAGTAGTTCACTATCGGACCGGTGTTTTCGAGTTATTTTCTTTTTGTTACTTTTAATGCTTCCGCTGTATCGACTTATATTCAGATTTGTTTTATTTACGGGACTTATGGTGTTGAAGACGATTTATGAAGATTAATAAATGGAGATTTCATACAGTTTATTTATTTTATTATTTGGAAAATGCGGGTGTTACAATTTGGTATCAGAGCGGGTTTCGTCCCGACTCCGACTCGGGATGGCGATTAAGGGACCTGGTAGAGTGATTGGGAGTCGTCAACATTCATCAAGATATATAAGTTGTACTTGAAAGAATTAATTTTGTCAGAGTTTTGACAGAGAAGAGCTTATGGATTTTTAACAACCATTTCATTGACCAAGGATGATGGACAGCAGCAGTTGCAGGATAGTCTAGTGGTTGCGGAGAATTAGGATTTATTTTAGACCGAAAGGAGCCACTAGCAGCCAGAGGAGATGATTTCACTATTGAGCTGGACAAGGGAGATCACTAGTTTCATGAACTCCATATTGAGTAGCGCTAGCAGAGATAGCCGAGTAGAAAAATAGTTGGAGGAACTATCAGATAAGGTTTTTATTAGGCCAAGTATTTCACCGTGGAGAGCATCGCTATTGTTTGTGTAGAAGAAAAATGGGAGTTTCATGCTTTGTATCGACTATAGAGGCTTGAATAAGGGGACCATCAACAATAAGTATATGTTACCATGTAGCGATGAGTTGTTGGATTAGTTGCAAGAAGCTTCATGGTTTTCAAAGATTGACATGGCATCAGGATACCACCAGATTACGACTGCTGAGGAGGATTTGTGGAAGACGGTTCTTCGTGCGCATTATGGACATTAAGAATTCGTAATGATGCCATTTGGATTGACGAACGCACTTGCAGTGTTCATGAAGCTCAAGAATGATGTGTTTCGCGAGTACTTGGATAAGTGTGTGATTGTTTTCATTGACGATATCTTGATCTATTTTTGGTGCTGAGGGGAGCATGCCGTGCATTTGCGAATTATGTTGGGTAATCTCATGGAGCATCAGTTGTTTGCTAAGTTGAGTAAATCTAGTTTCCGGCAGAGGAAGATTGGATTTTTGGGTCACGTTCTTCTGAGGCAGGAGTTGCAGCAGATCCGGAGAAGATTACTGCAATATCAGAGTGGCCTACACCTAAAAGTGCTATTGAGATCCACAGATTTTTTTTTTTGGGTGGCAGAATATTACAGGAAGTTCGTCAAGGCTTTTGCCATTATCACAAAGCCGATATCGCGATTAACAGGCAAGGACATCAAGTTGCATTTGACATATGATTGTCTGAAGAGTTTCATTGAGATGAAATGGCAATTGATGGTGACGCAAGATTTTGTACTTCCGAGACCAAGGATATTATATGAGGTTTACAGAGATGTGTTAGGTACCGGTTTGGGGGATTATTGATATATATGGTCATTATGCATCACATCCGTTGGGGTCTCATGAGGTCAACTACCTTACTCATGACTTGGAATTGGAAGCAATTGTATTTACGATGAAGATCTAGAGGTCATGTTTGTATGGAGAGAAGGTGCGTATTCTCACGGATCATCAGAGTCTGAAGTACATTTTTACCCAAGCAGACCTGAATTTGAGACAGCAAAGGTGGATGGAGTTGTTAGCAAACTACAATTTGGATATCACTTACCACCCAGGCAAGGCCAATCAGGTGGCAGATGCCTTGAGTAGACGCAGAAGTGATGTATCAGGAACCAAGGAGGTTCAGGAGCTTACTGCGATGATTGCAAGTCTCAGATTATGTGCTACTACCGTGGAGGGGGATACAGCCGGTCTGGAAGCGGTGGAGCAGGCAGATCTATTATGGAGGATACGCAGAGCCCATGATAGTGATGAGGCATTGGTTAAGCAGATTGAGATCGAGACTATTGGATACCATACAGCATTGAGTGGGATGTACATGTACCAGAACCGAGTTTGTGTGCCAGATGATGAGTTGTTAAGGAAAGAGATTTTGCAGCAAGCACACCACTCGCGTTTCTCTATCCATCCAAGGAATACGAAGATGTACAGGGATCTGAAGCGTTATTACCATTGGCCTGGTATGAAGAAAGATGTTGCTACATTTGTATCACAGTGTCAGACGTGTCAGATGGTTAAGGCTGAGCATCAGGTGCTTAGTGGGTTGTTGCAGAACCTGCCTTTGCCAGAGTGGAAATAGGATATGGTGACTATGGATTTTGTGACTGGACTCCCAACAACGTGTGGTGGGAGAAATACTATTTGGGTTATTGTGGATAGACTCACTAAATCAGCACATTTTCTAGCGATTAAGAAGACAGACAAAGCTCACCAGTTGGCAGTAATTTACATCGATGAGATTGTGAGACTACATGGAGTTCTTGTTAGTATTGTGTCAGATCGGAACACAAAGTTCACATCTGATTTTTGGAGAGCCTTTCAAGAGGCGCTTGGGACTAAGGTTCACATGAGTACAACTTATCATCCCCAGACAGATGGACAGTCAGAGAGGACTCTTCAGGCTTTAGAGGATATGCTCAGGGATTGTGTTCTAGATTGGGAAGGCAGCTGGGGAAAGTTTTTACCTCTAGCAGAATTTGCCTACAACAACAGCTATCATTCTAGTACTGGGATGGCACCGTATGAGACGCTTTATGGTAGGTCTTGTCGCACACCACTTTGTTGGACAGAAGTGGGGGAGAGACGAGACTTAGTACCAGCGATAGTAGAGGAGACTGTAGAGCAAGTTGAGATGCTCAAGACTCGGCTTAAGGAAGCCCATGACAAGCAGAAGAGTTATGCAGATAAGCGCCGCAAGGATTTAGACTTTCAGGTGGGTGACTTGGTGTATCTAAAAATGAGAACATTTCAAGGAGGATCTAAGACCTGGAAGCTGAAGAAGCTTAAACCAAGGTATATGGGACCATACACTATCTTGAAACGGATTGGAGCAGTAGCCTATAGATTGCAGTTATCAGCTGAGTTGTCCGATTTTCATGAAGTGTTCCACGTGTCAGAGGAAGGTAGTAAGAGAACCAGAGTTAATTTTGCAGCAGCCACCTCGTGATCTTGGTAGAAATTTGTCTGCACGTATTCAGCCAGTTGAGATTTTAGAGAGACAGGTGAAAGCGGTTCAGGGGATGATGATTATGATGGTTAAGGTTCGTTGGGAGAGAGATGGGATCCAGGAGGAGACTTGGGAGACTGAGACTCAGATGAGGATAGATTATCCAGAACTTTTTCAGGACAATAACGGACAGTCAGATCATGAGCTGAATTCAGGGGCAAATTTCTTATTAGTTGGGGAGAATTGTAATGACCCAAGTTCTGAGACCCAACAGGATTCTGGCCCATCGTAGAGAACCCTAGGTGAGTTGCTATTTAAACACCTCTAGCCTCACTTTTTTTTATTCAGAAAATCCCTAAGCACTAGTTTTACAGAGTCTGAGCTGTCATGCAGACCAGAGTCCGTACGACCAGTATCACCATCAACCGAGACCGGATCCACCACCTCGTTACCGTCGACCACCGTAGGTATCACCGCCGGCCACCGTTATTTAGGTTTTTGTTTTGGTCGTATAGTAAATCGATCATATCTCTCTAACCGCTTGTTGTTTCGAAAATCTAAGGCCACCACCGTGTTCGTGACGCCGAGCCGAGTCCGGAGCACCAAGATCAGCCGGAGTCGACCACCGACGTGCCATCACGCGCCCCCACTCTCCTTCGCCGTTCCGCTCGTGTACGTCACGCGTCGTCGCCCCTCGCCACACGAGCCGCGCGTGTATCTCACGCGCCGTCGTCACGCGCCGCCGTCCATGATTCCGGTAAGCCGCCATCCTCCGCCTCTCCGCTGGTGACCGGCCGCCGGTGACTCGGTGACCCGGCCGAGTTGACCCGGCGAGTCAACGCTGTGACTCGGTCAACCGGTTTGGCCAAATTGATTTCGGTTTGGTTATGGGTTTGCGGTTTAAATTGATTTGGATCTCGTTAGGTGTAAACCGGATTGGTTATTAAATGGATTATGGTTTAGAGTTTAACCGGATTGAAATTGATTTAATTATGGTCCAATTGAAATCGAATTCGGTTAGGGGAAAACCGGCGGTTCAATTCGATTTCAATCTGGTCAAGGATTGACTGGCTTGGGTCAGAGTTGACCGGGTTGACCTTTGACCAGCGAGTTGACTTTTTGACCAGATCACCGGTTATTCGTTTTTAACTGTTCGAAGGGCGTTCTGACTCGAGTTTTCGCCCTGATTTCAGATTTGGAGTCTGTTTGAGCACCAGAAGTTCACAGCTACCACTTTTCACATTTGCTAAGGTGAGGGTCTATTCCGTAACTTCCGTACCAGTATAGAATTCTTCCTATCGTAGTTTAGATTTCGAAGCATGATCCGTCTGTTTGAATTGAATCTGTTTGAGTCTTGTTTGGTAGTTAGTTCATTCATTGTTACCGGAACTAGGGGTCTAGAGGATTCAACTGTGGATTGGATTGTTTGATGTTAAGTGATGCTATATTTATATGTACGTATACATAGTTATGAGTAGGGACTATGTGTGGGGCGTGAGTTCGGAGCTGTCCGGTCTTCGACGCTACGATGTGGGGCGTGAGTTCAGAGACGTTTGAGCTTCGACGCTATTGTTTGGGGCGTGATGCAGAGACGTTTGCATTCGACGCTACGGTTGGGCGGGGGTACAGAGACAGACTGTACTAACAACGCTTCGAGTATATATTTATATCCTTGTGAGGATTATGCGGGGTGTATGGATTAGCTGTATGCGATCATCGCATGGTTGTTCTGTGGGCACTCTAGGTGCCGTGTTTGTTCATGTTAGAGCNGACTGTACTAACAACGCTTCGAGTATATATTTATATCCTTGTGAGGATTATGCGGGGTGTATGGATTAGCTGTATGCGATCATCGCATGGTTGTTCTGTGGGCACTCTAGGTGCCGTGTTTGTTCATGTTAGAGCTAAACTTCCATAGTGGGAGTTCTATTTACTCAAGTCAGTGTTTTGCGTGTTTAGCACCCCATACCTCACTGAGTGACTCCCTTGTTGCTCATCCCTCCTTCTTTCCCCATTTCAGGTGAGACTGACGAGCAGTAGTAGTTCACTATCGGACCGGTGTTTTCGAGTTATTTTCTTTTTGTTACTTTTAATGCTTCCGCTGTATCGACTTATATTCAGATTTGTTTTATTTACGGGACTTATGGCGTTGAAGACGATTTATGAAGATTAATAAATGGAGATTTCATACAGTTTATTTATTTTATTATTTGGAAAATGCGGGTGTTACATTTTGTTGTTAGAGTTCCATTGTTTTTTGAGATAATTTGCGTGCATACACTCATCTACGACAATATTTAAGTAAGTATTCCTATATTTCCAACCGATATTACCTCTAATCCAACAGCTTGACCTATTGATTAAATCTCTTAAAACCACAAGAAACCAGAACCACCCGCATCCGCAAAGTTCCGCAATTGTAATTGCTGTGTTTGAACCAGGCAGACCTTAAGTGGTCTTATTTTCTTTAGCTCTCTCTCATCCTTTTTTTTAGGACAACTTTAACTGTAAAGGAGGTTCTCACCATGTTTACATTAGTTTTTAATGCAGTAATTCAACCAATTTGTCCTATTCATGCAAACCGAAACAAAAAAACCCAGAAAAAGGGTCAATGACAAAGCAGATAGATAGACGAATGCTCGGAGCTTGAGTTACGAAGCAGAGGCTTTTCTGTTTTTTCACCCCGACTTCTTCTGCTCACGTTGGCATTTGAAAAAACCCATTAAGCGCAAATGGTTCATGAGGGCTTGCATGCTTGAGGTTGGGGGTAAAGGACTTTTTCCTTCTAATAGAAAAGGCTTGACCAAAGCCATTTCTTTTCTGCTGACAAGCGTAGCTGTTCTTTCAAGTCATCAGGCTGTGAGAAAGTTGTAATTAAAACAACTCAAAACGTGAGCAGTGAAGACAAAATCATCGTGTCCAGACATGTCTCCCACGATTAGCATCAAATTTTCTGTGTCAGGACTGTCAATTGCGCAGCAAAGAGAGTCAACCAAAATCTTCTCAAGATTTTTTATTTTGATCATCTGAGACTTTAGTAATAATTCCAGATGCTGCAAGGTCAAGGATCTGATTTGAATCACAATAAGCATATATGGTAACCGTTTCACCAAAACCCTCCTCCACAAGTGCTGATGTAATGTTCTTCGAAATCAACTGAGCATCATCACCTTGAGGAAATGGGCAACCATCCATGTCCCAGAAGACAGCAGTCTTTGCACAGGTACGTAGAGTTTAATACCATCATACTCCTCGTGGTCTCTTACAGCAGGGGAAGGGTCTTTTCCCTGTGACAGGCTTGGCCAAAGCCATCCTAGTCTTACAGTACCAAGCAGTCAATCTGATAATACACACTGTGCTAAGAGAACCTGATAAGAACGTTTCGATTTCAAATAGCGAGCAATCTCAAAACCGCAGTGTTCTGTGACGTCCCCGATGATTAGCAAAAAGTCTAATTTGTAATCTTTGCCAATTGCATTGCAGAGAAAGTATGCTAAAAGGTTGGTACGTCTTATTTCTGATCCATCCTCCATGGGACAGTGAACGATCTGGATTCTGGCGTGGCCAAAGTTTTCATTGGTCTTACGGAATCACCAAAAGCGGTGATATCGACGTCACCCACATAACCCTGTTTCTGAATTGCCGTTATAATATTCCTCTTGATAACGGATTCAGACCATCAGGGATGGGGCTATCAACGATGTCCCAGAAGACACTGTCTTGGAAGTGCTGACGAAAGACATGGTTTGGCCGGATCGTTTCGAGAAAATCGTTAACCTAGTATTTGACGGGTCTATCCGGTGATTATCCAAATACGTACTGCACTGTCTTTGGAAGTGTTTTTTAGCTCTTTGTCATTTCTGTTACTTTTTTTTTCTCCTTATTAAATATACTAGATAATAATTTGCACTTTGCACGAAATAAAATTATTAATTCATTATGTTTTAAAATAAAGAAGATACTAAGTATGTTTAGCCTGGATATCAATTCGTTTTTAGATTATTATTTGTTTTATTTGTAATCTCCTAAAATATAACTATCATTCTAACTCTATGTGTTATTTTGGTTTTGTTCGGTTAAAATGTTTGATTTTTTGATTTTTCGGTGACAATCAAAAACTATTATTATTTGTTTAGTTTCATGTTATATAAATTTTAGACACTCATGATGTCGAATCAATAGTTTCCTATTATAATTTCCAAAGGCATGCAAAATCATATCAAATCTAAATAACAGTTGAAGAAAAAGAAAAGAAAATTATTAAGACAAATCATTTTACTATAATTTGATCGATGGTGAAAAGAGACATTAACAGATATTCTTTTTTTTCTCATCAACATAACAGACTCATGAAGATTTTGTAAACCGAGCTGGTAGCGCTGCATCTATGTGAACGACAAAAGACGATTTTTTTTTCCTGGCACTACATGCTAGATGATCCATGGAAGTTAAAAGATATTTCAACTTCCAAGAAAATTAGAATTCTTATTTATGGTTAATATTTAGTTATATAGTGGCTTACGTCAATATGTACATATATGTGTATATAAAAATATATAAATGTGGTGATAAATGTATGAAGATACCGTTAATTAACATTAAAAACATTTTTAGTCAAAATAACACATGATAGTGAAATTCTTAAAATAGAATTAAATAAAAATAAAACAGATCTAGAAATTAGTAATTTTCTTGCATATAAAAATCAAATTGTATTTATATACAATAAAAATAATATAGATTATAATGTGATCTCCTCATTCGGTACTTGAATTATGTTTTCAATCAATTTTGTGATTTTTTTCCTTCAAAAACTTTTCTAATTTCTGATTTTTTCTAAAAAAATTATTTTGTTTTTAGTTCGTGGTCTGATATGAAAACATTCTAAAACATTATTGGCTAAATGTTATTTTTTCACTAGGTTTCCTTAATTATAGATAATCACAACTATTTGTTGTCTTCGTGTACACAAGCCTCAACCATGGCCAACTTCGACAAAGTACGAAACATTCTATTTCTATAAACATTTCCATCTCAATATTTTAATTAATGCGAATCTAAATACTTTTTTTATTTTTTTCTTTCAATAATGATATTATTCATTAGTTGCATAGAGACAATTTTAATTCACTAATACAAATGTTTAAAACGTAGGAACTAGAAATGAATTAATTAAAAAATTAGTATATGAACACATTAAATTATGAGTTAAAAAAATATGTGTGAACGCATTTATTATCAAATGATTGTAAGGTTGACACATTAGCATTCTAAAGTTAAAACGCTTGTAAAGCTGATATGTATCAATTGTTCTGTGAACACATTTATTACAATGCTTCTCTTTTCATATATAAGGGTTCTTTTTTTTTTTTTTTACTTTAGTATGTAACTATTGAAAGTTTTACCAGTCAACATCTAACTTATTTTGAATTTCACCATCTATTACATTGGTGGTTTAAAATATCTGTAAAAATCTAGTAATATCAATGACACCTCAAAGTTAATTTTATTCAATCGATGATGTATAAATACAAGATAAAATCTCGATTATCTCTCATTGATATTATCTACGATTCTGAATCACAGTTGATTTCCAATTTCTGATCACAATTCAATTTTAATTTCATGACCGAATTTGACATTCCAAAATATAATCACTTCCCTTCACATAATCTCTAGCAATTTTACGTCAATGCTTTCATCCTACTTGGTTGAGTGACTCGTTCTTGAATCATGAATCAAAGGTTTTGGTCTCTGATACATCTCCATTTTGATGGATAAGGTAAGGAATCACTGTTAGGATACATGTTTATCAGCCATTACCAACATGTTCTGATTAGGCTTTAAGATGTATTAGCTGATGCTAGCTTGTTAGATAAAATAAAATAAATTATAAATTTATGTTAGCCAAGTTTTCTTTGTCAATTAAGTGATCCACAAACCGGCACCGAAATGTGAAATTGGAAAAAATGTGACACCACTACACCCAAGACAATAATCATGGAGTATATTACAGTAAAGATCATATTTTGACTTTCTTTTACACAATAAGTCACATTGTGCATGGATGACACTTTTTCATTTGTTCTTACAAAACAAGACTAAACTACGATTTTTGTAGATAAAATTGATAGCTAATTAATATGTAATGAGAATCTAACTAGAAAATAAATAATAATGGTAATGGTTTCAACTGTTCGAACAAAATGGAAGGTATTTTTTTTATTTTTTATTATCTTTCTCAACTTACCCCTAGTTTCTTTATTTGAATATAATTCAAAACATAAAATATATAAACTAATATAATAAATTTCTACTTTTTACTCTTTATATTCTAACATCCACTTTCACATATTTTAATTATCTGAATATAAAAAACGAAAATAGTATATTAAACATTGTGGATATTATTCTATGGAAAGAAATTAGTGGACAAATATCAAATTTGCTAATTTTTAATTTTAGATAGGTTAGAATATTAGTTACAAGAGATTTATGGATATGTGGGGTTATTTATAGGCCACAAGATTCAAAAAACAATGGTTGATCCGCTTATCATAACAGATGACTCGTGGATCTGATTTTGTGGACATGTAAGTTAGGGGACGATCCGTGAACACATAACTTTTAGATCTGATTCTTCATTTATCATAACATCTCTTAAATTCACTCATTTTTTTCATGAATAAGTTGTCATAGACTGGTGCAAGTTGTTTCTAGTCTTGGTGTGTGGAGAAAGGAAGTGTGGATACGAGAGTTAAATATAGACGAGTTTTGGACAGGAGATGTGTGGACATGGGAAGTTTGGATATGAGGGTTAGGTATAGACAAGTAGTCAGGCTTGTGAATAAATGTGGTACATGAAATGTATGGACGGGTGATGTGTGGACAGATGAGAAAACGGCATGGGTGTTTTGAACTACATCACAATAACGTTCAACATCATATTTGGAATGTGTGGACACCAAAAGTGAAAGAAGCATGGATACTAGAAGTGTGGACATAGAACTATGGACATATATGGATGAAGAAATTTGGTTAAAACTGATGAAAAAATCCAAAAGCTAAAAGTAACAAAGTTCAATCTCCATAAATTTTGTTTTCATCTAAGAGATTCAAACTATTGAATACTATACAAAAAACAAGACATTTGTCAGTAGTAAATAGGTAAATATAGACATATCTTTTGGACAACAAATATAGTAATTTTGTATATGAAAAACGCATAAATGTGGAAAAAAAAATTCTATGTTACAAAGGTCAAAAGATAACGTGAAGAAATGAAAATAGAGCCCATTACATTAATAGTCACAGTGATATTTGTCTACAAATTTTGGCTATATAAAGAGATGTAATGCAATGTAATCAAAGTGTCCCTTTTTGAACGAATCATAAAACCTATGTCTTTCTTGTTTTGGTATACTATCTTTTCTTCTTCATTTCACATAGGTTTCTATTACTATAATAATGATCTTCATGCTATAAAATAAATACATTTTATGTAACATAATATAAAACAATATAATATAATTATAACACGTTATCAGCACGATCACTCTAATAATAAAATGTTTTCGTTTAATTATTTTGTTCGGAGTGGGGCCTCCATTTTTTTGTTATGCTTATTGTTACCGGAATGCGGCACTACCGCCCCATTATTTATCAGTTAGTTTTATTGTTATCGGAGTGCGGCTCTGCCGCCCCACCTTTTTATTATTAATTTTATAATGGTTGCTTAAGGCACCATACTGGCCGGTATACCGCCTAAACATTTATTTTTATGATAGATTATTTGTTTCAATAATCTGTTATATGATTGTTTCATCACTCTCATTTATTTACTTTTTAATTTGATGGATAATTTATAACCAGGTATAACTAAATATATTTTAAGAAATCATCTATATTTAAACCTTTTTTTTTAAACTGATAAATTTATAATAGTAGATTAAGTTTTACTTCCAACGGTCATATATATATATATAATATTAATTTTTTTTAATATAACTACTTTTTAAAACGGCTAGTTAACGGCTAATGAATAGTATTTTTCATCTATAAATACAACTTATTTTCACTCATTCACTTCAACTAAAACATTTCATATTCTCTCAAATATTTTTAAATACTATTCTGATTTTTTGCTTAAAAGAAAGATGACTCGATTATTTTAATTTTGTGTGCGATTTTAATTTTTGCGTCTTTGTATTTATTTTTTATTGGAGGAGTTAATGATGAAAATTTTATCATTAACATTAGTTTATTTTTATATGCGTTGTTTTTCCTTGTAATTGCTTGTATGATTAATGCAAACGGTTCATTTTAAAATTTATGCAATTCTAATAAAATTTATTATTTTGTACCTTAGAAAATCAATGGAAAACATTGAGAAGCTCCAATTTCCCGCTCTAGACATCACCGGTACCTACTACATTTCTTGGGTCACAGAAGTCGAACTTCATCTTGAATCCCTTGGTTTATCTGAAACCGTTAAAAAGAATAATACTTCAACGCCTCAAGAAAAGGCTAAATCGGCGATCTTCCTTAGAAGACACCTTGATGAAAGTATTATTTATGACTATGTCAAGATGAGAGATCCTAAAGATCTATGGAAGTCTCTGAAAGATCGTTTTGATCATCAGAAAGACATAACACTTCCACTTGCTCAAGATGAATGGCAGAATCTGAGGTTCCAAGATTTTGACAAGGTGATGAATTACAATTATGTGTTGTTAGGAATTGTGGCTAAATTGAGATATTGTGGAGAAACAATCATCGCGCCTCAAATGCTTGAGAAGACATACACCACATTCCATAAGAGCCACATCACCATGCAACAACAATATAGGTTTCAGGGATATACCCAATTTTTGGATTTGATTGTGGCGCTTCTCATAGCAGAAAAGAACAACGAGTTTCTGATCAAGAATCACATGACGCGTCCAACTGGTTCCAAAGAGCTTTTTGAAGCAAATGCATTAGATGCAAAGAAACCAGTGAAAAAAATAAGGCTTTTCGTGGTCGTGGTCGTCAAAACTAGCGTGGACGTGCAAGAAAGTACAATCCACAGGACAGAAAGTCATTTCAATGGGTCCGCTCTGAGCAGTCTCCTAAGGGAAAAGAACACCAAGGAAATACTTCTCAGAAGCGAGAAGAAGCTTGTTTCTGATGCGATATTAAGGGACATTGGTCCCATGTATGTCGTACTTCTGCACATCTGTGTGCTCTATACAAAGATTCCGTCAAAGGAAAAGGCAAAGAGGTTAACTTTGCGCAAACTTCTGAGGGTTTAACGCACCTGGATGCGTCTGACTTTGGGAATGATTTCGAGGAGACCGCTATCACAGAAGATTAAGCACCCATCATGTGACTCTTGAAACTCCACAATTATACCATAAATAATTTTATTTTGGAAGATTAATGTATAATTATTGTGTGATTTTTCATATGTTTATGTATAATTATTGCATATTTGATGTTTGCTAATGATGTATAATATTTTATGAATAAGATTATCTTATTTCTATTAATTCTTTGTTTGTCTCAGAAATGGACACTATAAACCGAGCATCAACCAAGATCAATGCTAGAGATATTTGTATATCAGATAGTGGAACAACGCACACTATTCTTATACACAGAAAATATTTTTCTGAACTTAAACCAACAAATATCACAATTAACACAATATCAGGTCCTGCATACTTAATGGAAGGGATTGGTAAAGCTCATTTCACATTACCTAATGGGAAAAATTTCTCGATAAATAATGCACTATTTTCTCCAAATTTGTTGAGTTTTAATGACATATATTCTCAAGGATTTGATATTCATTCTAAAACTAAGATTGGAAAGAAATATATGTATATTACTTTTAAGAAATCGGGAAAGCAAAAGGTGTTGGAAAAACTACCAAAACTCCCTTATGGTTTGTACCAAATATATATAAGTGCCAGCGAATCACATTTGGTGATTAAGAGAAATTCTGATGACTTTACACTATGGCATGATTGTCTTGGTCACCCAGGCACCACAATCATGCGAAATAGAACTAACATGGTCATTCACTGAAACCCCAAGAAGTTTATCAGGGGAATAAAATGACATGTATTGCGTGTTCTTTAGGAAATTTGATTATAAGACCATCGCCAACCAAAATAGATAAAGAATTACCAAAGTTCCTTGGAAATATTCAAGGCGATATTTGTGGACCTATACATCCACCTTGTGGACCATTCTATTATTTTATGGTAATGATCGACGCGTCGAGTAGTCCCACGTTTGTCTATTATCCTTTCGAAATGTGGCATTTGCGAGATTTTTATCTCAGATAATCAAACTAAGCGCTCAGTTTCTTGATTATCCAATAAAGAGGGTCAGACTAGATAATGCTGGTGAATTTACTTCCCAAGCATTCAATGATTATTGTATGGTAACTGGAATTGATGTGGAACATCATGTTGCTCATGTTCATTCACAAAATGGTTTGGCTGAATCATTAATTAAACGTCTGCAACTGATTGCAAGACCATTAATCATGAAGTCTAAACTCCCAACCTCCGTGTGGGGACATGCTATTTTGCATGCAGAAGCACTAACTCGGGTGAGACCAAGTGCATATCACAAATATTCACCAATACAGTTAGCATTTAGACAAGAACCAAATATTTCTCATCTAAGAGTTTTTGGTTGCGCTGTATATGTGCCAATTGCACCTCCCCAACGTACAAAAATGGGACCTCAAAAGAGGTTAGGTATATATGTTGGTTATGATTCTCCATAAATTATACGTTACCTAGAACCACAAACTGGTGATGTATTTACGGCACGTTTCGCTGATTGCCACTTTGATGAAAAAGTATTTCCAGTTCTAGGGGGAGAAAATAAACAAGTAGAAAAAGAAATAAAATGGTGTGTACCATCTCTACTACACCTTGATCCTCCTACAAAACAATCGGTATTAGAAGTCCGTCGAATTATGCATTTGCAAAGCATTGCAAATCAACTACCTGATGCATTTGCAGACACCAAAACGGTAGCAAAATCACATATACCCGCTGCAAATGCTCCTTCTCATATTGAAATGCCACATGAACGTGGAGCAGATGATAATACATGAGAATCAAAAATACGTTTAAAACGTGGTAGACATGTTAGTTCTAAGGATAAAAATCATAGAAAACGAAAGGAGATGGAAAATCAAAGTCCATCCAATACAACAGAAAAGCCGGAAGAAATGAACCATGAGGTTGATAACAGTGTTGAACATCATGATTCAGAAGAAAATATTGAAATTTCTATTAACTATATTCACAATAGAAAAATATGGAATCTAAATAATGTAAATGGTGTCGATGATATTTTCTCGTACTTTGTTTCAAAAGAAATAAATGAAGAAAGTGATGACCCTGAACCAAAATATATCTCAAAATGTCAAAATAGACACGACTGGATGAAATGGAAGGATGCAATACAAGTTGAGCTTGATTCTCTTAACAAACGAGAGGTATTTGGACCTATCGTAATCACACCTGAAGCTGTGAAACTTGTCGGATGCAAGTGTGTTTTCGTTCGGAAACGAATTGAGAAAAACGAAATAATGAGATACAAGGCTCGTCTTGTAGCTCAAGGATTTTCTCAAAGACTTGGGATCGATTATGAAGAAACATATTCTCCTGTTATGGATGCAATCACTTTTAGATTTTTGATGAGTCTTACTGCTAATCAAAATCTAGAAATACGTCTCATGGATGTTGTTACAACATATTTATATGGGTCATTGGACACTGATATTTATATGAGTATCCCCGAAGGATTTAAGATGCCAGAACCATTAAGTTCTAAACCTAGGGAGTTATGTGCAATAAAATTGCAAAGATCATTATACGGCTTAAAGCAATCTGGACGTATGTGGTATAATCGTCTTAGTGAACATTTAACTAAAGAAGGATATGTAAACAATCCTATATGCCCATGTGTTTTCATCAAGAAAACGTCATCTATTTGTTATTATTGTTGTATATGTTGATGACCTAAACATTATCAGGACTAAAGAAGAGATACCAAAGGCATCTGAATATTTAAAAGGAGAATTTGAGATGAAAGATCTCGGACAGACAAAATATTGTCTTGGTCTACAAATTGAGCATTTACATAAGGGTATATTTGTACACCAATCTATATATTCGAAAAGAGTGTTGAAACGATTCAACATGGACAAAGCAACTCCACTAAGTACTCCTATGGTCGTTAGATCACTAAATGTTGAAAATGATCAATTTCGACCTCATAAAGAAAATGAGGTATACTTGGCCCTGAAGTGCCATATTTAAGTGCAATAGGAGCACTCATATATCTTACAAATTGCACTTGGCCTGATATATCATTTGCAGTTAATCTTTTGGCAAGGTTCAGTGCATCTCCTACGCAAAGACATTGGAATGGGATCAAACATGTCTTTCGCTATCTTCAAGGAACAATTAATTTAGGGTTATTTTATCCTTACAACTCAAACGAAGAAATGGTTGGCTTTGCAGATGCATGATATTTGTCTGACCCACATAAAGCTAGATCACAAACTGGGTACGTATTCAAAATTGGAGGAACTGCTCTATCATGGCGATCCCATAAACAAACACTTGTAGCCAGTTCCTTAAACCATGCTGAAATAATTGCTCTCCACGAAGCAAGTAGAGAATGCGTTTGGCTAAGATCAATACGCCAACACATACTTTCAAGTAGTGGGATCAACGCCAGTTCAGAACCAACCATCTTATATGAAGACAATGCAGCATGTATTGCTCAAACAAAGGAAGGATACATTAAAAGCGACCGAACCAAGCATATTCCACCGAAGTTCTTCTCATATACCCAAGAACTCGAGAAGAACAAAAAATTGAAATGAGATATGTTCGATCTTGTGACAATGCTGGAGATCTCCTTACAAAGTCACTACCCACTACGACATTCAGAAAACATGTTTACAACATTGGAATGCGTCATCAACAAGAACTGTGAAGATCATCTATTCGAGAGGGAGTTTCTGAGTTGTACTCTTTTTACCTTACTATGTGTTGGGGTCAAAATCGGTACGACGGAATCAACGGCCGAAACTTCCCGCAGAAATATAAAAGGAATCGTTTTGTAAAACCCGAAGAATCGTTTTATAAAACTCGAGGATCGTTTTATAAAACTCGTGGACCGTTTTATAAAACTCGAGAATCGTTTTATAAAACCCGAGGATCATTTAATAAAACTCGAGAATCGTTTTATAAAACTCGAGGATCGTTTTATAAAATTCGAGAATCGTTTTATAAAACTCAAAGAATCGTTTTATAAAACTCGAGAATCGTTTTATAAAACTCGAGGATCATTTTATAAAACTCGAGAAGCCGTTTTATAAAACTCGAAGATCGTTTTATAAAACTCGAGGGTCGTTTTATAAAACTCGAGAATCGTTTTATAAAACTCGAGGATCATTTTATAAAACTTGAGAAGACGTTTTATAAAACTCGAAGATCGTTTTATAAAACTCGAGGATCGTTTTATAAAACTCGAGGATCGTTTTATAGAACTCGAGAAGCCGTTTTATAAAACTCGAGAAGCTGTTTTATAAAACTCGAAGATCGTTTTATAAAACTCGAGAAGCCGTTTTATAAAATTCGAAGATCGTTTTATAAAACTCGAGAAGCCGTTTTATAAAACTCGAAGATCGTTTTATAAAACTCGAAGAATCGTTTTATAAAACTCGAGAATCGTTTTATAAAACTCGAAGAATCGTTTTATAAAACTCGAAGAATCGTTTTATAAAACTCGAGAATCATTTTATAAAACTCGAAGAATCGTTTTACAAAACTCGAAGAATCGTTTTATAAAACTCGAGAATCGTTTTATAAAACTCGAAGAATCATTTTATAAGACTCGAGAATCGTTTTATAAAACTCGAAAAAATCATTTTATAAAACTCGAGAATCGTTTTATAAAACTCGAGAATCGTTTTATAAAACTCGAAGAATCGTTTTATAAAACTCGAAGAATCGTTTTACGAAACCGCAAAAAAACCGAGCAGCCGTAAAACGCGAACTAGTCACGACTAGTTCGCCCACAGGCGAACTAGGAGGCACTCGACTAGTTCGCCCATCGGCGAACTAGGAGATACTCGACTAGTTCGCCCATCGGCGAACTAGGAGATACTCGACTAGTTCGCCCATCGGCGAACTAAGCTGGCCCGGCTTAGTTCGCCGATGGGCGAACTAGGAGGCACTCTACTAATTCGCCCATTGGCGAACTAGTCCCGTCCCGGCTAGATCGCCATTGGGCGATCTAAGAGGTGCTGACTTTGCCCCACTGGTTCTTTTCGCCTAGTTCGCCATATGGCGACCTAGCCAAGCTGAACTAGCTCGCCGTACGTCGAGCCGACCATCCCGAGCCTCGATCTCCCACATCCTTGATTCAAGGCATACGTCCTTCGACACGATCGTATTCCAAATCACGGTCGAAATGTCTCCCGTTTCGTCTCGATCCGTCCTATCGTTCGAGTTTTACGATAAAAACCGTAAAACTCCGTTTTCCCGAAAAGAACTCGAAGAAATCGTATAAAACGGTAACGGTTAATCAAAACACCGAACGTCGCCTAAACTATACGATCTATCCGAGATTCTTCGTTAAGATTATAAAAACGTGTTTTTAATAAAAAAAACGTCGAGAGAATCGTAAAAAAACGGCATCGGATCAGGAAACGGTCTCGTTAAAGTCGTAAAACGGTTTTTATCGTAAAACGGCCCGAAAGGTCCTAAAACACGATAAAAACCCATCTCGCGACGTTAACGAAATCAAACCCGAAGATACGATAACGCTTTGACAGTCTACTCGCAGACGGAAGATAAAAGGCAAGTTTGAAGATAAATAGAAGATTTCCGCATAAGAAAAGGAAGGATCGACAGATATGGAAAGTTCCCAAAATATTTGGTTTCGAGCAAAATGGAAAGACTAAAACCACCTAAGGAGGAGTATAAAAGGAGGAGGCATAGGGCAGAAGCTGGGGGACGAAATCCAGAGCTCTCATCTGAGACTTTTACAACTTTTCTACACTTAGAATTTTCCGCACTTAGAAACTTAGGCTTTTTCTCGACAAGTTCGGTTTCTATGACTGGCGCTCAATTACTAGACGAACTCGCCCAGGCAGTTTGATCTCTGGTCCAGCTCTATCAACTGAACTACGTTCGACTTGATCCCCGAAAGGGGTACGTAGGCAGCCTTTCATAAGGTTCAGTCCGAAATCAATCAAACCTTTTTTCCTATCTTTTTCCGTCGTTATCGAGCTGCGACTCGACTAGATCTAGGGTTTTATCTTTGTAACTCGCTGATGGCCCCTGCGGCCAAAGCCTTTGTAATTCCTTGTAATGATCGCAACGCTCTTACGCGAATCGGAAATAAGATCGACTTTCTTTATAAATTCGTTTTATTGTGTTTTTTATATTTTTCCGCATTTATTTGGTTACTTGTCGTTGGCTTTCGCAGAGATCCGGTTCCTCTGGGAAATTAGGGTTT
>CAKOAT010155155.1:128590-163798 GCA_932364175.1 Eruca vesicaria subsp. sativa | reverse complement strand
CTATGGTTTTTCCTACTAGGTTTTCCAAGAAAGGTTTTTATTTAACGAGGCAACATAAAACACGCAAACATATTAATGGTACTGGTCTCCAAGGGGGAGTATTAAAAAGGTCAAAAGATAACGTGAATAAATGAAAATGAAGCCCATTACATTAATAGTCACAGTAATATTCGTCTACAAATTTTGGCTATATAAGGCAATGTAATGCATTGTAATCAAAGTGCCCCTTTTCGAACGTATCATAAAACCTCTGTCTTTCTTGTTTTGGTATACTATCTTTTCTTCTTCATTTCGCATAGTTTTCTAGTACTATAATAATGATCTTCATGCTATAAAATAAATACATTTCACATAACATAATATAAAAAAATATAATTATAACATTCTAAAATTTATAATATATAGTTTTGCATTTATATTTTTATTTCGTAGTTCCATTCATAATTGCATAAAACATGGGCTAAATTTTATAAACTTAAAATTTTAGGACTAATTCGAAGAGAAATTTATAATTTTGAAAGTTTGGAAGTATAAATAAAGATGTACATAAATGCAAGGACTGAATGTGTAAAGTAATAATACTTGATTGCAGAGTGCCATTGAGCTTTCATCCATGTAGGCCCCGAGCTCGAACCAACATAGCTGCACTGAGATGACGAACTATACTTCTGAAGATAAGTTGAGGACAGAGAGGAGGCGACTTGGACGATAGATCTCGTGGTGGTGGATTGCGATGGCTTGGATCCAATCGCGGTTCTGAAACCACGAGGAAGAAGATCTACGAGGTTCATAGTAATGGTCACGGTTTGGTTGAAGACACGGTGGAAGCAGGGTTGTGGCGTTGACAAGACAAAGGCTGATTCCGGTGGTGAGAAGCTTCGTCGTGCTGTCGATTACGGTGGAAAAAGCTTTTAACTTTGAAGAGATATTTTTATGCTCCGTCATCGGTTTCTCCATATTAGTCACTGAGATTCTCTTACAGCCAGTCATATTCTCTTATGGGTGATCATGGTGGATCTGTTGGCTCTTCCTTTAGTTCCAAAGTCTATAGATTTCAAGCTGGAATTTCCCACCAATAATTAATTGAAATTTTTAATTTAGTTATCACAAGATAAGGTTTTATTTTAGTTTTTTGTTTAATCTTGCTGTCAAAGGTAAATGTTTTAAGTTTCAGAAAAAAATGACACCAACAATTAAGGTTGAGAAACATAACAAGAGGGAAAGTCTTTTTACAGAGTATTGTGGTCACTGAACAAGTAGAATGTGTCTGCCAAGTATAAAGTGCTTATTGTGATATCACAAACTCAAAAAGTGACTATGAATGTAATTTTTTCATAATCATGACTCCATTTACCATCTTGAAGAACCAAAAACCGGATGACTGTAACTCGTATAAGCTTCCACTTGTGTCAACAGAAAAGCAATATGAAAGACCAAAAGTCCAAACCACCATAAGTAAAGGCTGTCGCTTTCCGTGATACTAAAACAATGACATGCAAAAGGAAAATCCAAGAACGGAGGAATACCAAAGAACCCATCCCACGGCCATAGACGACCAGCCTTCTAAGAATTCAAAAAATATTCACAAGACGGATAGAGCAATGTATCACAACCTTATGCATACCCATATTCTTGGCTCGTCTCTATTATAACAAAGCACCAGAGAAAACCTGATATCACCGGGAAGAATGCGACACTGTCGCGACACCACAATAGACTGATAACACTCCATGCCGCCTACAAAGTCACAAAGCAGACCCACTGCAACACTAGACCGGAGAGATGCACCACCAATCTTCAACACGAGCACGGAGACGCAATAGAAAGATCTAAGAAGTAAAAATCGATCTTCTCTCAAGCCCACGTCGAATTCACCAAGCGAAACCATCTATACTTTTGCGCTTTGACTTCACGGGGGATCAGAGCCGTCGCCAGAGTCATTAGTCTTCTTGAGCAAAAGACGAAGCCGAGGATGGAGTCATTAATCCCAAACAAGACAGCATAAGAGTTGGTAGACAAGAGGATAAGGTGAGACGAGGAGAGATAAACCCAAAAATAATAAGGTCTAACTTAATAAATACTTTTTACTAATTCTAAATTCATGATAATGATCTTGGTGAATCTTTTTAATTGATTTGTCATTGTTGGATTCAATAATCCAAAACTTCTTAACAGATATATACAGTATAAATCTTTAAAAAGATATATTAAAATAAATATAGTTATGGTTCAGTTAAAATCAAATAAGCTAAAACCACTCAAACTAAATGAAAATACATAATATTTTAATACTAGATACGGGCATGTGTGTTGCACGGATTTTATTTGATGTTTTAATATAATAAAATATAAAAATAATAATTTATTTTATAGTTTTTTTATTTTTTTGCATATGTTATGTGAGATTTATTTTAGAAATTAGAAGTTCGTTTTTCCATAAAAGTTCTGATTAGTATTTATATTTTAAAATCACAATTTTGATTGATGTTTTAATATTACAAAGGACATAAAATAATAAATTATTTTTGATTTTAGGATTATTTTTGTATATGTTGTGTGAGATTTATTTCAGAATTTAGAATTTGTTTACCCACATAAATATTGGTAAATATTTGTATTTTAATAATCATGGCACATAAGTGAATTGTTTTTAACTTTGTACCTATGGCCAGAGACAATACTCATAGCTAAAAATGTAAACCCAATCCAGTTCGAATTAATAATTGGAGGGAAATAAAAAAAAAAGTTAAATAAGGTCAATCAAGTCAATAACAATATATACAACGGTTGTCACTTCTTAATTTGTGATGATAAATCTTAAAATAAATAAATAAATTATTTAACTATATATTGTAATAAGGTTAAAGAAAAAAAGTAATAAGGTTGTAGAAGACAATCTTAAAGGTAATTAAGAAATTCTTCGAATTTCATTTAAGTATATGATATTTAATATCATATGTATCATTTGAAGTTTTTATATTATTTTAGAAACTTAGTTTCATCCCCTAAATATTAAACTCCACACACTAAATCCTAAATTCAGATGTTTGGTTTTTTTATGTAGTATTAAAAATGGTATTCAAGTTATAGTATTTTTTTAACAATTTCTTTAGTTTTTTTAGTTTTTGAATTTTTAATTTTTCCTATGTGTACTTAATTTATAATTATTTTCAAATTACTTATCTCTCATTTTATACTAACAATTAGGCCATTTTATTAAATTTGTCTGTTATAAAATAATTTTATAAATTCATTTTAATGATATATTTTCATAACAACAGTTCAATAAAATAAATTATAAATATTATATATTAAAACACATATGTAATAAGATGTCGATGAAACATGATTTCTTTTTGACTAAACACATAAAAATCGTTTATGTTAATAATAATAATAATTTATTTTTTATGACTAAACACAAAAATATACCAAATATGTGTTTATTTTTGTATGATTAAACACATACAAATACCAATATAGAGACCAATCACGACAAAATCTTATTTTAAATTTTTTTCTTTTTTTCTTATGATTTTGAAAAAGAAAACATTATATTTTATAAACTCATTTATTTATAACTTAAAAACAAAAATACTATCTAATACTATTTTACATCTATACTATTAAAAGTAAAGGCACCCTTGAAAAACTGAAGTTGTCTGCACCCTCATTAATGGTATTTTGGTAATTTATTTTTTGGTAACTATATATATGTGGATTTGTTAAAAATCATATCACATATTGCATATACCCGAATTATTCTCTATCTTCCCATTAATTACTCTAACCATATTTCATTTTATATTTCATACATTTATATTACCCGGGTTATACTAGGGAATATGGTTAGAGTAATTAAATATGTGATATGATTTGTAACATTCGATATAAAATATTGTCCTTTTGGTATATGCATAAATATGTGATATGATTTGTATGATATGATATGATTTGTAACATTCGATATCATATGATTTGTAACATTTGATCATTAAAATTGTGATTTGATTTGTAACTAATCATTTTCCTATATGCATCATATATCACTCTAACCATGATATGATGCTATATTTCATATATTAAGATTTTCATATAGTTGTCAGACCTGACATCCAAATATAATCATTTGATACATTTGGTTACTACACTTTATATTACATAATTCAAATATATATCAAACCCATTTTAGTAGTATAGATATGATTAAAGTAATTAAATATGTTATATGATTTGTTACATTCGATATAAAACATTGTCCTTTTGGTATATGCATAAATATGTGATATGATTTGTAACATTCGATATAAAACATTGTCCTTTTGGTATATGCATAAATATGTGATATGATTTGTATGATATTATATTATTTGAAACATTCGATATCATATGATTTGTAACATTCGATCAGTGAAATTGTGATTTGATTTGTAACTAATCATTTTCGTATATGCATCATATACGAAAACCATGATATGATGCTATATTTCATATATTAAGATTTTCATATAGTTGTCAGACCTGACATCCAAATATAATCATTTGATACATTTGGTTACTACACTTTATATTACATTTGACAATGGAGAATCCATTCTCATGTCATTCATTTCATGTTTTTTCTTCATATGAAATATCCAAGTCATGTGTGACTAAATTTACTCATTTTTACAAACCATAGTTTTCGAAGTTATATAGTGATATCAAATATGTCGATATATCATCATTCTATAAGTGAAATTTAATGACGAGATAGGTTTTCTTAAGAAAATATTGCAAATAATATAATGAATAAATTCCTTCATCTACAAGTTTATTGATTAACCAGTAATAATATCGTGGTTAGTTATTTTTGGGTTGATTCCATATATTTCTGTAATTTACCGTAATTGGATCACTATTAACTGTTACACTTCCTAACTAATTCAAAATATATTCAAGAAATATTCCTTAAACTTGAAAGAGATATTTTAAAAAATTCTCTAAATATTCTTCCCTACATTTGCGTAACCTAAATGGTTATCGTCCCTAGCTATTATAAATATAGTCTCTCTTAACCACTATATTCATCATTCCTTGAATAACCTAAAACAAAAATGGCGAATAATTTGCAGTTGTCTTTCTTGAACGATATCAAACCGAGGAAAAATGCATGTCGCATCCAAGTCAAAATCCTTCATACATGGAGACATTTCATTAAAGACATAGGGGATACCATTGAACTGATCCTTTGTGATACAAATGTAAGTTTATTGTTTTCATAGATTTATATTTCTATATTTTCATTTCATTTCGTAAAAGTTTAAACCACTGATAATGTTTTATTTATTTTTATATAGGGAACTAAGATCCATGCCTCGTGTAACAAGACATACATTC
Source organism: Eruca vesicaria subsp. sativa (assembly GCA_932364175.1). Taxonomy (NCBI): domain Eukaryota; kingdom Viridiplantae; phylum Streptophyta; class Magnoliopsida; order Brassicales; family Brassicaceae; genus Eruca; species Eruca vesicaria. Next base: position 158,419 of record CAKOAT010155155.1, on the reverse strand, counting down.
TTGCATTGGCAAAACATATTCGTGTAGGAGTATGGAGGAACATTGATCGTTTCAGTGTGTCTGCCGCTGGTGGAGCATACAGATCAACTCAGCATAAGTATTGCATAGCTTTTAATGACACCACCAAAATCACCGATTCTACACACCGTGATGATAACATGTTTCTTGATCTGGTTGATTTCAAAACAATAGAAACTACATTAGATACAAACTTCCTTATTGGTCAGTTTTCTTCCATTTTTTAAATTATCTCCATTGTTTATCTATCTAACACCAGTATATTTTTATGTAGATGTTATTGGACAAGTTCAAAACTTGGGTGATCTGGAAACCATAGGGTGTAGGGTGGGAAACAAAGGAATAAGTTGGAATTTAGTCTCGTGGACATTTCGTAAGTTTCATATATTAATATTTTTGATATATGCTTATATACATATTTATTTAAAACTGCATATGCTATTCTATTAGTGGTCAATTATTAGTTTGCTGCCTTTGGGGTAAATTTGATGGAAACCTTCATACAGCTAGCCAAGAAACTGAAGGCGTGGTGATATGTCTTCAACGATTTGCTAAGATTGGGCAATATAGAGGTCTTCTTTGAAAACAAAAAACTTATGTTTCGATTTTGTACTAAATTTACAATGTGTATATAGTTGGAAAGATGTTTCTACCTACTGAATTGCTTATTATTTATTTTTGGTTATAGGTCAGGTCCAAATATCAAATGCTTATGATGTAAGTCAGATGTTTGTCAATCCCGAAATACCAGAGACAGATGAATTTAAACAACGATATTTATTTTCTTCAATAAAAATATTTTCATTTTTCAATATAATATATTAAATTATAAAACTTTGTTATAATCGCAGAGGTATGATGATCCTCAAGCGTTAATAGAAACTGAATCAAACGAGAACAAGCTTGAGTTGCAAATGAAGCAAGATAAATGGATGCATTATCCTCAAAAGAATCTTCACGAGTTATTTGAAACATCTGAGGTATTGAATTTTCGAAAAAATCTTATAAGTTGCATCTCTTTTATTGTTTTGTTAATGGATTTATCTTTTTTTTTGTAGGAAAAACTATGTAGGTTTGTTGCCACAATCTACTAGATTGATACAGATTGGGGATGGTATTATTTTGGATGTTTAAGTTGTAACAATAAGAAGGTTTATCCACATTCCAAAACTCTCAGAAAATTGAATGGGAGAGAAATTGTTACAAACGTTTGGTGGTGTGAGACTTGCAAATCGAAAGTAACATCTGTTAGTCCACGGTATTAAAACCTAATCTAATACTCATTTTTATTAAAATATATAATCTAAGCTAATTTATGTTTATTATTTGTTTTTCAACAGATTCAAAATCCATTTAATGGTCAAAGATGATACTGGTGAATTTCAATTCATGTTATTGGATTCTATTGCTACATGAGTTATTCCTGAGTCTACTGCTACTTTACTAAACGGTTCTTGGAAAGAAGTTAGTACTTCTCAACTTGGACATTTCTATTACATATTTCATGATGAATAATACTATATCAAATATTTAACTTGACAGATTGAAGACGGTGATCCTTTTCCCGATTCAATCCTAAACTTGATTGGACAGACATTTATGTTTGGAGTCTACATTCAGAAAGACTCAGCTTCTGGTGGCTTCTATAAAGTTGGAAAGGTCTGGAAAGATCTACGTATGCTAATGACAAGTGAGATATCAGAAACTCTTTCCCAAACAAGCGAGGTAAATTATTATCTATGTCTTACGATTATTACAAGTCATAAAAGTATTTGAATATTTATCATATCGCCTTATTTTGTAGGATCCCATGTATCTTTAAGGTCTGAGTGATGACATTGTTTGTACTCCCTCTTCCAAACGCAAAGTAGACGGTAAGGAAGCACCCGAGCTTCTTTCTACCTCTAAAAAGAAGTACATCAAGCCGATTCAAATAGAGAATCTCAAAAATTGATCACATTGTATCCATTGAATGAAGTTCATGTTTATGTTTTTGTTTATTTTTCAGAACCCTCAGTTCATATGTTTTTAAGTTTGTTTTTGATTGTCACCTTATTTGGACCTCACCTGTTTTTGGGACTTATTGGTTTTGTTTTCACCCAATAGTTATGTTTTTTAATAATATTTGTTTTTTCTTCACGATTTTTTGACTCATTTATTTATACATATTGCTGCATATTGAAACAGAAAACTATCAAATAGATGATATAATAATCTTCCAATTTTTAAATTCTTTAACTTATATACTTGGAGTTAATTTTGACTCACATTAAAAATTGTTTTTCGAGTTACCTTTTACTCTCATGCACAACTTTTTCTCTCATAAAATTATATAAGAGAGGCTATATTTATAATAGGTAGGGACGATATAAATTTAGGTGACGCAAATGTAGCGAAAAATATTTAGACGATTTAAAATGAGATAATGTATAAATGTCACTAAATATAAATATATTTATAATAGGTAGGGATGATATTAATTTTGTCTAATATTCCTAAATTTATTATAATTGGTCATACTGGGAAAATACTATCTTTGAGTATAAATGACTACTTATATAAATTTATATCATCGTAGAACATATTTCTTAAAAACAGAAAAATATTTAATGGCGTATATCTCTCCAAATATTCTAAAGTGTATTTATAGAACACATTTCCTATAAAATGGAAAAAATAATCTTTGAGTATATTGATTAGTTATAACCAATCTTAGACATAATCCTCCACTATAAAGGTCAGAAGTTAAAAGTATAAAGGTTTAAGTTTCATCTCATTTTCATTGATATCATCATATCTGCTTCTATGACTAACGAGAAAATTAGCAATGGGATACTACGGAGTGAGACTTCTGATCAGAAAAGGAAGAGAATCCCTTCAAGAATGTGAAGCTCTTTTTTCCATGTACCATGAAAAGAAGAAGATAGTGTTCGAACTGGTCTTTGCCGAAGCCAAACTTCAAGATGTTCAGGTTCCTACTATCGATTGGTTCAAGCTGGGTGAGCCAATGATGTATGACTGAACATCTAACAAATCCCAATCTCAAACTTAATGTTTTAAGTTTATTTTAAATATTTTTTTTTTTATTTCAACATTATATACTGGTAGTTTACAATCGGTTTGTTTTATTAAAAACTTTATTATTAATGTTTATTATTGCTTGATCTATTCTTATTTCTTTATTTATTGCTTGATTTACTTATATTTTAGGCGTTTTAGGATTATTTTTGTTTAGAAATAATGTTTTTAGTTATGTTTAGTATTATTAGGTTTAATAGTATAGATTATGCTGTGTAGAAGTTTAATGATTAGATACTGAATATTTTTTCTCTCTTTATTAAACAACTATCTGATTTTTAAACTTTATATCCCCTATATATTATTTTGAGAATCATTTAAAAAGTTGTAACCTTAAGTTTGTAAGAATTAAAAATAACTCCAATCCTACGTGGCATATCTCTTTGGCTTCTATTTCAAATCCCAAGGATTCTAGAGCATGTGATATAATGTATAGTTTAAAAATTATATTCTCTAGCAATATAATATTCCGTAGGCTATAGTTGGTCGCATATATCAAATATTTATTGTTTCGCATACTTTCCTTAAATAAAACTTACGGAATTACCTAATGTGATTAAAATACATATATGACAATTAATGATTTTAAACAATAAAGATTTGATAACAATCTGTATACTTTTTTATTTTGTTTACTTATTTATTCTTAAAATAAATTACACAATTAAATTAATCATATAATAAAAATCTAGAATTTTTTTGTGTATGTTGTATTTCGAATTTTTCAAAATGAGTATAAATTACTAAAACTGTTAAAAGTCCCACATAAACTTTTAAGATTAAGGTTTTAATTTTTTTTTTGTATACTAAAATATAATTATTATAAGACCATATGAAGAAATAATTTTAGTTTATATATATTTCGTATCATTTAAATTAAACTATACATCGTATGAAAATACATACTTATATTTTGATATTTGCCTTGAATATATATTGAAAAGATAATATTTTAGTTTTGAAATATGTCATCTGTTTTTTTTAAATGATTATAAATTATTGAAACTACTAAACATCTCACATTAAAAAAAATTCGTTGGTGTAAAGTTTTGTTACACAAATATGCAAATAATCATAAAATTATATGTTTAGAAACCTCATTTAATAAATATCCATATTAAAAGTGTGCTATATTACTATGTTTATATCATTTAAATTTAATTATATATCATATACAATATATAAGATTGATTATTTTGATTTATTTACCCTGATTGTGAATAAACAAGAGTAATAGTTAAATTTATATGCATACGCCAATTTATTACATATTATTTAATATATTTATTATTTTATTATTTATAATATGCAGAAAAATATAAAATAAATAATAAATATAAAAGACCTATTGTGCATAAAGTGCAGATCTTAACCTAAGTATGTATCTCTTTAATTATTTTAAATCTTAAGTATTTTCTAAATTTCATGTCAAAACAAACAAACGAAATGAGAATAAAATTCAAAATAAATATTTATATCGAGTAATAACCAAAATATAAAAAAACATAGCAAGAGAAAAATGGAAGGTAAATAGGATTGACACGTGAATGTAAACTTCTCATAACCATAATTAATTTTTAAATTGTTAAATCATGATATTAAACTGAGTTAATTTTTAATTTGTTAATTTTTTTAATTTTTAAATCATTATGGTTATGTTAAATCATGACCATAATTAATTTTAAATTATTTATCTGTATTTGAAAAACTTAAAATATTTTTTTTAAAAATAATTTAAAATTTAACATAATTTTTTATAAATTATTTTTAAAAATAATAATTTTTAAAAAAATATAATTTGCTAATATTATAAGACAAATAAATAAATTATATTAAATTAGTTTTGAAACTTTATATATTTTAAATGCAAATATTTTACAAATTGCTTCTTAAAAAACATTAGGGAACTTGCTAATACTCTACCAATGACACTCCATTTATTTTCCATCACTCGAACACTGAAAAGTGAAAAGATATATGAAATCAGATCCATTAAATTCTAAGATTTGATCTACATTTCTAATTAAAATTGTTTCTGATCATACGTATAGATAATTATATAAAAATTCTAAAATTCTAAAATTTCAAATACATACAAAAACAATCATATGTAAACTTTAAATTTGTCAATACTAAAATTTTATATTTTAATACATATATTCACCCTGCGCAAGGCGCAGGTCTTATCCTAGTTTTTCTTATTTAGTAATCTTAATTTTAGAATATATGTTTGTTATGATTTTGTTTTGACAATTCCGAAATGTACTTTTGATATGATTGACAAATATCTCATCTCCAAGACGTAATGATTTGACATTTTGGTCATGTTATCCAGATTTTGCCACCAAAAAATTTCGTATATTTATTGAGTTTATCCATGTCAAATAATCATTACTCTTTTTGAATTCTTTGCTACATGCAAAAATCAAACATAATAATAGGATAGTTTAATAATATTCTTTTGAAAGTAAATATGCAGTGGATTGTTTAATCTATTGGATATGGCTTTTGTTATAATACTATTTTAAATATCTCAAATTTTATACTATTTTGTAGTATGATTTTACATGTTAGATCATGGTTTATTTTCAGAATTTCTTCTATTTTTAAAACTATATTATTTTGAATCATAGATGTTATTATTTTACAATTTAGTTGGAATTTGATTATGGGCTATGGATCTATCCAAGTTCATAGTAAGAATTTCTTTAAGTTTACTATGGGTTTTGGCTCCATGCAATCAAATTTCACATACAAATTTCACATACAAATCTATCATACAAAAATACTATATTTTTTGGGATCCAACCAAATTTCACATACTATGGGCTTTTGCTCCATCCAATCAAATTTCACATACAAATCTATCACATACTATATTTTTGGTTAAATATACATCAAATTTCGCATACATACTATATTTTCAGAATTTCTTATATTTTTAAAACTATATTATTTTGAATCATAGATGTTATTATTTTACAACTTAGTTGGAATTTGATTATGGGCTATGGATCCATCCAATTTTATAATAAGAATTTCTTTAAGTTTACTATGGATTTTGGCTCCATGCAATCAAATTTCACATACAAATTTCACATACAAATCTATCATATAAAGATACTATATTTTTTGGGCTCCATCCAACCAAATTTCACATACAAATTTTACATACTATGGACATTGGCTCCATCCAATCAAATTTCACATACAAACCTATCACATACTATATTTTTTGGTTAAATATACATCAAATTTCACATACAAATCTATCATATAATACAAATTGAATAATTTGATACATTTTGTTACAACCAAAAAAAACCCGCGCTTCTCAAGCTCGGGTCAAAATCTAGTTTTTGTTTAAGATTTTAGAAAATAAAGATTACTATCATATTATCATTTACAATTATATTTTATTTAGAATTACTCAAAATTAGATTATTATCAGATAATAATTTCAATACTATTACATATTTTATTAACTACTATTTTACAATTTGCATCACTACTATTTTTTATAGTTAGAGGTTTTAATTAAATAATTTAACAATCAGACATAACCAATATGGTACATAAAGGTGACAAATGATATTGACATTAACTTAACTACAACAACATAATTAATTTGAAATAAAAAAAACTGCATAACTAATTTTCTAGTGTCTATAAATCAAACACACAAAAGCATAATAGGCACATTAACTTATATACAATATCAAAACATCTATACTACATACAATCACTTAAGTATAACTATGACAATAACTAACGTACCACAGCATGACAAATATAACAACAATAAAAATCATCACCAGTTTAAGCATAAAAGAACATAAAAATATTCAAATAATTATTTTACAAATATTATTTATTTAGGATTTAAAAAAAGGAAGACTACTATTAGACACTCTTTTATAATTTTCTTAAGTTCAAGATTTTAGAAAAGGATAACTAATATTAAATATTTTTTCAATTACTGTTTCTTCATTATTTTAGAAAAAAGGAAAGTTAGTATCAAATAAATTATTTTTCAAATCATTTTTTTTGTTTAAATTTTTGTAAAAAGAATGGTTTAGAAAAATTACTATTAATTAATTTTAAAAATAACTTTTATTTGTAAAATTGCTTTTATCATCTTAGTATATATATTTTATTAATCATGATTTATTTTAACACATATAAAAATTAAAAGAAAAATTACTTTAAGATAATATTTTCTTTAGAATTTTAGAAAGCTTATTGGTAATTAATAATATACTTTACCAAATTTATTTTTTTGTTTAGGATTTACAAAAAGGAATACTACATTTAAACACCCTTTATTTATTTTTTACTTTTGCACAATATTTTAAATTAACATTTTCAAATTCGTTCTTTATTATTTTAAATATTTTTGTTAAGGATCGTGAAAATTAAAATTACAGTTAAACACTTTTAACTTCTTCTTTCTACTTTTAAACAATTTTTAAAATTAATATCTTTAAATTTTGTTTTTATTATTTTAGTATATTTATATTAAAAATAATAATCAGCTTAAGAAGAAAAGAGCATAAATAATATTTGAAAGAATTATTCTATAACTTGTTTTTGTTTAGGGTTCAAAAAAGGAAAACTACTATTAAACTCTCTTTTATAATTTTCTTATGTTCAATATTTTAAAAAAGAAAAATTACTATAAAATAATATTTTCTTAAGGATTTAGAAAAGACAAATTGGTAATAAATAAATTCTCTTAAGAATATTTTTTCTTAGGATTTCTAGAAAAGAAATCTATAGTTAAACACCTTTACTTTTTTTTTAATTTTAAACAGCATTTAAATTCATATTTTTAAAAGTCGTTTTTATTATTTTTAAATATTCTTTTTAGGATTTGTATAAGAGAAAACTACAATTCAAAACTATCAGTTTTTTTTTACTTTATTTTTTTTTAAAATTAATATCTTCAAAATTCCTATATTTTCTTAACATATATATTAAAAATCATCATTAGTTTAAGAAGAAAAACACAGAAAAATATTTTAAATAATTATTCTACAAATAATTTTTGGTATAGGATTTTTTTTTAAAACTATTAAACAATTTTTAATTACTCTCTTATGTTCAAAATTTTAGAAACGAACATTTATTATGAAATAGGTTTTTCAACCTTTTATTCGGATATTTGGAAAAAGAAAATTAGTATCAAATAAATCTTTTGCAAGTCTTTATTTGTTTGAAACTTTTTATTAGAAAATGTATAGAAAAATTGATATTAAAATTTTAAAACATTATTTTTATATGTAAAATCATTTTCATTTTCTTCCTATATATATTTGTTAATATGATATATTTTTACATATATAAAATTCTGATAGAAAAATTTCTATCAAATAATATTTTCTTAGGATTTTAGAAAAGAAAAATTGATAATAATCTATTTTACGAATAATTTGTTGTTTTGGATTTGTAAAAAAAAATGAAAACTACAATTAAACACTTATTATTTACTTTTACTTTTAAAAAATATTTAAAATTATTATTTTCAAATTTAGTTTTTTATTTTATTTTAAATCTTTGTGTTTAGAATTTGTAAAAAAGAAAACTACAATTAAAAACTTTTAGCTTCTTCTTTTATTTTAATTTTAAACAGTTTTTAAAATTAATATCTTTGAAATTCTTTTTTATTATCTTCGTATATATAATTTTGTCTCCAAAATAGCAGTGGAAGGAAAAAGTCACAAAAATGACATTCAGTAATGGGTAAAATGTCTTCAATACCCTCGCTTTAAATTAATACTAACTCTAAATATTACTATCAACACTAAACCCTAAATCCTAAAAATACTAATTCTACACCTTCAACCCTAAAACATCAATCCTAAACCCTAAACCTTTCTAAATCATAAACCATCAACATGAACCCTAAACCCTAAAAAAAGTTTCCTTCTTTAACACTAAAAAAATACCTTCAATCCTAAACCCTAAACCATAGAAATAAACGCTTAACCCTAAAACATAAGCCCTAAATCACAATTCTAACTTTAAGCCCTAAACATTCAAATCTAAATCTTAAAACATTAACCCTAAACCTCAATTCTAAACCCTAAAAATAAACTCAAAACCCTTAACCCTATAAAATTACCCTAAACCCTAAACCTTCAACTCTAAACCCTAAAACATAAACTCTAAATCATAAACTTCAATTCTAAACCCTAAACCCTAAACTCTAAAACCTCAACTCTAAACTTTACTATCAACACTAAACCTTAAAACATAGAAACCTTAAACCATAGAAGTAAATTATAAATCCTAAACCGCAGTACTAAACCCTAAACCATCAAACTAAAATCCTAAACTCTAAAAAATAAACTCTAAACCCTAAACTCTAAACCTCATTTCTAAACCCTAGACCATCAACACTAAACTTTAAACCCTATCAATAAATTCTAAATATTTAACACTAAAAAATTTACCCTAAACTCTAAACCCTAAACCTCAATTCTAAACCCTATACCCTAAAACCTCAACTCTAAACCTTACTATCAACACTAAACCCTAAACCATAAAAGTAAACTAAAAACCCTAAAACCTAAACACTAAACCAATATTCTAAACCTTAAACCCAAACCCTAAAACTTAAAAAATTACCTTAAATCCTAAACCTTAAACCTTCAACCCTAAACTCTAACCTAAACCTTAAACTCTAAACCCTAAAAAAAATCAACTTTAAACCCAAACCCCTAAAACATGAACTTTAAGCCCTAGACCCTAAAACATCAACTCTAAACCCTAAACTCTAAACCTTAAAGTCTATCCTGAAGATTAATATATTATCTGGAAGCTCATCCTGAACACGCTCATGGCTTTCCAAATTTTATAATACATTATCTTCAATCCGGAAACCCATCATGAACACGCTCAAGGCTTTCCAAATTTTAGTATACATTATCCTGAAGATTAATATACTAAACTCTAAACCCCTAAACCCTTAAACCACAAAACATCAACTCTAAACCCTAAACTCTAAACTTTAAACCTTAAACCATATCCTAAAGATTAATATATTATCAGGAAGCCCATGTTGAACACGCTCAAGTCTTTCCAAGATTTATAATACATTATCTTGAAGACTAATATATTATCCGGAAATCCATCCTGAACACGCTCAAGGCTTTTCAAATTTTATAATACATTATCCTAAAAATTAATATATTATCAGGAAGTCCATCCTGAACACGCTCAAGGCTTTCCAAATATTATAATACATTATCCTGAAGATTAATATATTATTTGGAAGTCCATCCTGAACACGCTCAAGGCTTTCCAAATTTATAATACATTATCCTGAAGATTAATATATTATCCGGAAACCCATCTTGAACACGCTCAAGGCTTTCCAAATCTTATAATACATTACCGTGAAGCCTATCATGAACATTAATATATCATCCGGATTTTAATATATAGGGGTTTAGGGATTAAGGGTTTAAGTTGAGGGTTTAGTGTTTAAATTTTATGTTTCAAGATGGTTTAGAGTTGAAGTTCCAGGGTTTAGAGTTTAGAGTTGAAGTTTCAAGGTTTAGGGTTCTATAATTGATGTTTCAGGGTTTAGAGTTGAAGTTTCATGGTTTAGGGTTTAAAGTTAAAGTTTGAAGATTCAGGGTTCTAGATTTAATTTTTCAGGGTTTAGAGTTCTAGAATTGATGTTTCATGGTTAAGAGTGGAAGTTTCAGGGTTTAAGATTCAGAGTTGAAGTTTCAGGGTGTAGGGTTTTAGAGTTGATGTTTCAGTGTTTAGGGCTTAGAGTTGAAATTTCAGGGTTTGGGTTTAGAATTGTAGTTTCAGGGTTTAGAATTGTTTTTTCAGGGCTTAGGGTTCTAGAACTGATGTTTCAGGGTTTAGATGAAGTTTCATGGCTTAGGGTTTTAGAGTTGGATTTCAGGATTTAGGGTTTAGAGTTGAAGTTTCAGGATTTAGAGTTTTAGAGTTGATATTTCAGGGTTTAGGGAATAAACTTGAAGTTTCAGGGTTTTAGAGTTGATGTTTAGGGGTTTAGTGGTAAAACATCAGGGTTTAGGGTTTTAGAGTTGATGTTTCAAGATTTAGGGTTTAGATTCGAAGATTTAGGGTTTAAGGTTTTAGAGTTGATGTTTCAGGGTTTAGAGTTGAAGTTTCAGGTTTTAGGGTTTTAGAGTTGATGTTTGAAGGTTTAGGGTTTAGAGTTAAAGTTTCAGGGTTTAGGGTTTTATAGTTGATTTAGGGTTTAGGAATTAGAGTTGAAATTTCAGGGTTATAGTTTTTTAGAGTTGATGTTTCAGGGGTTTAGAGGTAAAACATGAGGGTTTGGGGTTTTAGAGTTAATGTTTCAGGATTTAGGGTTTAGATTTGAAGTTTCAAGGTTTAAGGTTTTAGAGTTGATGTTTCAGGGTTTAGAGTTGAAGTTTCAAATTTTAGGGTTTTAGAGTTCATGTCTCAGGGTTTAGAGTTGAAGTTTCAGGATTTAGGGTTTTAGAATTAATATTTCAAGGTTTAGGGATTAGATTTGAAGTTTCAAGGTTAAGGTTTAGAGTTAAAGTTTCTGTGATTATGGTTTAGAATTGATGTTTTAAGGTTTCTGATTTAAATTTGAAATTTCAAAGTTTAGGATTCTAAAATTGATGTTTCTGGGGTTTAGAGTGGAAGTTTCGAGGTTTAAGGTTTAAAGTTGATTTTCATGGTTTAGAGTTTTAGAGTAAATTACAAAAATTGACATAAGGATAAATCATCCATTAATTTATTACTTTTTAATTAGTAAAAAAAAATATAAAAGTAAATCATCCCTTTAATGAAATCTATTTTTGTGAATTTTAGTCTTGAGTGCTAGTTTGGGTACAAAACTTGGATTGATGCTATTTTGGGTTTTATTTCAATTTTAATACATGCCACAATATTAAATGAAAATTATTATCAAATATTTTTTTTTGTTGTAAATATCATTTATTTAAGATTTATGGAAAATTACTATCATATAATATTTCTAATTATTTTATTTAACAAAATATTTTATTATCTGATATATATTAATTATGAAATATTTAAACACATGTCACAATCATATATATATAATTATCATGTATCACAATTTTCTTAATTAGTAATTTTGAAGAACCAAACTTTATATAATAAGATGGTATTTACTTTACATAAGTAAAAAAACTAATTAGAAACTGAACAAAATCTAAATGGAATAACCATGACAAATATTAAACCTACTTATTTCTTAGACACTATATTTAATTGTATGGGTCATTGGAGCTAATTTTCCTAAGCTTTACAAGAAAAAGAGTAGAGACAACAACATGAAAGTCGGTAGATGGATATAATAAAATCTATATTATAATAGTACACTTTCTAGGCTCCACAACGCGCCACGTCAGCAGTTTTGTGGGTCCTATAGGTATTTTTTAAAAACTTATAGTCTTGGTAAGATGATTACAAACAATGAAATACACTTTAGCCAAGTGGTATAAGGTGTCTAATTAAGCATGCAAGGTTGTGGGTTCAAAGCACGCAGCCATTATTTATTTTTGATTTTTTTTATTTGGGTTATTATCATATGGGCTTTTTGTTTGTAAGGTTTTTATGTTTTTTTTTATGACTTATTGTTTTAAAGATCAAAATAGTTGGATAAACCTTAAAGTTTAACGAGTTCAAACTAAAAATAGTTAAAAATGGATGCAAAAACGAACAATAAAAAAAAAAAAAGCAAATCTCACGCGGTTGCCTACGCGGATGGCTTAAAGAGCCTTAAAACTATCCTATTATAATATAGTTCAACCCAAAAATAATAAAAAATGAATCCAAAAACGAACCGACCAAAAAAAATGAATCCCACGCGTCTACCTACGTGGATGGCTTAATGAGGCTTGAATAATATAGATTAAGAGCTCAAAAAGTGAAATCATTGCACATATTTCCTAATATATATTTTCAAAAAAATTGTATGTGAGATAAAATAAAAAAACAACAAAAATTAATTATTTTCGTTATTTATTTAATGAATATGTAATTTCTCTTACATTTTAATAACTACTATAANTACTTTTACACACTAAAAACTATATTATAGCCTAACTATTCCTATAAACTTACTTCGCATATAAATAACATTTAACTCATTCCTAATATATTTTCAAAAAATTTGTATGTGAAATAAAATAAAATAAACAACAAAATTTAAGTATTTTTCGTTATTTATTAAATGAATATGTAATTTCTCTTACATTTTAATAACTACTTTAATTTCATTGAAAACATTCCTCACCACCGACTCTAGACTTCGGCGAATGGATTCCTCGATGACGCCGTAGATAAAAATGCCCCATCATTTATGAACAAAACCCAAACTTACAAAAAACCATATATAAAAACCTATCTAATGAAACTTAAACAACGAATATTAACTTAATTAAGGTTATTTTTAAATTGATAAATCGTTTAATACAAATATAAATACTATAAATATATAATTATATCAAGTTTTGACAAACGATATAATAACTATTTACAGCAAAAAAAAAAAAAATAGACACCTACTTTTACACACTAAAAACTATATTATAACCTAACTGTTCCTATAAACCTTACTTCGCATATAAATAACATTTAACACATTAGATATACAATATTTTCACTTTACACTCTTACTACATTCTTTCCATTTCATTAATATTTGGTGTCATTAGAAGAATCCACTAAATCACTAAATCGAAAAAAATATACGCAAACATAATGATTCCGGCCCCGCGCTTGCGCGGGGAGTATGCAACTAGTAATACAAAGAGACCAAACGCCACCGTTTCGTGCCAGCAAAGCAAAAACCCCCAAGAAAAAAACGAAAGACAGAAAAGCAATTCGTTACCTTCTCTTTCATTAGAGCTTTACTACTTAAATGTTAAATGGCCTTTAGGCCTTGCGGATTCACAATCTCTTCCTCCCTTCGCAACGCTTCCGCCGCCAACGGCCGCCTCTTCTCCTTCCTCTCCATCTCCCCTTCTTCGTCTCCGGCGAAGAAGAGCCTCCTCTTACCTCCCCGTGGCTTCGCCTCTAGCGCCTCACTTTACCGTCAACAACAACAACAACAATCTCGCGTGAAAGGTTTGGATAAACCGGAAACCATGGCGCAGAAGATCGGAAAATCTATCCGGCGTGCCGGTGCGCCGTCGAAGGCTAGGGTTTACGCGGATGTCAACGTCGTTAGGCCTAAGGAGTATTGGGACTACGAGTCCCTTGCCGTTCAATGGGGGTATATATATCCTAATTTTATCGCTTTCTGTATTTTTCGTATTTGGTATGAGATTGCTGGTTCCGAAATCAAGGTGGAATGTTGATTTAGGGTTACATATGTATTTATCTTGAGTCTCGATGAGGTAACTTTGTTGATGATGATGATGTAGATTTAAGGTTACTCTTTCAGAAAATATGTGTTTATCTTGAGTTGTGTTTGAGTTTGAGTTGAGGTAGCTTCGTTGATGATGATGCAGTGTATAGGATTATTATGTGATTATCAGTGTTATATGATATAATCTTTCGTCTTTCGTGTGAGATTGATTTGGGGTTTCTGGTTCTGAAATCAAGGTGGAACGTAGATTTATATTTAGTCTTCAGAAAATACGTGTGTTGCTTATCAATGTGTTTGAGGTAGATTCATTGGGGATGATGATGATAATCTCTTGAAAGTAACGTAGTCATGATATCCTTTGTACATAATCTCTTTGAAATTGCAGAATTGGTTACTTTTTGTTAGTAACCTCTTCAGAAGGCCATGTGTGGTGGTTCTTGGCATTATAGTTTTGTATGGTGTGGTTAATAGTAAGTATATCGATGTTTGAGGTAGCTTCATTGTTGATAATGCAGTGTACAGGATGATTATGAGGTGGTGAGGAAGGTGGGAAGGGGAAAATACAGTGAGGTCTTTGAAGGCATCCATGCCACTGATGACGAGAAGTGCGTTATCAAGATTTTGAAGCCTGTGAAGAAGAAGAAGGTTTGTCGAGATATTCTTCAAGTTGATGCTCATGAAAAAGTGTGAATTCATCTTAAACATACGTGTTTTCTTCCTCCTTGATGCAGATTAAGAGAGAGATTAAGATTCTGCAGAACCTCTGCGGTGGGCCGAATATTGTTAAGTTGCTTGACATTGTTAGAGATCAGCAGTCCAAGACTCCTAGCTTGATATTTGAACATGTGAACAATAAGGATTTTAAAGTTCTCTATCCAACTCTCACAGACTATGATGTTCGATATTACATCTATGAACTTCTGAAAGTAAGCGATGAAGTTTCTTGACTGGGTTTGCTTGTATAATGTTATCTTCCTTCTTGATGATCTGGCAAAAGTAAATCAGTATTCATTCGTTTATGCAGGCGTTGGACTTCTGCCATTCGCGAGGAATCATGCACAGAGATGTGAAACCGCATAATGTCATGATTGATCACGAGCAACGGAAACTACGCTTAATTGACTGGGGTTTGGCAGAATTCTACCATCCTGGGAAAGAATACAATGTCCGTGTTGCTTCAAGGTAGTCCCTTTGTTGCTTGTCTCTCTCATCTGCACTCTCATCTGCAGGACTCTCTTTGTTGTAATTGTTAACTAGCATTTTCTGTTCATTGAGATTTTAGATGAGATACGTAAATAGTTTTGATGTATAAAAGATTGCATACGTTGAGATATTAGAAGTTGCTACATACTATTATTAATTATCTGGCTATATAGTATAGGTCTAGCGTTTGCTTTTATCTTTTCTTCTCACTTCATATCTTATGAGCAGATACTTCAAAGGTCCAGAGCTGCTGGTTGATTTGCAAGACTATGACTATTCCTTAGACTTGTGGAGTCTCGGGTGCATGTTTGCTGGAATGGTGAGCGTTTTGAGCTATAACTAGTTTAACTTGGTTAGTTGGCTCTGTATTGATAAGAAGTTTCTCAGTGCAGTGATTGGTATTTTATACTCCATTAGTATCTGATGCTGAAATTTGATGCAGATATTCCGCAAGGAACCCTTCTTTTATGGTCATGACAACTATGATCAATTGGTCAAAATTGCAAAGGTAACATCAATAAAAAGCCTTCGTCTTTGAACCATCGTGTCCTTTTATCACTGAACAGTGTAAATATGATTCTGTAATGGTACGATAATATCTGCTTATAATCATGGCAGGTACTTGGCACAGACGAACTCAATACCTACGTAAACAGATACCGCATAGAGTTGGACCCTAATCTTGCGTCCCTCGTTGGGAGGTATGATGTATCCTCTGATTAATAGTTCGTGAAAGCTTTCAGTGTTCCATTTTTTTTTCTTGTCATTTCAGAAGTTTATAATGAAATACACTCTTCTTTTGATATATAGACATAGTCGGAAGCCATGGTCGAAGTTCATCAACTCTGAAAACCAGCACTTAGCAGTTCCTGAGGTACATATTATTTAAGAAGCCTTCACTGATTTTACGGATGAAGATGCCTCAGTTAATTTCCATTCCACTTTTGTTTTTGAAAAGGCTGTTGATTTTGTGGACAAATTGCTGAAATATGATCACCAAGAAAGGCCAACTGCTAAAGAGGCTATGGTAATCAACAGTTTCTTAACCTTATTTTTATTTATTTTATAAATTTATTTGATTTTATAAACTCGAATTGGGGATATGTCGATTTTTTTTCAGGCACATCCGTATTTCTACCCGATTAGAAATGCCGAAAGCAGTCGCACCCCTCGTGGCTAATGATCCTCAATACTTTTGCTTGTTCAATATTTTGATTTTCGTTTCTTTACGGATTCTATTTGTTTAAATCGATTGGCCATGTTTCTTTCTCTCAAATGCGTGCTGCTGTGTTGTTCTTCTCAGTGTCTTTTTTGAATCTCTTATAATATAAAATCTAACATTCTTCTTTTAACACATCAGGTTGCCTACAGAAATGGTAAGAGTTTTCTTGGCTGTTTATAGCAAAAGTTAAGGTTGTCTTTAGGAAAAATATATCTGAAAGGGAATTTGCACTTGATAACTAAAGAATAAATTATATTCGGGAAAATGTCAAATACATCTAGTCCCAGGTATTCAAAATGTTTTCGATTCAGTTTTTTTTTTGATTTTTTTCGTACTGCAGTTTATAAAAAGTAGTTATCATATTAATAGTTTAGTTTGATTTATTGCTTCGGTTTTATATCAAAACCTATAATATATTTATCATGTAACATTTTGTAAAATTTCCTTCATTTTATCATATATCAACTCTCAGTTTTTTTTTTAAAAAGACTACTTTTTTCTTATTTTTTCTTTATTATTTAAAATAATTAATAAATATATTAAATTAATAACAACAACAATTTTCATAATAAAAGTAACAAAAATTAGTAATACTATAATTTTACTGAATAACTAAATATTAGCACACATATTTGTCAACGAAAAAGTAAAAATTGTGTGTTGTTTGATTTGATCAAATGAAAAAATAACTTTTAACTTAAAACAAAATATTAAGTTACTAAAATTAACATTTTAAGTATGAAAATCATATCCATAAAATTAATTTTATATTTAGTCAGTTTATATAGAAAACCATATTCATATACCGCAGTTTTTTAAATAACATTCATTTGGTATATTCAGTATTAGTAAATCCAAACAATTTTCTCTATTTCAGTTTGATTTTAGTTGATTCGGTTTAAACTGTTTGAACATCTCTACATTTAGGCCAAATAAATCTCCAATTTATAATATATTAATCTTATACTAGATAAGTGAAGAAGATTCACGTTTTACACGGAAGAAACATTGGGTGCAATTGGCACGGACTTTCGTTTTAGGCTGTCAGATGTAGAGATTTTGGCTGTTAAAACTTTTACTATTATTTTAATTATTGAAAAATTCAAAATTAATAATCAAAATCATAAAATAGTAAATAATATTTTAAAATTTTCATTATAGATTTGAAATTATGACAATGGCAAAGAAAAACATATATATGAAATCAAAAGCTATACCGATTATTTTTACATATTGTTATTTCTTTTGTGTTCATTTAATTAATAAATGTATTAAATAATTGAGAAATGAGTAACTATTATGTATTTATTTAAATTGGAGTAAGCACGTAAATCAAAACAATCCATCTTGTTTATTTACAATAATTTTTATTGCTAAATACATCAAAAGGAATTTTTATTTTATTTTATATGGTATATATTTAAGTTTAAATGAAATTGACATAGAGGCATCATATATTTCTATATGAATCTTTAGTAATTGAAGTTCGTATAAATTCATATTTCTATATGAATTTTTAGATGCATCATATGATTTTATTAACTTATATTTGTTGTACCAAAAAAATTA
This sequence comes from Eruca vesicaria subsp. sativa, assembly GCA_932364175.1. NCBI lineage: Eukaryota > Viridiplantae > Streptophyta > Magnoliopsida > Brassicales > Brassicaceae > Eruca > Eruca vesicaria. Next base: position 139,967 of record CAKOAT010155155.1, on the reverse strand, counting down.
ACCCATTAATCACACAATTTTCAATGTTACATTTTTAATAGTTGTAATAATTTAAATTATTTTTGAAAATTCAATGTAATTTTCAAAATTAAATATCAAAATCTCAATACGTTTTCAATTCAAAATTATTATGTATGTATTTTATATGGTATATAGTTTAGTTTAAGATGTTATATATATATATATATATATGTGTGTGTGTGTGTGTGTGTGTGTGTCTCTGTATATACTTTCATGTTCATATGATTTTGTGATCATTTTATTATTGCGTTAAAAATTTATCAAAATGATGATGAAGGACCGTCTCAAATACAAACTTGGCTCTGGGCTAAAAACGATTTGTAACCTATTTTTAATATAATTAATTTTTTGTTACAAAAAAATCGGGCCCTAATTGTTAAATTTATTTCACAAAAAGACCTTTTAACATCATATATGTACCTTGCATAACACTACTCCAACTAAAAGATAAAAAACCCTATTTCTTGTAAGATGCAATCTAGTTGCAAACCAAAATTGCAAGATATCAATATAAGCGCTGCCACCTTTAGTTCTCATTAAACGCATTTTATTTCGAACCCCTTTTTCCACCAATTTCTCCAGACCAAGAATTGGAAGAGCATTATCTCCATGACGAACCTTATTCCTCTCTCTCCACACTGCATAGATACATGCTTGGAACGCATATCTGATGCAGAATAGACTCTTCTTATCTTTCCTACCATCGCTGATCATACTAGCAATATCTGACCAGTTATTGGTATAGGAGATAGAGAGAATATCTCTTGTAAGATGTTCCCAGAGCTGAGAGGAATAAGAGCATTCAAAGAACAAGTGATCCCTCATTTCACCGGCTTGCTTACATAACACACAAGTAGTATCAACACCATGACACCACTTCGACACTCTATTCATGGTGGACAATCCATCCAACATAGCAAGCCAAGCCATAAAAGCAAATTTGGGAGTAGCCTGCTAGAACCAAATTCCCTTCGACCAACTACAAATAGGTTTTTACTTCACGGATCAACTTCCAAGTTTCCTGAGTAGAAAACTGCAACTTAAATCCCTAATCTCTTCTCCACAGCGACAAATCCTCATCGTCACTTTGCATTTTCTCTTCTATTTTCACCATTTCTAACTCAATAGCATTAAGCTCAATGGTATGATGTCTTCTTCTACTACTTAGAACAGCTTCCTCAAAAGTAGCATCTCTCCTTATACCCATATCAATAATGCCTCTCTCACCCAAAATATCAAAAAGGGTTCTTTTCTCAGACCAATTATCAAACCAAAAAGAGATATGCCTACCATTCCCCACCTCTTTCTTATAGAACCTCTTAGCCACCACTCGCAACTTCAACACTTTCCTCCACATCCAGGAACCAGTCTGAGTTTTTTCCTTCACTTGCCAGAAGCTTTTCTCGTTAAGCAGATAAGTTGTAACCCACCTGCCCCATAATGAATCACCTGTCTACATTCTCCAAATAATTTTTAGACCATACACCATGTTCACATCCTTAAGAGATCGAATTCCCAGACCACCTTCCATAGTTAAGTTACAGATATCTTTCCAAGAAACTTTTGCACCCGTATTCCTAAGATCAGGACCAGTCCAGAGAAAAGCACAACAGAGTTTCTCCACCTCTTTCATACATCTACTGGGAAGTCTGAAAGCCATACACCCGAAGTTAACAATGCTCATCAGAACAGACTTTATCAGTTGAAGTCTTCCTGCGTAGGAGAGAAAACGAGTTGTCCAAGTACTGATCTTGTTTCTGATCCTTTCAACCAAAGGTATATAATTACCTCTTCGCATAACTTGAGTCATCAAAGGTAGACCCAAGTATCGAACACGAAGAGTACCAACAGCAAAAGAAAAATCCTTCAGAATATTAATTCTTTCATCCTCCGAGACCCCCAACCATTTAAACTGTCAATTTCGCCAGGCTAATACTGAGCCCCGATTAAACCTCAAATTCATCAAAAACCGAAAGAGCACCCTCTACTGATTCCTTCGTACCCTCCACAAACACCATCAGGTCATCCGCAAAGAAAAGATGAGTTAAAGACAGCAATTTACACTTAGGATGGAACCGAAATTTCTTATCCTTCACTGCTTTATCAATCATATGAGAGAGCACATTCATGCAAAGCACAAAAAGGTATGGAGAAAGAGAATACCCTTGCCTCAGACCTCTAGAACTCTGAAAATAGCCAGCTAGCTCTCCATTTACTTACACTGAGAATGAAGGAGTAGAGATACAGAGTTTGATAATGAATGAACTTCCCCGGTACTTCTATAGCAGCCAAACTATCCAACACGAAACTCCACTGAACAGCATCAAAATCCTTTGATATGTCTATTTTCATCAAACACCTTGGAGAAACAGAATCACAGTGGTAGTATTTAACTAGCTTCAAAGCAAGGAGAACATTCTCCATAAGGAGTCTCCCTTTCATGAATGCTTACTGATTCTCAGCTACTATGCGAGGCAAGATAACTTTCAATCTGTTTACAAGAATTTTTGAAACAACCTTGTAAAGCACATTGCAGCAAGCAATCGACCAATAATCTCTCATTACCATAGAGTCAGTTTTCTTAGGGACAAGTGCTAAGATAGTGGAGTTAACACCTTTAGGGAGAAACCCAAACTGAAACACCGACTGAACAGCTACTATGAAATCTTGAGCCAGCACAGACCAAGTTTGTTTGAAGAACTCACATGGAAACCCTTCTGGACCTGGAGACTTGTTAGAAGGCATTTCAAAGAGTACCTTCCAGATCTCCTCTTCAGTGAACTGAGCTTCCAGTTCCAGCATACTACACTCCTCAGCAGAGCACTTGTACTTAAGAACTTACAGAGATCATCTTCAGATGTACCTTGGAAGAACTCAGGTGCAACATTTAAAAAAAAGAACCTTTCAGCTTCATCTTTGATATCCTTCTGACTACACATAGTTGAACCATTCTGAAGACGGATTTCTCGAATAGAATTGTGAGCTTGGCGAGTTTTGATAGCATTATGAAATCTTTTGTTATTCTGATCACCCACATCCAGCCAATGAAGCTTCGCTCTTTGCTTAAGAAACTTCTTCTAATCCTGCCACATGTAGCCATTTCTCGTAAGCATCAGCTTCTTCCTTAACATCTACATCACTAGGATTCATCAACGTGCTTACTTGCTTCTCACATAACTTCTCATAAGCCTCTTTAGTCTTCTTTGTTAGGCTTCCAATCCCATCTCTTCCTAACTCCCTAAAATAGGCTTTAACGCCTTGAGCTTCTTAGAAAACTTAAACATGGCAGATGTAGAATGAAACAACTTTGGAGTAGAATTCCAAAAGTCTTTCACCCTCTGCAAAAACATTGGCAATCTTCCCATAATATTAACATACTTGAACAGCTTCTTCAGTTTCTTAGAAGGAGGAACCATCTGAACTTTGCAACTTAGATGATCTGAACAACCACCTGGCTCAAACACAAAGAAAGCATTAGCAAATCTATGCATAGCAACATCATTTATGAGGACCCTATCCAACTTTCTGCAGATGATACCCTCATCTCTTTTATTACACCAGGTGAACCTCGGCCCCTGATATCTCATATCTACCAGATTGCAATGCAGAACAACCCTTTGAAAATCTCTCATACCCCTCGGAATCCCTCCAGTATTTTCAAAACCTGAACTTTCATCAGCTTCAAGAATCTCGTTAAAATGAGCCATCGTCTCATATATCCTTATATCAAAAAAGCAAATCTACTATATCCTTCATCAATCTCAATACCCTTCATCATTTAATGAATATATGGAAACCCAATTTTACCCTTGTTTGTTTTTCGAATTATTATTTTAAAAAATTTCCAAAATTTTAAAAATTTGAAAATTCAAAATTTCAGTTTTCTTATTTCAAATTTTTGAAAATTTTCAAATTTTTTTATTTTTAAATTTTAATTACCGACGTAATATTGATCTGTTAGTTTTACTAAGATAGTTGTACCAAGTTCTATCAGTTCTACTGAGTTAGTTGTATGGTAGTTGTACCAAGTTCTACTGAGTTAGTTGTACCAAGTTTTACTAGTTCTACTAAAGTAGTTGTACCAAGTTCTACTAGTTTTACTGAGTTAGTTGTACTGAGTTTTATTAGTTTTAGTTTTACTGAGAATTAGTTGTACCAAATTTTACTGAGATGGTTATCCCATGTATTACTAGTTATACTAAATTAGTTATATGATAGTTATATTGAATTATACTAGTTCTACTTAGATAGTTATATCAAGTCATATTAAATGTCAGATCTGCAAATAAAAATATAAAACCATAGATCAACAATCTCCAATTTCACCGAATACAAATACATAGATCCAAAAACTAGAAGGAGCAAATACATAATTCTAGATCTACATCTGAAATCCATAATACTTAGTTATTTCAATCCGTAGTTGAATAAATAAAATATGTAAATACAAAAAATTTAAAAGTAAAAGAACAAATCGAATCCTAAGTCGAATAAAAACCCAGGTTTTTTCATCAATGCTGTGTTGGGATTTGTCACGCATTGACAACTGATATTTCAAATAGAACCACTGTTGTTTGTTTTTTTTTTTTGTTAGTGTAATTGTCTTGTTCGATATACATGAAGAAAGAAAAATGAAGAGAGGAAGAGAGGAGAAGAAGAAATCGAAGAAAAATGCAGAGAAAAAAAAGAGAAGTTACAACGTAGAGGAAAAGAAAAAGAAAGAGAATATGAAAAACCAGATCTATTTGATAAATATAAGGGATTAGGGTTGAGTATAAAATTGTAATTTATTAATTTTTAGGATTTAAAATAAATAGAAACGAAATTCATTTTAGGAGAAGGATATTTTAGAAATTCCAATTAGATGCAAGGGTAGCAGAGGCGATTTCTCCGTTAAAATCTCCCATAATCATCCAAGATTTATTCTTAAAGAGCATTGAGTTTTTATGATGACACAAATCCTCCCAAAGCTCCCTTCTTTCTTCTGCCATATTGTTTGCGTAAACATGTAACACGATGTATAGAGTCTGACACCTGCCCGGTGCTGGAAAGTCAAAAGGAGAAGTGTTATAAGCTTTGAATGGAAGCCCCGGTACCATACTCTTCACAAGAGTTTACCATCATCTTTTGGTACATACAAAAGAACTCCTCTTCATTCTTCAAACTCACAGAACAAGTGATTAACTGATCAGATTTGTACACCGGAGTCATACAATCAGACTCTCTCCACCTTAACCAAATCCTTCCCCCTTTACTATGCTCATAACTAGTCATGTACGACCAGTTACGAAACACCGAACTTAAAATAATACTTGACTTCTTCTCTTTTACCCTCGTCTCAATGATACAACCAAACTTCATCTCATTACTATTAACCCACTCTTTAACAACGGAATGCTTCAACAACTTATTAAATCCGCACACATTTCAAAAGAAACTCGATATATTAATATTTTTGGCGAGAAGACCTTTTACTCCTAGGATTTACATCCTGAGCTTTAGTCTTCTAACCTTTGTTCAACCTTTTTGCATAGATGCTTTGCCTTTTACTTTCTCTTGTTGCTCTAAGATATTATCTTCCAGCAGATCAATAGAACTACCCTAAGATTGAGCATCTTTCTCCTTGATTTCATCCTCTATTAACTGTGTCTCATCCTCCTTTAACTCATTTTCATCATTTACTTCCTCCCCCAAAATAGAGTATTTAGATTCTGAGATCAAGATTTCTTCATTTCTATGAGGTGAAGACGATTGTGATCTCCCAATCTTTGCTATAGCTACCTTAGACCAATCATTCGAAATCTCCTCATTATCCATTTCGTTATCAATAATCTCCAACTCCCTTTCCTTTGATTTCTCATGAAGAGCTGAATCCGGAACTGCCTGCTCTGTAGACACTATCTCATTAGCATCATCCGATACAACAACCTTATCACTTACCTCTCTCCCTTTACTTGGTGTTTTGTTTCTCCCCTTTCCTTTTGAACCATAAACTTTATCCGTATGACCTCATTTTTCACACAAATTGCATCTAGATGGAAGCCACATATAATGATACTTAACAGTGAAATCATTACCTCCCTTACCAAATGTGATTTCTTTTGGAAGCACCTTAGATACATCCACCTTCACAAAGATTTTTGCCACTTCAAGGTTCGTACACGAGGCTGTCTCTTGATGAAGTTTCACTAGAAATCCCACTGGACTTGTTATGAAACTAAGCGCCTCCCATGAGAACTGTGGAGAGGGACCTGCTCCAAATGAACCCACATTGGGATTGCTTCTTCTTCCTGTTTCTTCTCTTCGCCCTTTGGAGTCAATTTTGTAACAATCATTGGAACTCCTAAGATATCCCACATACCCTTTCTTAAGATTTTCTCGAGCTTTCGGATTTGGGACTCTAAACCTCATCATCAACTCATTTACAGCATAAACTTCCACTTTCTCAAACTCTTCTCCATATTTTCAAATCTTATTAAGGACCATATGAACTTGGCAACATGAGGGACTAGATCCAGAAATTTACCTACAACAAAATCTTCCCACAAAGGTGTTGGACTGTTGAGGATCTCATCTGGAATCTCCACCAAGTGTTTCTCATCCTTTATCGAAACTTCTACATCATTAAGGAAAGCACAAGATTTTTTCTTGTACACAAAATCCCTGAATTATGGGGCTAGGGAATGTCAATAAAGGTTCCATAATAAGCTGAATAATTGGCATGGGATGTGTGCTAAATGAATGACTTTATTTTCAGTAGCATAAATATATAATAATTATTAAGGAAAGCACAAGATTTTTCTTTTTGTACTTCTCTTTTAATAGTTTAGATAGATAACAATATATATCTATACAATAATAAAACAGAGTTTGATCTCTGTTGGGGTCAAAATCGGTTATGACAGAATTAATGGTTAAAATTCCCCAAAAAAAACATACGAGAAAACTATAGACTTTCTACAAAAATACGAAATTACAGAAACTCATATCCAAGTACGAAACAATTAAAAAGACCTCATATGATTTAAAAAAGAGAGGAAGTACACGTTAAAAGGATCATCCAACCCTCGAACAAGTATTTCCAAACTCAAAGAATATGTATCGTGAAAGATTCTTAGCTCTTCAGACAAACGAACTCCAGACAATCGGAAACACAATATCCAGCTCACCCGGTTGGTGAATCGGACACACCGTTCAACTCGCCACCGGGCGAGCAGGACACACCGTTCGTTGATTCTGGTCGTTGCACCACTACGTCGCGAACAGCTGCTAGGTGATTTAGGACAATTATATGATGAGATTATCCTATTAAGACATGTATATGTTTTTTTGGGTCTTAAAAACAATTTTTTTTTCCACTAATTAGACATCCACTCTATTAAAATAGAATCATTCTTTTTATCTACTGATACAAGTTGTCATTTAAATTTGGACTCTTTCTAGAGTGTTACAAATAATACAAGTCATATAGTTAATTGAACCGCATTACTTAATAAACCGATGGTTATTTATGGGATATGGTTTTGGGCTTACTTTTGTTTTTAGAACAAATAATATGGTTTGGTTTTTGGGCTTAGTATTAAGAAAAAACTCCAAAAAAACATTGAATAAACTTTCCATCTCAATGAATAAAAAATCAGTTATTGTTTTCAAGCCCAAATGGTATTTAATATTTTTAAACAAAACAAAATTGTCTATAATTAATCATTTATTTAAATCATCTACTTTAAAACATGTTAATGTATTTTTTTATTTTAAATAACAATAATTTTGTTTTGATAAATTTCAATGGTAACTTTTAAATAATTTATTATTTTATTTCTCTAAAATAATCTACTGATTTAAAAAATAATGTAAAGCAAAACCAAAAACCAAATCTGAAAACTAAAATCCAAAACCAAAAACTGAAAACATGTTATATTTTTTTTGCTTTTATTTATTTACAAAATAAATTATTGCAAATTTCTTTTAAATTTTTTTTGTCATCTTTTCAATTTTAAATTAGATGTTCGATTATTTGGGATTTGTTTGTTAGTAATATCAGTTCAAACTAGCGGGTCTAAAAATTAAAAACCCAAACCAAAAGCTGAAAATCAAAAATGGAAACTTAAAAAATAAAAACCAAAATCTAAAAAAAAATCTAAAAATAAAAACTGAAACTAAAAACTAATGAATAACAATTATCACCACAAATTTTGGTGAAGTGATTTTATCCCAAAATATTCTTTAAATTAAGAAAAAACTCAATTACATAAATTTTTAATCATAAAAATTTCCGTGCTTGAAAAGCGCGGTTCAAAATCTATTTAGAGTTCAAAACCTCGAGATTAAAGAGTTTACACATCGAACTCGGATCCTTTCCCGTATCCGTTTCAGTTGCGTGACACCCGCCTTACTACTACTCTCTCATAAATTTGGAAACAAAACCCCAACTCTCCTTCTCTCTCTCTCAAAACCCTAATCCCCCACGGAAGATCCCTCCTCCGTCCGTCGTTTCAACGAGACGGCGCCAAACCTCGAATGTTTAAACCGCCGTGCCTATGCATCAAAACCGCACTACACCGAAATCGATCTCGATTCGTCCTCATCAGCGACCTCTGAAGCTGAAGCCGAACGCAAGAGCCTGAACGAGTATTTTCAGAAGATCGCCGTGAAGAACTCGACTCCTGATTGTCTCCAGGCTCCTCTTTATGAGATGAACATGGTGACGAATCCGTTGAAGAAGGAGGAAGCTTTTTCTCTGTCGTCTTCTTTTTATTCTCTCTGTCTCGTTTTCTAAATGTGATGGCTGTTTCTTGATATTACATCGTTTTCCTTTGCTATTGAAATGATTGATAGAAGGTAGAAGGTAGCATGGAATTGAACATTCCCGGGGAGCTAGCTCATATTCTAAATCCGATTTATTCGTTTAAACATGTCGACGATGAAGAGTGATTTTAAACAAGTCCATTTCCTGATGCGTGGAAAAGACAGATCACTACAAGAATAACGCGTAAACTCCGACAGTCATATCCATGGGAAGTTTGTCGGTAATGGATAGTTCTCACAGTTTTCCGACAATCAATTTTTAGTCGGCGTTTGGCTCTCGGAAAGCTCCATTTGTCGGAAATTAATCGGTAAATTCCGATCACAATTGGCGTCGGAAGTCTTTGTCGGTAAGTTTGTCGGACCGTTCCAATGAGATTCCGAGAAGTATACTCCGATAATTTTCCGACAATTTAATATTTTTTACTAAAAAAAATAAAAAAATAAATAAAACTCAAATAATAATTTTTTTTGGAACATAACTCAAATAATATTAAAATTATCAAATTTATTACTTATAAAGAAATTAAATAAAAAGTTCTGTATAAAACAAAAATAAAATTAAAACTATTTTTAATGGTGTAAACTGGATGGTGCCGGTGCCGGTATAGACTACGACGGCGCAAGGTGATGGTGGATGCGGACTGAGCGGCAATGTAAGTTGTGGTAGGAGTTACGGCGGAGGTGTTGCAAGGATTTGAGGTGGTTGCATGCAAGTGGGTGAGGCGGTGGCGATCTAAAGCTGCGGTGCGGCGGTTGCCGTGTAAGAAACTTCGGCGGTGGCGGTGTAAAAACTGTGCCTGTGGCGGTGTAAAAACTGTGCCTGTGGCGGTGTAAAGAGTTGCGGCGATGGCGTTCTGAGGAGGTGCGGCGAAGGCGTTGCAAGGAGGTACGGTGTTGGTGGAGCAAAGTGTATCACCCGAGTTCTCCTCTGTACTAAAAAGAATAGATCTGGGGAAGAAACAGAGTTGAAAAAAGAGAGAGAATAAAGGAAAGAGCTGATGCTATAGTTCTTCCTAGCCATTCGTTTATAGATAAAACCGAGGGAGTATAATAATATAAAGAGGTTTTTATCCTAAAACACAACTGTTTTGTACAGTCATTGTTCTACACGCTTCGACTTCATCAAATTAAAACAAACAAATAGTGAGAATATAATGCTTGATAAATTAAACAAAAAGATAATAAGAGTTTCATCATCGGGAATTCAACTGTACCGATAAATTATCAACAAGAGTTTTATGACCGACAAACCATACCGAGAAGAGTTCGACTATTTTCAGAAGCATTGTACCGACAATCCATTTACGTCGGAACATATAACTTTCCGACCGAGTGCCGATAAGTTTCCTAGGCTCTTCCGACAAAGTAAAATTCTCAGAAATTAACTTTTCTTTTGACAATATTCCGACAAATCATTCTGTCAAAGTTCCGATAAATATTGTTTATCAAAATCTTTTGAGAAATTTCCGACAAAATCCATAGTTTCTTGGTAATTCCTCACAAAGGCGAAGTAAATTTACCGATGACTCACGTCGTCGTAAACTATTGTCGGAGTTGATGCTATTTTCTTGTAGTGGATGATCCCCCGAGACTGATGAGGTTAAGTATTTGTTTAGACAGTTGCAAACCATGGAGTTCTATGGTGGGTGTTTGGCCTGTCTTTGTGACCTTTATTTATAAAGCAATCAATCTTCATTAACTGCTAATAAAAGCTGGTCGGATTGGTACTTACCTGCACTACATGGTTTGATCGCGAATGATTATTCTGATCAACCTCAGATGAGTTTGCATATGTTACAAGATTGATTCATAAGAATCTGTCACTGCAATAAACAGTACAATACATCTTAACCTTTGTTGACCCCCCTGTTTGACTGTTTCTGTACTTTCCTGTGGTCTTTATTTGTCTGATGTGATAATGGAAATCCACATAATTATTATACCACCATATGGATGCCCAAACTGTTATTATTGACAAGCTCATTAGCCTATGAATTAGGGAGTTAGATCTCATGTATATATTTGTGTGATAAAAGTAACGTTCTTTCTACCGAGCTATTTCATTTTACATCTTCTTTTTCAATAATGCTCTTTAGAGCAAACTCTATCCTTGTTTTATTGTTGCTTTCAATAATCATTAATAAAGCAGTTTTCAGAATTAACGTTTGTCGAGCTTAAGACTGTTTTCATGTGTGCCTTGTTGATAAAACCAGTATGATTATCTGCATTCATCGAGGTGATCATCTAAGGCAGATAATGGGTCTCACTTGTGTTTTTGATTTTGCATAGTTAAAGATGTTCTTCTGCCTAGTTATTTTTTCCGCCATCGGAGCTAATAGCTGCATGTCTCTGTAAGACCTGAAAGTTTAGATCTTTAGAGGGAGTGGGGGAGATAACGCGTAGTGGCGTAGATTACTGACGGCTCTTATCTTTTGTCTTCTAGTATTCTTTTCTAAATGAAACGTATCACCAATCTTTTTTTTTCTCGGCCGCTTTATTCTTCACTTACGCATGTTGTCTTTTTTTTTTTTTTTTTTTTTTTCAAAAC
>CAKOAT010155155.1:108018-124717 GCA_932364175.1 Eruca vesicaria subsp. sativa | reverse complement strand
AAGGCTAATAGTAACTTTCGGTTCCTGGTTATACCCGCTCGGGTCCCGGGTCGGTTTTGGACCCGAACCTGCTACTCACGGGTCCTCCATTGCTAGACCCAATAGGGTAAAATTCTCGGTTCCGGTTCTGGACCCGAACCTGTATTTTCGGGTCGGTTCCGGGTCGGGTCCTCGGGTCCGGGTAAAATGCCCAGGCCTAATTAGGTTCATGGCGAATGATAATTTAGATAAACCTCATATGAGTTTGCAGTTACCAGATCGATTTTATAAGAATTTTTCACTACAATAGACAGTACCAAACACTGCATCCATGTGTTCTTCTTTGATTTAGCGACTACTCAAACGTTGACCTCTGTTTATGTCTCTACTCTCTTAATTCTCTGTTTCTGTACTTTCTGTTGTTTAGTTATGATCTAGTAAAGAGTAGTTTAGTTTTGAAACTCAGACAAACCATAATGCACCACCATAGAAATCATTGGAGATAGTTTATCAAAGCGTTTGATATGGTCATACCTTGATTCCAACTACTTGAATGTTAACAAAAGAAAAAAAATTGAATTTTGGTATCGAATGTTGATTAAATATTAAACCAACATGATCATATCATCCTAACGTATTTCTGATCATGCTTATTATCTTTTTGGTCATGAAGAAGTAAGAGCGTAGTTCCACAGCTTAAACAAACAATGATCCTGCCTTCCTGCTATAAAGTTTCAAAACATAAATATATTTGGTCAAACGTTTTAAAAAGAATAAATAAAGTCATTCCTAAGACAACATAAAGAATGAAGTTACAAAGTAACGTTGTTGTGAGGAGGAAACACCCAACTCATGTGGTTAGAAAAATAATCCTTTGAAGGGCGGGAAAAGTCAATTTTCTCATCACTAATGGAAAAGTACTCGCCAAGGTCCCCTTTACGTGATTGGTATAATCTGTTCCTCTCCTTTTCGGAGAGACTAGCTCTTGTAAGAGGTGAATCTATACTTGCAAATATTGTCAAACCACCAAGCTCTCTCTTCTTTTCCCAAGCCATGCGTTTAAGGTTTAGTTTAAACACCGACGGGGTGTAATAACGAGAGGTAAACACAACAAATATGTCTCCTTCATGCTCCGTCATCATCATTCTCAAACTTGAATCTGTCTGACCAAAGTCGCGACATGGTTTCACTGGTAGAATATTCCAGGTTGCTCTAGGCGGGTCAAACACTCCGAGGCCGCCACGAGTATTGAGAAAACAAAACTTACCATTCGAGAAGACACAATTGTTCCATCGACAGGGGAAACTGTTCTTAAATCTATGTGTTGTCCATACGGTTTCACCAGGCCGACAAGTATCAATCAAAATATATGGGGCGGTCCTTAAGGGGGTCCTAGAGTAGTTGAGCGAGATCACCAAACAACTACTTGATGTAGGAGCGGCTGAGAAGGCTAAGCAACAGTATGCTTTAGGTTTCAACTTGGGTAAGTAAATGTGCTCCCGGGTAAATGGGTTAAATAAGAAAAACAAACCAGGTTCTGACCCTCCTAGTCTATTTGTGACCACAAGTAACCATCCATCCCTCGAATAAGAGAATGCACAGCCCTTTAATTCTGGGAAATTAAGCTTATATGTTTGAGACCGTGATGGGTCAAAAAGAATGTACTTTCCCTCTTCTGGTTCTTGTAGTGGATTAAAAAGCCAAGGGTGAGGCTGTAACTTTCTGACAGACACAGCTGCTTCGCACCATGTCTTGCAGACAGTGGAAGCTTGTATGTTGGCTTTTAAACTGAGACGGGACAGTATCTCATGTAGGAGATCTGTGGGAATATTCATATCCCACAATCCTGTAATACTGTTTCTGACAATTAGCAAAAGGAAGAATAAAAATAACTAAGGTTATATTAAGAAAAGCTATACTGCATGATCTCATTGGTTTGATCATTGGTATAGTGTGAAAGCTACAAGCTTTAATCAGTGAAATCATTCATTCATGCAACAGCTACAAATCTTAATAAAAGAACATAAGCCCTAAGTCAGAGATTATATGCCCTAAAATTTTCGATTGAAAACGGACAAAAAATAGAAAACTCACGGTGCTGGAAGGGCTTGAACATTGGGTTTCACTGTGAGGGCTTCCGAGAAAGTTTCGGATGTGTATGTTGGCCGGCTATTCCTCATCATCTTTGAAGGATGGCTGAAATTCTTTGAGGTGATTCGATGTTTAACGAGGTTTTTGATAATTTCAATAAATTGAAGAGATTAAATTGATTTTTACTGATATTTATTAAACTATGAGAAAATATCAAAATAGCACAAACCCAAGTTTTTGTCCCAAAAATAGTATCCAAAGTCCAAAGTCATTTCATTAAAGGGATGCTTTATCTTTATGCCCATTTATTTCTCTAATTATATATATATTTTTTTTTAAAAATGAAATCATGAACCATTTATCGTCTCCCGCATCGCTCGTCTCCGTCGCTCGATCGTCTCCTGCGTCACTCGTCTCCGACATCGCTCGTCTCTGGCGTCGCTCGTCTCTGCCGTCTCTCATCTCCGCCATAATCACCTCTGCTGAAAGTTTCAGAAATCTGTGAATTTCTCAAGTTTCTATTGATCTACGATGGTGGTAACAAAGACAATTTAGTTCATTTCATAAACAGTTCTAGATGCAATGATGCAATGATTCTTGCTGCGAATGAGAGAATTTTATTTATTTTAGTAAGTCTTGAAATATAATAAGCTCTTCTTCTTCGGCTGCTGTCTTTTGGACTCTCTGCTTAAACCCAGAAAATGGATTCATGCCTTTTGTTGTCTCTGAAGCTAAACCCATGCTCCAGTCCCCTCTATCCTTTCTCACCATACTCGTATTCTCCACTGCTCCGTCTCTCCTCTTACTACCCCCGCCGCTTCTCCTCTCCGTTCACCATTACCGCCGCCAAGAAAACTTCCCAAAGCACACCTTCTGAATTTGATGAGAGAATCAACGGCGCTTTCTCTCCCGGTTCTGATTCCCGCTTCCTCGACCGTGCAACTCCTTATTCTTCTTCTTCTTAATCGTTTTTTTGATTGAAAGTTCTGAAAATTGTATATGTTAGCTGAAAAGGGAAAGTCATAACCTTTTGGAAGGTTTTTTCACATTTTATTACAATTTTGGTCTGAAAGTGCTGACCTTTGGACATGGGTAATTCAGACATAGAGAGTTTCTTACATTTCCAGAGTGGCTTTGTCTTGTTCGGTTAATAGTCTATGGATAAACTAAAAGGAGTTTCATTTCTCTCATTCATCTGGTTCTTTAGCTTGTTGCTCCCTTGCATTGTTTCTGAGTCCACTCTTGTTGTTTGTGTTCTTTGTCTTACTAGCTTTTGTGTTTTCTTGGCTTGTTTACAGCAAAAGGCTTTAGAGGCAGCTATGAATGACATAAATGGTTCTTTTGGTAAAGGAAGTGTAACAAGGTTGGGGAGTGCTGCTGGTGCTTTAGTGTGAGAATCTCTCACCTTGATACTCTTTCTTTGTTTTAGCTTCCACCATTTCAGATTGTATTTTAGAAAGAAAATGACTATGTAACGTTTGTCTATATTGTAGGGAGACTTTCCCGAGTGGTGTTTTGACGCTTGATCTTGCCTTAGGTGGAGGCCTACCAAAGGGTCGAGTAGTCGAGGTATGTGCACTTGCTGAGAATTTTGATTCAAAAGAAGAAAATTGATTATAATCTGATACCGCTGCAGATATATGGACCAGAAAGTAGTGGCAAGACCACGCTAGCACTCCATGCAATTGCTGAAGTGCAGGTTACACTTCTTGTCAACCACTTCGATCATATAATTCCATCTTTTAATCATCTTCTGAAACATAGTTGCTGATTGTGCAGAAGCTTGGAGGCAATGCAATGCTTGTTGATGCAGAGCATGCCTTTGATCCATCATACTCTAAAGCATTATGTGTTGATGTCGAAAATCTTATTGTTTGTCAACCAGATAATGGAGAGATGGCTTTTAAAACCTGCACTTCAGCAATTGTATGATCTTATTGATGAGAATCCATACATACTTGAGAAAATTGATGCAGTTCCATTTGTGACCATCCCCCTCCACGTAGCTGCAGCTTCGGGGAACATAGAGTTTGCCAAGGAGATTCTGAATCTTCAGCCCTCTTTTGCTAGAAAACTCAACACAAGCGGGCACAGTCCATTTCATCTTGCTGCAAACAATGATCACGTTTCGTTTTTCGCCAGTATTCCCAGGCTTGATAAAGGCCTTGTCCGCGTTCAAGGGAGAACCACACTAATATTCAACTATTCTGGAAACCCATCCAAAAATTTTAAAGTTATTTCCAACGTTTAGAATACACATTTTTATTTCTCGTAACCCATCCTGAAAGCGTCACATGTTATCCTAGACATCATGAAATTTGTTCAATAACAATCTAATTGATAAAAACGCTGCAGTGATCATTCATTACAAACATCTACTTGTCCATCAAAGTTCAAAAACATAGTATAAAATAGAACGAGTGTGACATTTTCACTTCATGTTGCCTTCCTGGAAATCTTTATCCATAAACTGGCCGAACATCTCACAACATAGCTTACTTCATAAGTCCATCTGAGTGGAAGCATATAGTTTACGGTTAAATAAATTTATGTTGAAGCATATAGCATGTGATTCTCCTCAGCCCAACGGCTAAACATCTAACATTCCAAAACACTAAAGACTCTGGTTCCTCAGGTTCGATATGTGGTGGACTCAAAACAAAATTTAATTTTTCAGATATCATTTCATATATTTCTGGAAACCCATCCAGAAAACTCGAAATACCTTCCTACATTTATGATACACAAGTGGGAGTTAAACTCAATTATATGTTGACAATTAACAGATGATTCTCCTCGGTCTAGCGGCTAAACTTTCATACTCTCCCGAAACACTAGACACTCTCCCTCCGGGTTCGATCAGTGTTGTGTTCAAAAAAATCAGAAAACATCACAATTTGAAACTTTCCTATTATTCAGATATCAAATCCTTAGGTCTTAATCTCATTTCATTTTTTATAGTTTAAACTTTGTTACAGATAGAAACACTTTAACATTTATTTCTTGAAACCCATCCGGAAAACTTGAAATGTCTTCCTATATTATTATTTATGATACACAAGTAAAATAATTGATATCCTTGCGATCTTTCTTATGTAACTTCAAGACCATCCACAGTAAAATTCAATAACATAACCAAATCAATATTCATGACAAGTTTCCGTGCATCTTTCTCATTTTCCAAAGTTTTCATCCACAAACTGGTTGAAGATCTCACAAGAAAATCTTCTCTTTAGTTCCCGTGCATTTTAATTTTTAATTTTTAACATATCCCCTATTTTCAACGAGTGGCACTCGAGAATCTTGACAAGAAAGAACCGACAGTGGAAATGGAATTTTTACTTGGGTAAACCTTGTGCCTGCTCAACTTCAAATGGTATCACCTTCTTTTTATCAAACCTCATCAACAAAAGATTCTAACAGCAGAGCATAAATGGTTTTCCTGAAACTACACAAATGCTTCCTAATTTTTTTATAAATACTAGACAGTTTCACAAGCACGAGGAACAATAGTATCAATATGCCTAAGCAGAACAAGACACCAAGCAAAAAAAATTTCAAAATTTGTTACTATCTGAGTTTCTGGAAGGCTTTTCCTGAAAGTACAGAAATGCTTCCTGAAATTTTTATAAACACTAGACAGCTTCACAAGCACGAGCAACAAGAGACTAATAAACAAATTCAAGAGCATATCAAAGATAACAACATGCCTAAACAAAACAAGACACGAAGGAAAAAAGTTTCAAGATTTCCAAATTTTTGGAAGGCTTTCCTAAAACTACACAAATGCTTCTTGAAAACTTTATAAACACTAGATAGTTTCACAAGGACAAGTAGCAAGAGACTCATAAGCAAATTCAAGAGCCTATCAGAGATATCAACATGCCTAAAGAGAACAAGACACCAAGGAAAAAAAGTTTCAAAATTTCAAACTATTCTGGAAGACTTTCCTGAAACTATACAAATGCTTCTTGAAATTTTCATAAACACTAGACAGTTTCACAACCACAATCAACAAGAGACTCATGAGCAAACCAAAATTGGTCATGTTCTTCAATCACTTTGGATTTGATCCAATTGGATACTTGAGCTCAGGCAGAGCTAGTAATTAAGGTACTGAATCTCCCATTGTGTCCCTGTCTTGCGTAAACCAAACCATTTTTTTTTTCAAATAGTATCATAATTTCTGGAAAGCTATCCTGAAACTACACAACGCCTTCCTGAAACCAAAATAAAAAATCCCAAAAGTTTTCCAAGCAAATTAATCTCAGTCACACTCACGAACACAAGTAAACTCTTCTTCCTCATTTCACACACACAGTTTTCAGACATTATCATATCACCCAACTTACCTATAAAGATCCCCTTCCCTAAACATTCAATAGATGCGAACAAACAACAAATGAATATGCCAGTAGGGATATAAAAGTGGGATCTAAAGAAGAAATCAAAATCAACCTGTTATTTGAGAAAGCTAAGCTTAAAACAGCACAAGTTTTCAGAAGCAAACTCATCACCGTCACACTGAGGAACATAAAGCAACTCTTCTGGCTCATCTCACACACACAATTTTCAAAGCCAGGTTCAAAAAACTTAACTAACTAAGGCATAAAGCTAGAGTCTCCCATTATCTCTTAACCTCTTCTGGTTAGCTACAGAGCCTAAACGTAATATATACTTCAAAATTTGTTAACACCAAATCTTCTGGAAAGTTTTCTTGAAACTATACAAATCATTCCTCAAAATAAAAACACACATAGTTTTACAGGAACAAGAAATTGTCTAGAAATGTCATAATCAAATTCAAGAGGCTACCAAAGATATCAACAGGCGTAATCCAAAAAAGTAAGACACAAAGCAAAAAAAAAAAATCAAATATGTTATCATCGAATATCTGAAAAGCTTTCCTGAAACTACACAAATCCTTCCTGAAATTTTTAAAATAGTACACAGTTTCACAAGCACAAGCAAGAGATTAACAATGTCATAAGCAAATTCACGAGTCTACCAAAGATATAACATGCCTAAGCCAAACAAGAAGACACCAAGCAAAAAAAAGTTCAAATTTGTTAACATCGAATTTTCTGGAAAGCTTTCCAGAAACTACATAAATCCTTCCTGAAATTTTTAAAACACTACACAGCTTCACAAGCACAAGAAATTGTCTAAAAATGTCATAAGCAAATTCAAGAGGCTACCAAAGATATCAACAGGCATAAACCAAACAAGAAGACAAAAATAAAAATAAAAATAAAAATTCAAATTTGTTATCATCGAATATCTGGAAAGCTTTCCTGAAACTACACAAATTCTTCCTGAAATTTTAAAAATAGTACACAGTTTCACAAGCACAAGCACAAGCACAAGCAAGAGACTAACAATGTCATAAGAAAATTCACTAGCCTACCAAAGATATAACATGTCTAAGCCAAACATGAAGACACCAAGCAAAAAAAAAAAATCAAATTTGTTAATATTGGATTTTCTGGAAAGCTTTCCTGAAACTACATAAATCCTTCCTGAATTTTTAAAAACACTACACAATTTCACAAGCGCAAGCACAAGAACAAACAAGAGATTAACAATGTTATAAGCAAATTCACGAGCCTACCAAAGATATCAACATGTCTAAGCCAAACAAGAAGATACCAAGCAACAAAATAAACTTAATTAAATATTAAAATTTTTAGAAAATCCTTCCTAAATATTTTACTTGTTATCCTAACATTTTATTTTTAATTAAATATTACATTTTTAGGAAGCTCTTACTAAATATTTTACGTAGTATCATAAATATGATATATATGTAAGCTTGTTAATACATGTTATCTTAACATTTTTGATTCTTTTCGAAAACAGACTTATGCAAGAAAACACACTCATTTTATATTTCTGGAAACCTATCCTAAAAGTGCCAAAAGCTATTATATATAACATATGTGTTTTATAATGATACCAAATGTAACACTTTCTTTGATAGAATTATTGAAAATGCTTCAAGCTATCCTTGTTCTCTATTTTGTAGACAATGAACTCTATATGGTGATTTCTATAGCCAATGAATTTTTTTTATAGATTTTAATTATCTTTTTTTCTGTTTTGTTTTGGAAGATTAAGTTTTAATTTATGATAGCCATCCTCAACAAGGATTATCTAACATTCCTTACATGCTTTTATATCTCTTCGAAAACAAACTTATGCAAGAAAACACACTCATTTTATTTTTCTGGAAACCATCCTGAAAGTGCCAAAAGCTATCCTATATAACTTATGTGTGTTTATAATGATACCACATTTAACTCTTTCTTTGATATAATTATGGAAAATGCTTGAAGCTATCCTTGTTCTCTATTTTGTAGACAATGAACTCTATTTGGTGATTTTATAGCCAATGAATTTTCTTATAGATTTTAATTATGCTTTTTTTTTTGTTTTGGAAGATTAAGTTTCAGGTTATGATAGCCATCCTCAACAAGGATTGTCTAACATTCCTTACACGCTTTTGATTCTCTTCGAAAACAGACTTATGCAAGAAAAAAAACTCATTTTATTTTTCTGGAAACCCATCCCGAAAGTGCCAAAAGCTATCCTATATAACATGTGTTTTATAATGATACCACATTTAACACTTTCTTTGATAGAATTATTGAAAATGCTTCAAGCTATCTTTGTTCTCTATTTTGTAGACAATGAACTCTATTTGGTGCTATAGTCAATGAATTTTCTTATAGATTTTGATTATGCTTTGTTTTTTTTTTTTTTTTTTGTCTTGGAAGATTAAGTTTCAATTTAGGGTAGTCATCCTAAAAAATTGTCTAACATTCTTTACACGCTTTTGATTTTCTTCGAAAACAGACTTATGCAAGAAAACACACTCATTATATTTTTCTGGAAACCCATCTTGAAAGTGTCAAAAGCTATTCTATATAACATATGTGTTTTATAATGATACCACATTTAACACTTTCTTTGGTAGAATTATTGAAAATGCTTCAAGCTATCCTTGTTCACTATTTTATAGACAATGAACTCTATTTGGTGATTTCTATAGCCAATGAATTTTCTTACAGATTTTAATTATGTTTTTTTGTTTTTGTTTTGGAAGATTAAGTTTCAATTTATGATAGCCATCCTCAACAAGGATTGTTTAACATTCCTTACACGCTTTTGATTCTCTTCGAAAACAGACTTATGCAAGAAAGAACACTCATTTTATTTTTCTGGAAACCCATCCCGAAAGTGCCAAAAGCTATCATATATAACATATGTGTTTATAATGATACCACATTTAACACTTTCTTTGATAGAATTATTGAAAATGCTCCAAGCTATCCTTGTTCTCTGTTTTGTAGACAATGAACTCTATTTGGTGATTTTTATAGCCAATGAATTTTCTTATAGATTTTGATTATGCTTTGTTTTTTTTTGTCTTGGAAGATTAAGTTTAAATTTAGGGTGGCCATCCTAAACAATTTTCTAACATTCTTTTCACGCTTTTTATTTTCTTCGAAAACAGACTTATGCAAGAAAACACTCATTTTATTTTTCTGGAAACCGATCATGAAAGTGCCCAAAGCTATCCTATATAACTGATGTGTTTTATAGTGATACCACTTTTAACACTTTCTTTAATAGAATTATTGAAAATGCTTGAAGCTATCCTTGTTCTCTATTTTGTAGACAATGAATTCTATTTGGTGATTTTTATAGCCAATGAATTTTCTTATATATTTTGATTATACTTTATTTTTTTGGAAGATTAAGTTTCAATTTAGGATAGCCATCCTGAACAAGGATTACATGGATCTAAATATTTCTTGAACAAGGATAATCCTGAACAATTTGAAACTACGACCCTACAAAGATTTTCTACATACATGCACACTCTCATACTGTAGACAAATTCAGCAGAAGTGATATAATTTTCCATAATTAGCCAATTTGGATCTCACCGCTAACTACTCAACAAACTCTAAATAACCTCCTCACCTTGAAAGTTTACCATTTCAAAGAAAATTTAGCAAATGCCGACTGTAAGACTGGCACAAGCACTGCCTCGGCTGGATATATGAACTTTTTTTTCACGCGTTGATAAGATATCTGGTTGTCCTTTCCGGTGATCTCTACTCCCGACTGATGGTTCAGGACGCTGACTATGGGGCAAGTTTACCGTAAAGGTCGAATTAGTTTGACTTGTGTTGTCATTAGTACTTTGGCAGCAACCAAGTGTAACTTCCACGTAACAATGATTGTCATTTATCAGACGGGACCCACGACCAACATGAGAAGGGAGACCAATATATCCACTCGAAGTCCCTATGTTACCAGAACTGCGTGAAACAAAATCTAATCTTAGTAGATAAAATTGGTCTCATTAGATTCAGCTATGGACATATGTATGAACTGCACCTGAAGTAGACTTGCTTGACGAGGTCATTGGGACAGAATCCAGTGAGGCTTCCCCGCATACCATGAGGAGAAACAATCACTGGTTGAAATAACATAAGCTTTTGAGAAGTGTTTGTATCTTAAAGCATGTGTAGAGTGCACATGAATCATTTAGGTCTCAATTCAAAATATGGCTTCAAAGAATCAAAAGTAACACAATCTAATTCCTCTTGGCCAACCCTAGAAAGAACAACAATACAAATAAGCTATTGTGTCATGCAAAATATGAGATGCTGCATCTGTGCTCGAGGAACTTAGGTAGCAATAGACTACACTAGCTTCTTTCGGAGTCGAAAATTTGAACACTGAGTTCATAATGTGTGAGAGAGATTTATTATTTTTTTCTCTGATTGTTTTATTAATCATACAACAAGAGCATTAAAGACATTTTGTTTATTAATGAATGTTATTTTTGTGACTTTCTCTTTCTAGTGCTATTTTGGAGATGAAAACTTCAAAATGTGCTATTATGGAGAATTCCCCTTAAACTATTCTAGAATATCATTTAAAAATATGAGAATTAATTTATTTTTTAACTAAGAAAACTCTGCTAAAATACTCTAAAATCACTTGAGAATTTTAAAACACTACAACTTAAAACATTTTCAATTACAGTAAATTTTAAAATAATTTATAAAATGTCTAGTTCAATAATAATGAATTTTAAATAATTTTTAAATTTCATGGTTAAATATGGTGGATTATGGAAGATTTCTTAGGCGAGTGGGATAATTGAGGGTTTATTAATGTTTCTATACCAAGAGGTTCAGGCCGAGAAAATAATTTATTAAATAATTATATAGGTTACCAAAGAATTGTTTACAAGGAATCTTGAACATGGTACAAGTAAATGTGGTCATGCGTAAATTTTCATAGGGCAGTTCAGGTGATGTATTTAGACCTAAATCCTCATAAAATATGTAGTATTGTCAGTTGTCGAATCATCTATTTAATCTTTCTAATAATTATAATATCAAAATAAATCAATTTCTTAAGAAAATAACAGTGAATTTGTCATTTTAATACAAATTAAACATCTCCTTCTTGATATGAGTTTGGGATAATGGTTCTGGTTGTGTTGTGTTTGTAAAGTTCTAGGAGTCATGAAGTTTGCTAGCATAGTTATGTCTAGTTTATGTCCTAGAATCATTGTTTGTGTTGTCTATGATCTAAGTGAGTTACTTAGTCTCTGTTTCTGTCTTGTTGCATTGCTAAAAGGTAAAGGAGAGTTTCCTAGTCTTGTGTTGCATCCATGTGTTGTTTCAGATGATTAGATAAGTTGTCTAGTCTCTGAGTTTGTCTAATTGATCATAAAATATCCAAAATGTCTGGTATGGATGAGTTGTAATACCTGAGCATTTAGTGAATTGGTTGCATGGATTTGAACTGGATGAGTTGTTTAGATTATGTCAACTGTACTTTCTTAAAACATTGGGATTAAGATTGGTGAGTCACCAAGGTTTGATCTTAGTGTATGGTCTGATTCTTGCTGGAATTTGAATGATGTTCAGGCACACAAGTGTTGTTCTCTGTCCATCATCAAATCGAGACAAAGAAGAAGGCTTTGCCCATGCTAGCTGTTCAGAGCCTACACATGATCTATATTTTTGTCGATCCAAAGCCTATACATGATGTATATTCTTGACCATGGAGAAATTGCTCATAGATGGTGTAATAGAATAGAGCAGATCCATGAGAAAAAAGTCATCACCAAGCCAAGAAGGCCAGTGGTCCATGAAATATACAGTCATGAGTACTCACTTCCAAGCTTGTACCTTCATTTATAGTCTCCAGTTCAAGCTTGAGGTGGATTATTATTTTTGAGCTGTTGAAGATTGAGCATACCCACACTAAAAGAATCAGTTGGGGCTACTCCAGATTACACCAGGCTGACCTTTGAAGATGCTTCAAGAAGGAATGTTGATGGAGAAGCAGACCAATAGGGTGATAAGTCTTGGTTGAGCCAGAATAAGGCTAGCCTTTGAAGATACCTCTAAGGGTGTTGATGAAGAAGTTGGCCTTTGAAGATACTTCAAGTAGGAGTAATTGATGGAGATGCTGACCTTTGAAGATACTTCAAGTGGTGTTTGTTGGACCGAATTTCAGTAAGAAGTTAAAAAGACCCAGACCCATACGATGTCACCATCAATTCGACCCAAATCGAGCACGACGAGGTTGAACTACTACTCTGAAGATTGCAGAAGCAGTTAGAAGAGAAGAAGACTATAAAAGGAGAGCTAGGGCAGAGCATGAGGGAGACGGAACCCTAGAGCAAATCACTATTCTCATCGACCTCACTTCTTAGCCTTTAGTTCGTTTATAGTTTCGATCTCTCTTTGTTGTTCTCAATCTTGATTATCATTTTGTATCAAACCTCATACTCAATAAAGTCCATTTTTGTCAACCGAATTCTGATTGTATCGTTATGTTCTAAGAGCATCGTTGCCCACATCATTTGTCTTCCCTAGATTAAACTCCTGATCACTACAAAATACTTAGTGTGGATTTTAGGATTTACCTTTTGACGCCGACTATGGGGAAAATAAATCAAAATATCCTCCACCGTGTACACCGAAAATGGTGCGTTCGGCGGCACCTGCAAATCAGGATTAATCCCGACTGGTGGAGGAGGAGGAGGAGGAGGAGGTGGCTGCTGAGACCGGGACGCCGTAGAAACTCCCTGAGTCTCGGGAACAGCGTGATGATCCGGAATCAAAGATGAACCACCGGGAGCTGACGAAGATGAACCGGGCCCGAATAGATCTCCATAGTGAATCCCCTGATCAAGAGGCCTCCTGGCCTGAGCAGCAGCAACTTTGCTCTTTTTAACCATCTAACTTTTTTTAAAAAAAAACACAAAAAATTAATTCTCGTATAATTTTTAAAAACAGTTAAACCAACCTAATCTAATTTCCCTAAACTAACCACCTAATCTAAATTCCCTAAACTAACCACCTAATCTAAATTTCCTAATCTAATCACCTAACTAGGAAATAGAGAGTACCTTAAGAGAATCTAGAGAGGAGGTTACTATGAATGAGAAATCGGATTGCTCGTGTATATATAGGGAATTTTGTTTCCTCGTAAGGCCCTAGTAACGTTACTAGGAATTTACGAGGAAACAACTATGCCCGTGTTTTTATTTCCTCGTAAGCTCCTGGTAACACCCTTACTAGGACTTTACGAGGAAACTTCTTTACGAGGAAATAGCTATGCCCGTGTTTTTTTCCTCGTAAAGTCCTAGTAATGGTGTTACTAGGAGCTTACGAGGAAACAGCTATGCCCGCGTTTTCTCTTACTAGGGCTTTACGAGGAAAGGTTTTGTAAATCCCTGAACTCGAAACCCCAAACCTCAACTTCCTTAACTCCTAACCTCTTCTACACCTAAATCCCAAATTCATTTTTTGTGATTAAACAAGCTTAAAACATACGTAATTCAAATCATTTTTTGTTATTAAGCAAACTTATGAAACATACATAATTGAAATTGATTTTTGTGATTAAACAAACTTATAAAACATACATAATTCATTCGGATACATTCTCATAATCCGTAGAAACATCATCATTTTCGGAAAACTCATCCTCAACACCGTCGTCCGTTGAGTGATCAGGGACATCTTCGTATTCACGATTATGCGGATCAATGAGTAGGATGTCATCAATTTCTGCTTCAGGTTCCTCGATTCCATTGGTGTTTTCTTCTTGTAATGGTGGTTCTTCTCCCTCGATTATCCATCCTCGAGGTGTCACTTTGATAACATCTAACCAGTTTATTCCCGTTGTAGTAATCCGAGGGTATGGAATGAAGCAAACTTGATCTGCTTGGGAAGCTAATATCTCAAAAAATTAAGACAACGGAGAAATTAGTAGTTCTCAGAACATGCATGTACGTATGTCAAAAAAAGAATTTGTTGTACCTTCGTCCACCATTGACNAATGAAGCAAACTTGATCTGCTTGGGAAGCTAATATCTCAAAAAATTAAGACAACGGAGAAATTAGTAGTTCTCAGAACATGCATGTACGTATGTCAAAAAAAGAATTTGTTGTACCTTCGTCCACCATTGACATCAACTACACCGTTCTTGTTAATCCGAACACTTCTGTTGACGACGGGGTCGTACCACTCACACTTAGAGATAACGCATTTCAAACTCATACCTGGGAATTGAACTTCATAAATCTCTTGCAAGATCCCGTAGAAATAAGTTTCGCCTTTCACACATATTCCATAATTACTTGTCGCCCGGTGTCTACCATAGTCATAGGTATGAAAAGTATAGCCTCGGGTGAAATACATCGATGATGTAGTGACCTTTGCAACTGGACCTTGAAGTAATTCGCGAAACCATGCGGGATACTGAGGGTCGTCATAATCAACCTGCAACAAAAAGTAATATAACTAGACATATTGGACTTACTTTGTGGTAATGTAGGCATAAAATTTAAGTAATAATAAATACATGTTTCCTCAACCACTTGATAAAGTGTTGATCTTTCCTTTTGTCTAACTCAGTTGTTGATATACCATGTATTGCTTCCTCGACTTGAGTCACAAATTGGCTGTAAAATCATATATGTTATGTTATATATTTAATCTCGAAAATATATATATAAGTGTGTATGTTTATATATTTACCTTTCAAAATAAGCAATCAATGGATGCTCGCAATTAAGAATAATATAAAGGTGTGCACTATGGACGTCTTCATCACTCGACCACCAAACCTCTTTCAGTTTCCCACCCAATCGCCCAATTTGACAAAAGATGTCTGGAACATCGTCTTCCATATATGTCGGCACGACACCACCATCATCATATCTTCTTGGAGCTCGTTTCCTTGTACGTACTTTTGGTGCAAAGTAGTATGGTGTGAAATGTGATGTTTCTTCCGTCAAACTTCCCGCAACAATAGAACCTTCAACTCTTGCTAGGTTTTTGGCTTTTCCTTTCAAAGTTTTCATGGCCCTTTCATACTGATACATCCATCCATAATGCACAGGTCCACGAAGTAATACCTCATACGGGAGGTGGACAACTAGGTGTTCCATGACGTCGAAAAAAGTAGGCGGAAATATTTTCTCCAAGTTGCAGATTAAGACGGGGATGTTTTCATGAAGTTTTTGGACAACTTCCACTTTAAGAGTGCGGGTGCTCAGATCCCTAAAAAAATACTCCAATTCCTATATATTTACAAAAACAAAAATTATCCACATTAGTATATATGTATACAGAAACAAATTAATCATATCATCGTATTATATTAATTAATTACCTGAAAGTGCTTCATGTACTTTTGCAGGTAGTAGCTCCGCAAACGCAAAGGGAAGTAGTCGCTGCATGAAGACATGACAATCATGACTCTTCATCCCGGAGAACTTTTGCCATTTCTCAACACATCTTGAGAGATTTGAAACATACCCATCAGGGAACTTCACTTCTGAAGTCACCCAGTTGAACAACGCAGACTTTTTATCTGATGACGGTCTGAATATTGGAACAGGAACTTGCCCATTGCTTTTTATATGTAGCTCACTCCTTGAGCAAATATCGGGTAAGTCTAACCTCGATTTTACGTTGTCTTTCGGCTTCCCTGGGACGTTCAATATAGTGTTCACAATGTTCTCAAAAAAGTTCTTCTCTATATGAATCACATCGAGGTTGTGTCGCAAAAGAAGATCTTTCCAATATGGCAATTCCCAAAATATACTCTTTATGTGTCAATTGTGCTGAACACCGTAAAAATCAGGCATATTAATGGGAACATGCCAATTCCCACCACGAGGAGTTGTTTCTAGAGCACAGTAGTAATCGATTTGCGTTTCGATTTGTTCTCCAGTTAAATATGGAGGAGGAATGTCTCTGAAAACCCTTTTGTGCCTGAACAATTTCTTGTTTCTTCGGTATGAGTGGTGAATGAGAAGAAATCGACGGTGACAATCGAACCAAGTAGTCTTCCTACCATGATTCAACTGAAATGCATCTGTCATTCCATTACAATATGGACAAGCTAATCTCCCATGTGTAGTCCACCCAGACAACATACCATATGCAGGAAAGTCACTTATGGTCCACAAAAGCATCGCTCGCATCGTAAAGTTTGTTTTCGTTGAACAATCATATGTCCTCACCCATGTTGACCACAAATCTTTCAACTCTTTTATCAGTGGTTGTAGAA
>CAKOAT010155155.1:87555-107776 GCA_932364175.1 Eruca vesicaria subsp. sativa | reverse complement strand
TCGATGCAAACGTCTATCATCTCCGAGGGCAACCCAAGACTATATACCAATTTCTGAATCTGATAATAAGATTCAGCAGACACATTGTCTTCTGGAAAATACTCTTTAAACAAGTCTGCCCATGCATCCATACAATTTTCAGGTAGATTGTGATCGGTTTTAATACTCATCATTCTAGCAGCCAACGACAATTTAGACAGACCTTCTCTACAACCACTGTAAATTGGCTCATTCGAAGCTTCTAACATTTCATAAAACTTTTTTGCATCTAAGTTAGGTTCTTCAACTTCATCATCATCTTGAGTTACAAATGCATCACCTACCATATCATGAACCCTATCACAATCTACCATTTGTTCCTCTTGGTGATGATAGCTATTACTACCACTACAAGAAAACTAAGCTTTTACTAGGAAACTTTACTAGGAAAATAGTTCCTCGTAAAAATACTACGAGTTAACTTCGAATTTACGAGGAAACCATTTTTCCTCGTAAAGTTCTCGTAAACTTACGAGAAAAAAGTTTCCTCGTAAACTCGTAGTACATTTACGTGGCCCTTACGAGGAAAAAGTCATTTTCCTCGTAAACTCATAGTAACTCCATTCCTCGTAAAGTCCTAGTAATAACTTACTACGAAATTAGGAGGAATTGATTTGTTACTACGAAATTAAGAGGAACTGGATAGAAAATATCGAATTTAAATCAAAAACGTGTTCTGTACCTACTTTTCCTAGCAATTTCCTAGTAAATTCTCAGATTCGAAAATTTCTATAAATTCCACCATATGTGATTCATTTGAAACACACCAAAACAAAATCAGCTATAAGCTTGATCAAACACAAAAAAAAATTCCGGTCTAGGAAATATTTTCGAGTTGCGGAAGTGGATGTATTCACACAGAGATAATAACGGGAGGGTGACGAAAGAATTTCTTGAAGGGTTGGAGACGTTTATGCATCAAGCAGATTCTACACCACTCATGCAGGAAAGTGGTAAGATGTTCTGTCCTTGTTGGAAATGTTGCAATACCAAATTAGGCCCTCGTGAAAATGTTTGGAAGCATTTAATAAATAGAGGTTTCATGCCATATTATTATATTTGGTATCAACATGGAGAAGATGCTAGTTGTAGGAATGAAGTTAGCAGTAGTAATAGCAATTTTCAGATTGAACCGGTTGAGCATTTGCGTAATGAAGGTAGCAGTAGTAATAGCTATCATCACCAAGAGGAACAAATGGTAGATTGTGATAGAGTTCATTATCTGGTAGGTGATTCCTTTGTAACTCATGATGATGATGAAGTTGAAGAACCTAACTTAGATGCAAAAAAGTTTTATGAAATGTTAGATGCTGTGAATGAGCCAATTTACAGTGTGTTGGGGTCGAAATCGGTACGACGGAATCAATAGCCGAAATTCCCCGCAAAAATACAAAAGGGATAGTTTTATAAAACCCAAGAAGTCGTTTTATAAAACTCGAAGATCGTTTTATAAAACTCGAAGATCGTTTTATAAAACTCGAGAAGCCGTTTTATAAAACTCGAAGATCGTTATATAAAACTCGAGAAGTCGTTTTATAAAACTCGAAGATCGTTTTATAAAACTCGAAAAGCCGTTTTATAAAACTCGAAGATCGTTTTATAAAACTCGAGAAGCCGTTTTATAAAACTCGAAGATCGTTTTATAAAACTCAAGAAGCCGTTTTATAAAACTCGAAGATCGTTTTATAAAACTCGAACATCGTTTTATAAAACTCGAACATCATTTTATAAAACTCGAGAAGCCGTTTTATAAAACTCGAAGATCGTTTTATAAGACTCGAGAAGCCATTTTATAAAACTCGAAGATCGTTTTATAAAACTCGAAGATCGTTTTATAAAACTCGAGAAGCCGTTTTATAAAAATCGAAGATCATTTTATAAAACTCGAAGATCGTTTTATAAAACTCGAAGATCGTTTTATAAAACTCGAAGATCTTTTTATAAAACTTGAGAAGCCGTTTTATAAAACTCGAAGATCGTTTTATAAAACTCGAGAATCATTTTATAAAACTCGAGAAGTCGTTTTATAACACTCGAGAATCGTTTTACAAAACCGCGAAAAACCGAAACCGCCACAAAACGCGAACTAGAGGCTTCCCGACTAGTTCGCCTGCTGGCGAACTAGAAGCTTCCAACTAGTTCGTCTGCTGGCGAACTAGAGATTTCCCGGATCTCCCGCATCCCTGATTCGAAACTTACGTCCTTTGACACGGCCACATTCTGAACCAGGGCCGAAATGTCTCTCGTTTCGTCTCGATCCGACTTATCATTCGAATTCTACGATAAAAACCGTAAAACTCCGCTTTCTCGAAAAGAACTCGAAGAAATCGTATAAAACGGTAACGGTTAAGCAAGACACCGAACATCGCCTAAACTATACGATTTATCCGAGATTTTTTGTTAAGATCATAAAATACGTTTTTAATAAAAAACGTCGAGAAAATCGTAAAAACGGCATCGGATCAGGAAACGGTCTCGTATAAAGTGGTAAAACAGTTTTTATCGTAAAACGGCCCGAAAGTTCCTAAAACACGATAAAAACCCATCTCGCGATATTAACGAAAACAACCGAAGATACAATAACGTTTAGGTGGTTTACTCGCAGACATAAGACAAAAGGCAAGTTTGAAGATAAATAGAAGATTTCCGCGGAAGAAAAGGAAGGATCGACAGAAATGGAAAATTCCCGATATATTCGGTTTTGGGCGAAATGGAAAGACTAAAACCGCCTAAGAAGGAGTATATAAGCAGGAGGCATAGGGCAGAAGCTGGGACACGATTTTCAGAGCTCTCACCACCAAAAATTAGCATTTAGGAATATTTCCGTTTTCTGTTAGCGAGCTGCGTCTCAACTAGGGTTTTCGTTCTTAGACTTCTAGGGATTTCGCCGACGGCTCACGCAGCTAAGGCTACTCTTGTTGTAACAGTTCTTACGCAGATTCGGAATAAGAACCTCTTTGCGCTCAGTTTCGTTTATTCTCTTTTAAATTCTAAGTTCATCGTTTTCTTAATCTTCGTTGTGCGGTTCTGCAGATAGCCGGTTCCTCTGGAAACTTAGGGTTTTCCCGAAGTTTCATTTTTTACGATTTATTGACTGTAGGTGGATTTCGGTTCCCACAGTTTGGCGCTAGAAGGAGGGGGGGGGTCGGATCTATCTTACACCAAATCCGCAACATGTCCAACGAAGAAACGATGACTGGTGACAACCAAACTCGCAATGAACGCGACAACGTTGAAACACCACCACCATCGAACGAACGCTACAAACGCTAACGCCGGGACAATCGAAAAGATGCTTTCCAAGTTTAACAAAAAATCGGAAGAGCAGGAAAAGCTCATTGGTTCCCTCGCGAAACGGGTTGAAACCCTAACCGCGAAAACCCGAGCAATTCGCCCCCGCGGAACTACTACGATCCGCGGAAGGAGGCTCAATTTCGGCGCTCCTACGGATCATCCCAGAACCGAGCATGGTAACTTACCAGAAAAGGATTCCAGAAAAGATAACCCTGACGCGACGCTAAACAAATCGGAGAAGCCTCCTATTCACAAACAGGAGACCTAGGGCGATGGCATCAAAAGGGTTAACCTGGAGACAAGCGACCAGGCCAATTCATCGGACGAAGACGCTGACGTCCATCCTAGGAGAAGAAAAACTCGAAGTCCTCTGCCGGAGTCTTCTCCCGAACGTTCTTTTACTGGAGACGAGGGGGAACTCGACTTCGCGCGATACGCAAAAACTGCCGAGGAGTGATCTCCGGTTACTCGCAGCAAACGCCGACAAAGTCGGAAAACTGCTGGCAATCAGACCGAGATTCGCGATCTCCGCGAATACATCACTAAAACGGCCGCAGCGGTAAAAACAGTGAAATCTCAGATTCATCACGCTACCAGCGCCGCACCCGAAATCGATCGGCTACTGTACGAATCTCGGAAAACGCCCTTCACGACTCGCATCACCGAGATCAAACTGCCCGATCCCGGAAAACTTAAGGTGCCGACTTACGACGGCACGTCTGATCCCAAAGCACACCTACAGGCATTCCATATCACCATGGGACGAGCCAAGCTCAATGACGACGAAAAGGACGCAGGCTACTGCCGCCTCTTCGTCGAAAACCTAGAAGGAGCAGCGCTTGAATGGTTCGCCAAACTTAGGCGAAATTCGATCGGAAGTTTCCGTCAATTGACTTCGGAATTCCTGAAGCAATACTCGATGTTCATTAACCCGGAAACCTCCGACGCCGACCTCTGGAGCTTGATGCAGAAGGAGGACGAATCTCTCCGCGATTTCATGAGTAGGTTCAAACTCGTCATGGCTAGGGTTACGGAATTAGCGACAAAGCCGCCATCGACGCGCTCAGAAAGTTGCTTTGGTACAAATCAAAATTCCGAAAGTGGATAACTCTCGAAAAGCCGCGGACGATCCACGATGCGCTCCACAAAGCTACCGATTACATAACCATCGAGGAGGAGACTAAAATCCTGACCGAAAAGCATAAGCCGACGAAAAAGTCCGCAAAGGATAACGCGTCCGAGCAGAAGCAGAAAAAGAGGAACTCTCGTAACGACAAATTTGTCCATCACGAGGGACATGATCTCCAAGGGGCGCATAACTACGCCATAACCTCCGGATCGGAGCAAGGGCGAACCACGGGTAACACATGGACGAGAAATTCGAATTACGATGAGAATTTTTTCTGCGACCTCCACCAAACCCGTGGGCATTCCACCGTGAACTGCAAAGTTCTTGGCGCCAGACTTGCCGCAAAATTGGTCACGGGGGAACTTTCTGAGATATCTAGTGTCAAGGATCTCATCCACGATTCTGATCGCCTTCCGAAGAACGACAGGAACGCGCGAGCGGAAACCCCACCTCAGGGAAACCAGTCGGGCGAAAAACACGGACGAAGACAAGACGAGAAGGGTAACGACGCTAACCGCCGAAAAATCAACATGATTATCGGTGAATCACAATATTACAACGACACCGTCTCGTCAATCAAATCCTACCAACGAAATGCCGAAACCGGCTCGAGTTGGAAGGTGACGACGGATGACTCTCCAAAAGGGGTAATCTCGTTCGACGATGCTGAAACCGGCGGAATTGACCAACCGCATGCCGATCCCTTGTCATCGATTTGGTGATAAGCGATCTAGAAGTCGCTCGAATTCTGGTCGATACCGGAAGTACGGTCAACGTCATTTTCCGCAACACGTTAGCACGTATGGGAATAGAACTCTCGGAAGTTGAACCTATCCCAAAACCGTTGACTAGCTTTTCCGGCAAGACATCGATGACCATGGGATCGATCCGGCTACCGGTGGCAGCCAAAGAAGTGACGAAAATGGTCAACTTCGCAGTTGTCGATTTCCCCGCCATCTACAATGTGATCATGGGCACGCCTTGGATAAATTCCATGAAGGCGGTTCTGTCAACATATCACTTAGGCATCAAATTCTCAACACCTACGGGAGTCGCAGTAATTTGGGGATGCCAAAGACAATCACGATCCTGCTTCCTGGCCGAACATAAGCTGAGGCAATTGGCGGCATCGTGAAACCAAAACGGGCAAAGGTCACGCCACCACCCGCAGAAGACGACCTAAAGCAAGCAACGGCCGAGAAGCAAAAACCTTCTGCACTCATCGCTTCTACCCAACTGGAGGAGACAAACCCGGACCAAGACGTTGATCCAGCGACTAAAGTGATCGAGGAGTCTGCGACAGCCGAGTAAGCACACTCGCGCAAACAATCAGAACTACGAGATGGCTTCATTTTCGAAAGGAATACGTAGGCAGCTCGCCTAAAGGCGAGTTCAGCTATCCCCCCTTCCAAAACGGGGGGGGGGGGGGGAGTGGGTGAGTATACGAGTATTCGTATACTCCCAATTTTTTTAGAAAAAAATTTTTCACTTTGTAATCGAACAATTTTAGAAATTTTTAATAAAGACAAAGTTGGAATATCTCCGCTACTATCGAAAACGCAAAAAAAAATTCCAAACATCCGGAAAATCGCTTCCGCAGTAACAACTATTTAATCGTTTTTTATAAAACCTGCATATCAAAATATTTTTGGAAAGAACTGGCGAGACGTCGCCTAAACTCTCAAGGAAAATATTTTCCCAAGTCCGTCCGCGACTATAAAAACACGAACGCTTGACGATTGGCCCTGTCGAGCACGCTAGCCGTCCTAAACAAACGCATCGACCTATCAGTCCGCATACATTCGAGTAGAATAAAATAGCGCGCTATAAAAGAAATCCAAATTTTTGGTCAGCACTTCTGGGCAACTTAGAAATTGTTCCCGGTGAGATGCTCGATTCCAACCATACGAATCGTATAAGCCGAAAACCTATCGCGGATTCTATATCGGTATGGAGTCAGGTATAAATCACAACGGACAAAACGAAAGCCGACAATTCATCGCATAGCCTCAATCCGAAAGTAAACCTAGGTCTTGCCCTAAACCTAGCAAACTGGTCGCTAACGTCTCAAGGCATGAATCGAGATCTTTAAGGCATGTCTCTTCGCCCACATCTAAACACTCGCGAAAATCGAAACCTCCCGAGTTAACGAATCGGACGATTTACACCAAAGAGTTAGATACGAGATGACAAGTCATATTCTTCCCTCTACATGTAAAACAAAACACGAATTTCATACTTAGAAAATATTTTCTTATTAGAAAGCCTTCAAGTACACACCGCCCAGCGGTAGGGATTCAAAGACACCAACGGCCAGCCCCGGAAAAATTACGACGAAATCAAAAAACCAATAACATCACACATTGAAGACGTCAAGCGCGGACTGATCGACTTCACCAACCACATCCGATATCCCAGGTCCAACTTTGACTGAATCCGGCGACACCACAATGGGATTCCACTGATCCCACATTCGCGCCCTAAGGTCGAAAAGTTCGGGCTGCATATCCCTTTCCTGATTCAAGTGTCCCCGCCGCACGGAGTATTCCTCAGAAAACGAATACCCTTCATTCTGAGTTAGGGATAACCCACGAACGATCCCGCGACATTCGCGATAATCACCGTACGCCCGTTGAATAACTTCGGCATCCGAACAACCGGTTGCAAATCGCTCACGACGAGCCTTCATCTCTTCGGCAACCTCTCGTTTGCCCGCATGACGAGCACGACGAATCCTTTGATAAGAAAGCTCCTTGGCGCGGTGAGATCTAGCCGCACACTCATCCTTAACGCGAGCAACCTCCCTCGCAACCACTTCTTCGGCTCGGTTGGCCTCGACCTCTGCCCGAAGACGAGCAACTTATTTTTCAGCCATGTTCGCTCGAAACTCGGCAAGGCGAGCTTCAGCAGTACGGCTGTCTAGAGCCCGGCTCATGACAAGGAAACCCTATCAAAGAAAAGAATTAAGCGACATCATCCAATGATAAAATCGCTCGAAAAAGAAAATAATAAACACACGTACCTCCTTAGCTTTCTCAGACCCCCTAGTAAACTCCGGGACTCGATCATGGTCAACATCCGGAAAATGGGAGGTCGATGATCCGCCCGCTTTCATCTAGACACCTTCTTCCGTTTAATTATCAAGGAAGTCCTTGAGAATATTATCAGGAGAGGCCGCACGTTTAGAATCGTCATCTTCGACAACCGGATTTTTATCCCTTCGAAAGCTTGACTTACCACTCCTCATCGAGGGAACATACGGAATAAACTCCCCGATAAACGGATCCTCTTCATAAATCGGAGAATCTGCAAAGAGTCGAGATCGGAAGAGGGCAACCGCTTGGCGGACGCGTTGTGGAGAAAAACTACACCAGCCAACTTCACCACGTTTGAGAGAAGTGGTGATGTTCAGGAGATCCACAGGATACAGAGGCAAAGGGTTGGTCACTGCGAAAAAACAGAAACGAATTAAAAAAAAAACAAGAGGAAGAAGATTCGTATGAACTCGAATCACATACCTTTCCGACCCCACACGGTCGTAAAAAGCGGAATGCAATCCTCCTCGACTGACGCACTGTTGAGCAGCCCGTAACAATTTCGTCACGAGGGCATAAAGTGATCCTCTGCGACTGCCCTGTGGGCTTCAATAGACCCTTGAGATGATCGACGCTAAGGGTAATTCCCTGCTCATAACTCAGCGTCAAGAGACCAACGAGTTGCTTTAAACCAGGGGGAGTCAGCTGACTGATCGATAGCCCCAGCCTGTGAAGGTAACGAACAATGATCTCCGGGATCAAAAACCATAAGTGGCATTGTTGCAAGAAAATGTTGTAACATGTGAAAAAACCTTCGGGCGCATCCTTGTCGCCCTCCCCGGCAAGTGGGAGACGAAACTCGACTGCCTCTGGAACTTGGCAAATTCGCGCATGTAATCGATACTGTTAAAAAGAGCCGGGTTCGGATATCCGGAAGTTTGATCGACGCCCGACAAAGCTGGAACCGAAGTCCTAGTCCTAGCAGACCTCGACTCATCTCCCAACGCCCAAAAAGCCGCACGGTCCGTCGGATCGATTAACGGAGACGAATACTCTTCCTTTGGAGCTGAAACTGGTGGCTGCGAGCTCGTTCCCCCAAAATTGCGAGAATTGGAGCTAATTGAGGAACGAGTCCTTCTTCCTGAAAACATGCTTGAAGATCCTTGGAGAAATAAACTCAAAGGAAGTAGAGAGAAATGTTTCTTGGATAAGTTGTAGAGGATGAGGTAAGGAATTCAAAATTTTACTCCATCTACTTATAAAGAAGAATTTTACTATTCACTCTTGGACTTTTGGCCATTAAAGTTCCGCCTAATTCTACCAAACTCGCCAAACAAGCTCAATCCACTCGCAAGAACCCCACGATTCTTACGAGTTGGGGGGCTAATTGTTGGGGTCGAAATCGGTAAGACGGAATCAATAGCCAAAATTCCCTGCAAAAATACAAAAGGGATAGTTTTATAAAACCCAAGAAGTCGTTTTATAAAACTCGAAGATCGTTTTATAAAACTCGAGAAGCCGTTTTATAAAACTCGAAGATCGTTTTATAAAACTCGAGAAGCCGTTTTATAAAACTCGAAGATCGTTTTATAAAACTCGAAGATCATTTTATAAAACTCGAGAAGCCGTTTTATAGAACTCGAAGATCGTTTTATAAAACTCGAGAAGCCGTTTTATAAAACTCGAAGATCGTTTTATAAAACTCGAGAAGCCGTTTTATAAAACTCGAAGATCGTTTTATAAAACTTGAAGATCGTTTTATAAAACTCGAGAAGCCATTTTATAAAACTCGAAGATCGTTTTATAAAACTCAAAGATCGTTTTATAAAACTCGAAGATCATTTTATAAAACTCGAAGATCGTTTTATAAAACTCGAGAAGCCGTTTCATAAAACTCGAAGATCGTTTTATAAAACTCGAAAATCGTTTTATAAAACTCGAGAAGCCGTTTTATAAAACTCGAAGATCGTTTTATAAAACTCGAGAATCGTTTTATAAAACTCGAGAAGTCGTTTTATAAAACTCGAGAAGTCGTTTTATAAAACTCGAGAATCGTTTTAAAAAACCGCGAAAAACCGAAACCGCCACAAAACGCGAACTAGTAGCAGGCAAACTAGAAGCTTCCAACTAGTTCGCCTGCTGGCGAACTAGGAACTCCCCGACTAGTTCGCCTGCTGATGAACTAAGCCAGCTTGGCTTAGTTCGCCAGCAGGCGAACTAGAGATTTCCCGGATCTCCCGCATCCCCGATTCGAAACTTACGTCCTTCGAAACGGTCACATTCTGAACCACGGACGAAATGTCTCTCGTTTCGTCTCGATCCGACTTATCGTTCGAATTCTATGATAAAAACCGTAAAACTCCGCTTTCTCGAAAAGAACTCGAAGAAATCGTATAAAACGGTAACGGTTAAGTAAGATCATAAAAACGCGTTTTTAATAAAAAACGTCGAGAAAATCGTAAAAACGGCATCGGATCAGGAAACGGTCTCGTATAAAGTCGTAAAACGGTTTTTATCGTAAAACGGCCCGAAAGGTCCTAAAACACGATAAAAACCCATCTCGCGATATTAACGAAATCAAACCCGAAGATACGATAACGTTTAGGTGGTTTACTCGCAGACAGAAGACAAAAGGCAAGTTTGAAGGTAAATAGAAGATTTCCGCGGAAGAAAAGGAAGGATCGACAGAAATGGAAAATTCCCGATATATTCGGTTTCAGGGGAAATGGAAAGACTAAAACTGCCTAAGAAGGAGTATATAAGCAGGAGGCATAGGGCAGAAGCTGGGACACGATTTTCAGAGCTCGCACCACCAAAAATTAGCATTTAGGAATATTTCTGTTTTCTGTAAGCGAGCTGCGTCTCAACTAGGGTTTTCGTTCTTAGACTTCTAGGGATTTCGCCGACGGCTCACGCAGCTAAGGCTACTCTCGTTGTAACAGTTCTTACGCAGATTCGGAATAAGAACCTCTTTGCTCTCAGTTTCGTTTATTCTCTTTTAAATTCTAAGTTCATCGTTTTCTTAATCTTCGTTGTGCGGTTCTGAAGATAGCCGGTTCCTCCGGAAACTTAGGGTTTTGCCGAAGTTTCGTTTTTTTACGATTTATGGACAGTAGGTGGATTTCGGTTCCCACATAGTGGTTGTAGAGAAAGTCTGTCTAAATTGTCGTTGGCTGCTAGAATGATGAGTATTAAAACCGATCAAAATCTACCTGAAAATTGTATGGATGCATGGGCAGACTTGTGTAAAGAGTATTTGCCAGAAGACAATGTGTCTGCTGAATCTTATTATCAGATTGAGAAATTGGTATATAGTCTTGGGTTGCCCTCGGAGATGATAGACGTTTGCATCGACAACTGCATGCTTTACTGGGGAGATGATGAGAAGTTAGAAGAATGTCGATTTTGTAAGAAGCCACGATTCAAACCGCAAGGTCGAGGACGTAATAGGGTACCGTACCAAAGAATGTGGTACCTACCAATCACAGACAGATTGAAAAGATTGTACCAATCTGAGGAGACTGCTGGAGGGAAGAGATGGCACGCCGAGAATACTCAGACGGATGGGGAGATGACTCATCCATCAGATGCAAGAGCCTGGAAACATTTTAACAATGTACATCCACATTTCGCTAGCAATAGCCGGAATGTGTATCTTGGATTATGCACTGATGGATTTAGTCCATTTGGAATGTCTGGGACACAATATTCATTGTGGCCGGTCTTTCTTACACCGTATAACTTGCCACCAGAGATGTGCATGCGACGAGAGTTTCTATTCATGAGCATATTAATACCTGGTCCAAAAAATCCAAAAAGATCTCTCGACGTTTTTCTACAACCACTGATAAAAGAGTTGAAAGATTTGTGGTCAACAGGGGTGAGGACATATGATTGTTCAACGAAAACAAACTTTACGATGCGAGCGATGCTTTTGTGGACCATAAGTGACTTTCCTGCATATGGTATGTTGTCTGGGTGGACTACACATGGGAGATTAGCTTGTCCNCGTTTTTCTACAACCACTGATAAAAGAGTTGAAAGATTTGTGGTCAACAGGGGTGAGGACATATGATTGTTCAACGAAAACAAACTTTACGATGCGAGCGATGCTTTTGTGGACCATAAGTGACTTTCCTGCATATGGTATGTTGTCTGGGTGGACTACACATGGGAGATTAGCTTGTCCATATTGTAATGGAATGACATATGCGTTTTAGTTGAAGCATGGTAGGAAGACTAGTTGGTTCGATTGTCACCGTCGATTTCTTCCCAATCACCACCCATACCGAAGAAACAAGAAATTGTTCAGGTACAAAAGGGTTGTCAGAGACACTCCT
Organism: Eruca vesicaria subsp. sativa; assembly: GCA_932364175.1. Lineage (NCBI taxonomy): Eukaryota > Viridiplantae > Streptophyta > Magnoliopsida > Brassicales > Brassicaceae > Eruca > Eruca vesicaria. The sequence continues at coordinate 95,939 of CAKOAT010155155.1, read as the reverse complement.
CCTCCATATTTAACTGGAGAACAAATCGAAGCGCAAATCGATTACTACGGTGTTCTAGAAACAGCTCCTCGTGGTGGGAATTGGCATGTTCCCAGTAATATGCCTGATTCTTATAGTGTTCAGCACAATTGGCACAAAAGAGTATATTTTGGGAATTGCCATATTGGAAAGATCTTCTTTTGCGCCACAACCTCGATGTGATGCATATAGAGAAGAATTTTGTTGAGAACATCATGAACACTATATTGAATGTCCCAGGGAAGACGAAAGACAACGTAAAATCAAGGTTGGACTTACCCGATATCTGCTCAAGGAGTGAGCGACATATAAAAAGCAATGGGCAAGTTCCTGTTCCAATATTCAGACTGTCATCAGAACAAAAGTTTGCGTTGTTCAACTGGGTGGCTTCAGAAGTGAATTTCCCTGATGGGTATGTTTCAAATCTCTCAAGATGTGTTGAGAAAGGGCAAAAGTTCTCCGGGATGAAGAGCCATGATTGTCATGTCTTTATGCAGCGACTACTTCCCTTTGCGTTTGCGGAGCTACTACCGGCAAAAGTACATGAAGCATTTTCAGGTAATTAATTAATATAATACGATGACATGATTAATTTATTTTTATATATATATATATATATATATATACTAATGTGGATAATTTTTGTTTTCGTATATATATAAGGAATTGGAGCATTTTTTAGGGATCTGAGCACTCGCACTCTTAAAGTGGAAGTTGTCCAACAACTTCATGAAAACATCCCCGTCTTAATCTGCAACTTGGAGAAAAAATTCCCGCCTACTTTTTTCGACATCATGGAACACCTAGTTGTCCACCTCCCGTATGAGGCATTACTTCGTGGACCCGTGCATTATGGATGGATGTATCAGTATAAAAGGGCCATGAAAACTTTGAAAGGAAAAGCCAAAAACCTAGCAAGAGTTGAAGGTTCTATTGTTGCGGGAAGTTTGACGGAAGAAACATCACATTTCACTTCATACTACTTTGCACTGAAAGTACGTACAAGGAAACGAGCTCCAAGAAGATATGATGATGGTGGTGTGGTGCCGATATATATGGAAGACGATGTTCCAGACATCTTTTGTCAAATTGGGCGATTGGGTGGGAAATTGAAAGAGGTTTGGTGGTCGAGTGATGAAGACGTCCATAGTGCACACCTTTATATTCTTCTTAATTGCGAGCATCCATTGATTGCTTATTTTGAAAGGTAAATATATAAACATACACACTTATATATATATATATATTCAATATTAAATATATAACATAACATATATGATTTTACAGTCAATTTGAGACTCAAGTCGAGGAAGCAATACCTGGTATATCGACAACTGAGTTAGACAAAAGGAAAGATCAACACTTTATCAAGTGGTTGAGGAAACATGTATTTATTTATTACTTAAATTGTATGCATACATTACCACAAAATAAGTCTAATGTCTAATTATTTTACTTTTTGTTGCAGGTTGATTATGACGATCCTGAGTATCCCGCATGGTTTCGCGAATTACTTCAAGGTCCAGTTGCAAAGATCACTACATCATCGATGTATTTCACCCGAGGCTATACTTTTCATACCTATGACTATGGTAGACACCGGGCGACAAGTAATTATGGAATATGTGTGAAAGGCGAAACAGATTTATACGGGATCTTGCAGGAGATTTATGAAGTTCAATTCCCGGGTATGGGTTTGAAATGCGTTATCTTCAAGTGTGAGTGGTGCGACTCCGTCGTAAACAGAGGTGTTCGGATTAACAAGAACGGTGTAGTTGATGTCAACGGTGGACGAAGGTACACCAAATTTTTTTTTTTTAATATCCAGGTTTCCAGTATTAATTAATTTTTACATATTGATCTTTATTTTTGTAGGTACAACAAGTTCGAGCCTTTCATATTAGCTTCCCAAGCAGATCAAGTTTGCTTCATTCCATACCTTCGGATTACTACCTCGGGAATAAACTTGTTAGCTGTTATCAAAGTTACACCTCGAGGACGAATAATCGCTGGAGAAGAACCACCATTACAAGAAGAAAACACCAATGAGATCGAGGAAGCTGAAGCAGAAATTGATGAGTTCCAACTCATTGATCCGCATAATCGTGAATACGAAGCTGTTCCTGATCACTCCACGGACGAAGGTGTAGACGACGAGTTTTTAGAAAATGATGATGTCTCAACCGATTACGACAATGTATCCGAATGAATTATGTATGTTTATAAGTTTGTTTAATCATAAAAATGAATTTGCATTATACATGTTTTAAGTTTGTTAAATCACAAAATCAATTTGCATTTGGGGTTTGGGGTTTATGTGTAGAAGAAGTTAGGAGTTTGGTTGTAGAAGAGGTTATAAGTTAAGGAAGTTGTGGTTTGGGGTTTCGAGTTTAGGGATTTATAAACCCTTTCCTCGTAAAGCCCTAGTAATAGAAAACACGGGCATAGCCGTTTTCTCGTAATGTTCTAGTAAGGTGTTACTAGGGCTTTACGAGGAAAAAAACGCGGGCATAGCTATTTCCTCGTAAAGGGTTTTCCTCGTAAAGCCCTAGTACAGTTATTACGAGGACCTTACGAGGAAATAAAAACACGGGCATAGCTATTTCCTCGTAAGGTCCTAGTAACATTACTAGGGTTTTACGAGGAAACAAAATTCCTTATATATACTCGAGCAATCCGGTTTCTCATTTGCTAGTAACCTTCTCTCTAAATCCTCTAAAGGTTCTCTCTAATTTGTAGTTAGGTGATTATATTAGGGAATTTAGATTAGGTGGTTAGTTTAGGGAATTTAGATTAGGTGGTTAGTTTAGGTAATTTAGATTAGGTTGGTTTACTTTTATTTAGTGTTTTTTTAAATTATACGAGGAATTAATGTTTTGATTTTTTTTTTTTAAATATAGATGCCTAGACAGAGCAAGCTTGCTACGGCTGCTGGTAAGATGGCGTCGTCTCTCGAGGGGAGTCACTACGGAGATATATTTGGGCGTCAGGATGCTCCGGGTTCATCTTCGTCAGCTCCCGGTTCATCTTCGATTCCCGAGACTCAGAGAGCTTCTATGGCGTCCCGGCAATCACCTCCTCCTCCACCACCTCCTCCTCCTCCTCCACCGGTCGGGGTTCATCCCGATTTGCAGTTGCCGCCGAACGCACCCTTTGCGGTGTACACGGTGGAGGATATTTTGGCCCTTCCAGGCAGAGAAGGGCTGGCAGAGTTAGATCCTATCCGACAGGACGACCAAAACGTATTATGGTATGTTTTAAGTTTTTTTTTAAAAATTTAATTTATTTCTTAATTAACAAAATATTTAGAAATTAATCTAATTAATGATTTATTTTGTGTCTTTCCAGGTTTGGTCTTAACAATTGTGTCGGATCTAGCATCACGGATTGTATCAAGGGATACTTTCCCGATCCAGCTCCAAACTGGAAGATGATGGCGAGCCACACAAAAGAAGACGTGGTTCAAATCGTTCGCTGTAAGTTTAATTCATTAATTTATTTTTAATTATTTAAAATTATTAATATTATTGAACTAATCCATCTTTTATTTTTTCTGGTTACAACAAAAATATCGTTGGTCTATTGGGATTCACCAGCGGGTGAAGAAGGAGTTTGAGGCCAAGGCAAGAGCACGATTGCTCGACATGGTCTTCAACTGGAAGGGCGACTATCAGGTATAGATTTATAAACTATAATATATATATAGTTTTACAAATATTATATATTGACTTTAATTCTAATTTTTTTAAATTAGGTGGATGGTTACGAGGCCGGGAAACCCGATTGCCTCACAACCGCGGTGTGGGATGGCCTCATCAGCTATTGGGGGTTGCCGGACTCGGTCAAAACCTCCAACACAAACTCCGGGAACCGCATGACCAGAGACGAGCATGGCAACACGAAGGTGCTTCACACCACGGGTCGAAAACCTCACGGGGGAGTTCGTCTAGACATGGTAAGATGATTTTTAATAACTATTTAATTTTTATTTTATTTGAATATTCCAAATTAATATTTAATTTTATAAATTTATTTTAGGCTAAGGAGACATGAGTTCTTCCATCTCTTAAAGACCTTTACGAGAGGACCCACCGGAACAAGGCTGGGCAGGTTGTAGATCTTGTTTCCGAGCGGATCTACAACGAGGTTGTTGCCCGAGTTGACGAACGCCAGACCCAGCTTACTCAGCAGACTGGGACTCCAGTCATATTATCCACTGTTGAAGTGGATAAGATTTACGAGGAGGTAAATAATTTGTTGTACTATTAATTTTTAATATTTTTTTAAAATTTTTCTTAATGTTATTAATATTTTTATTTACAGGTCGCCCCAAGGAAAAAAGGGCGTATCATTGGGATTGGCTCGGTTAACGATGTCCCTGCAGCGACATCGTCTTATCATCAGGAGCAGCACGATGTCAATGCTCAGCTACGCTCGCAGTTGTCTTCGCGCACCGAGCATGTGACTTCTCTCACCGATGTCCTCGACATTATGGCGGTTGGAAACCCGCATTTGGAGGAGATGTTGCGTCAGAGACGGGAACGCGGAGAGATTCCAACCCAACAGCATCTACCATCACAGTCACAGCCGGCAACCAACTATGGAGAGGAGCAGGATTTGGCGAGCCAGGACGAGTTCGTTCGCCAATTTAACGACCAGCATCCGTAATTTTTTTTTTATAATTATATATTATGAATTTTAAAACTTTTTATATATTATTTAGTTATTTATAAATATATATTGTTTTTTATTTTTTATTTATAATTTGATTTTTTATTTTTAAAAAATAAATTAATTATATTTAACATTAATTTTTTTTAATGGGGAAAAAAACATTTCGAAGCAAAATCCTCGTAATGGTTTTCAAGTAATGTCCTCGTAAATAGTTCTAGTAATTTCCTCGTAAGGTATTACTACGAGCTTACGAGGAAAATCTTACTACGAGATTACGAGGAAATGCTACGAGGACCTTACGAGGAAAATCTAACCACGCCTTTACGAGGAAACATTTCCTCGTAAATTCGCTAGGACCTTACGAGGAAAAAGACTTTACGATGAACGTGTTTCGAGAAAACGCGTTTCCTCGTTATTTCCTAGTAAAAGGCCATTTACTAGGAAATAACGAGGAAAAACCCGTCCTAGTAATGGACGAGTTTTCTTGTAGTGTACTGCTACCTTCATTACGCAAATGATCAACTGGTTCAACCTGAAAATTGCTATTACTACTACTACCTTCATTCCTACAACTAGCATCCTCTCCATGTTGATACCAAATATACACTACAAGAAAACTAAGCCATTACTAGGAAAGTTTACTAGGAAAATATTTCCTCGTAAAAATACTACGAGTTTACTTCGAGTTTACGAGGAAACCACTTTTCCTCGTAAAGTTCTCGTAAACTTACAAGAAAACAGTTTCCTCGTAAACTCGAAGTAAATTTACGAGGCCGTTACGAGGAAAAAGTTATTTTCCTCGTAAACTCATAGTAAAGCTTTTCCTCGTAAAGTCCTAGTAATTGTTTACTACGAAATTAGGAGGAAAAGATTTGTTACTACGAAATTAAGAGGAAATGGATAGAAAATATCGAATATTAATCAAAAACGTGTTTTGGTACCAACATTTCCTAGCAATTTCCTAGTAAATGCTCAGATTCGAAAATTTCTATAAATACCACCATATGTGATTCATTTGAAACACACCAAAAAATGTCCGGTCCGGGAAGTATTTTCGAGTTGCGGAAGTGGATGTATTCACACAGAGATAAGAACATGAGGGTGACGAAAGAATTTCTTGAAGGGTTGGAGACGTTTATGCATCAAGCAGATTCTACACCACTCACGCAGGAAAGTGGTAAGATGTTCTGTCCTTGTCGGAAATGTTGCAATACCAAATTAGGCCCTCGTGAAAATGTTTGGAAGCATTTAGTAAATAGAGGTTTCATGCCATATTATTATATTTGGTATCAACATGGAGAAGATGCTAGNCAAATGGTAGATTGTGATAGGGTTCATGATATGGTAGGTGATGCCTTTGTAACTCATGATGATGATGAAGTTGAAGAACCTAACTTAGATGCCAAAAAGTTTTATGAAATGTTAGATGCTGCGAATGAGCCAATTTACAGTGGTTGTAGAGAAGGTCTGTCTAAATTGTCGTTGGCTGCTAGAATGATGAGTATTAAAATCGATCACAATCTACCTGAAAAATGTATGGATGCATGGGCAGACTTGTTTAAAGAGTATTTGCCAGAAGACAATGTGTCTGCTGAATCTTATTATCAGATTCAGAAATTGGTATATAGTCTAGGGTTGCCCTTGGAGATGATAAACGTTTGCATCGACAACTGCATGATTTACCGGGGAGATGATAGAAGTTAGAAGAATGTCGATTTTGTAAGAAGCCACGATTCAAACCGCAAGGTCGAGGGCGTAAAAGGGTACCGTACCAAAGGATGTGGTACCTACCAATCACAGACAGATTGAAAAGATTGTACCAATCTGAGGAGACTGCTGGAGGGATGAGATGGCACGCCGAACATACTCAGACGGATGGGGAGATGACTCATCCATCAGATGCAAGAGCCTGGAAACATTTTAACAATGTACATCCACATTTCGCTAGCAATAGCCGGAATGTGTATCTTGGATTATGCACTGATGGATTTAGTCCATTTGGAATGTCTGGGAGACAATATTCATTGTGGCCGGTCTTTTTTACACCGTATAACTTGCCACCGGAGATGTGCATGCGACGCGAGTTTCTATTCATGAGCATATTAATACCTGGTCCAAAACATCCAAAAAGATCTCTCGACGTTTTTCTACAACCACTGATAAAAGAGTTGCAAGATTTGTGGTCAACAGGGGTGAGGACATATGATTGTTCAATGAAAACAAAATTTACGATGCAAGCGATGCTTTTGTGGACCATAAGTGACTTTCCTGCATATGGTATGTTGTCTGGGTGGACTACACATGGGAGATTAGCTTGTCCGTATTGTAATGGAATGACAGATGCGTTTCAGTTGAAGCATGGTAGGAAGACTAGTTGGTTCGATTGTCACTGTCGATTTCTTCCCATTCACCACCCATACCGAAGAAACAAGAAATTGTTCAGGCACAAAAGGGTTGTTAGAGACACTCCTCCTCCATATTTAACTGGAGAACAAATCGAAGCGCAAATCGATTACTACTGTGCTCTGGAAACAGCTCCTCGTGGTGGGAATTGGCATGTTCCCAGTAATATGCCTGATTCTTATGGTGTTTAGCACAATTGGCACAAAAAGAGTATATTTTGGGAATTGCCATATTGGAAAGATCTTCTTTTGCGCCACAACCTCGATGTGATGCATATAGAGAAGAACTTTTTTGAGAACATCATGAACACTATATTGAATGTCCCAGGGAAGACGAAAGACAACGTAAAATCAAGGTTGGACTTACCCGATATCTGCTTAAGGAGTGAGCTACATATACAAAGCAATGGGCAAGTTCCAGTTCCAATATTCAGACTGTCATCAGAAAAAAGTCTGCGTTGTTCAACTGGGTGGCTTCAGAAGTGAAGTTCCCTGATGGGTATGTTTCAAATCTCTCAAGATGTGTTGAGAAAGGGCACAATTCTCCGGGATGAAGAGCCATGATTGTCATATCTTTATGCAGCGACTACTTCCCTTTGCGTTTGCGGAGCTACTGCCGGAAAAAGTACATGAAGCACTTTCAGGTAATTAATTAATTAATATAATACGATGACATGATTAATTTATTTATATATATGTATATATTCTAATGTGGATAATTTTTGTTTTCGTGTATATATAAGGAATTGGAGCATTTTTTAGGGATCTGAGCACCCGCACTCTTAAAGTGGAAGTTGTCCAACACCTTCATGAAAACATCCCCGTCTTAATCTGCAACTTGGAGAAAATATTCCCACCAACCTTTTTCGACGTCATGGAACACCTAGTTGTCCACCTCCCGTATGAGGCATTACTTCGTGGACCCGTGCATTATGGATGGATGTATCAGTATGAAAGGGCCATGAAAACTTTGAAAGGAAAAGCCAAAAACCTAGCAAGAGTTGAAGGTTCTATTGTTGCAGGAAGTTTGACGGAAGAAACATCAAATTTCACTTCCTACTATTTTGCATCGAAAGTACGTACAAGGAAATGAGCTCCAAGAAGATATGATGATGGTGGTGTCGTGCCGACATATATGGAAGACGATGTTCCAGACATCTTTTGTCAAATTGGGCGATTGGGTGGGAAATTGAAAGAGGTTTGGTGGTCGAGTGATGAAGACGTCCATAGTGCACACCTTTATATTCTTCTTAATTGCGAGCATCCATTGCTTGCTTATTTTGAAAGGTA
>CAKOAT010155155.1:71603-82832 GCA_932364175.1 Eruca vesicaria subsp. sativa | reverse complement strand
GTTATAACCATTATTCTAAAGAATTATTAATTCTATATAATCTCCCATGACTACAAGTTGATGTCTTCATTTAGCAAATATTAATGCCGTATTTTGTACTGAAATATTCCTTCTGTATTGATTGACAAATTACAAGAATTATTTATGTTGTCAATATTGGATTAGTAACACTCAATGATAGTAATAATGCAACGACAGTTCTAAAACTAAACATTCTTTAATAATCAGTTCTAGGGTTTATGAAGTCATAGATTAAAAAGAAATGGGTTAGTAAAAAGATCTTTGAGTTTCTGCAGTCGTTTAAATGCAAGGGTTGTCCTTAAATATTAGATATTTTTATAAATTTGAAATAAAATTAATATTAAAAAATAATTTAATTTGGACTACGTTTTAAGAAATTCATAGTGTTTTCTGAGTACTAGTACGTACACTTACAAATTCTTTAACGAAATAATATCAATTGTACCAAATGCAAGTTTTGAAAGCACATGCATGCAGCATGCATGTTGAGTATGATTGATATACTTTATTAAAACTGTTATATCTCACCCTACTATATGTAAAAGAGCATTTCAACGATTATATTACGGATCTAATTTATTTTTTATACTCCAATAATGTTTGTTAGAGTAAAGAAGAAGAAGTCATACTTAGATTAATAAACACAAGCTTGGGTTCATAAAAAATTTCCGAAGATAGGATACAAAATTATCTCACAAAAAGCTTGTAAACCTAAAAGTCTATTGAAAATAAGCTTTAACCTAAGAAGGATCACCATAGATATAGGGCTAAATCATGTTAGGTTCAAATTTTAGGCAAAAAAAACTGAAATATTAAAACTGATAGTCTCTTTTTTTTTTTTGTATCGAACTAGTAGATATAATATTTTTTTTTTGTAAAACACACATAAATTTAAATATAGCTGTTTTATCGTCCTCGAACTAGTGGCATTAAAAAAAAAATTATTTCTCTAACCTTTGAAAATCTTTTAGCTCAATCACATGATGCATAATCTTCTATCCATTGCCAAAAGTTCTGACGTATCTGCAATGTTCTATTCATTTAACTTCCGATATCACTCAAATTACCACAATGAGTGAATTACTCTCCCAAATAAGAGGTCTAGTTACAGTTTTTATAGGGATCGAATCCACAGAGACTCTAGGATTACACAATAGATTATAGAATTTAACAAGGTAGGTTAGGTGAACAAGGTAGTTGCTCAGATGATTGATTTGAGGTTGTTAACAATTTGGAAGATAGCTAGATTTATGTAAATTCTCAGGTATGATAAGAATGCAGTTTCTGGTTATAAAGGGTTTATGAATACCAATTATTCTCGAACTCAAACTTATTAAGTTATAATCTACTCCCTCCGTTCCTAAAAGATCCATATTATAGATTTTTCACACTTTTTAATAAAACACAATAAATTTGCATAGTTTTTTGTATTTGAATTTTTTNTAGATTTATGTAAATTCTCAGGTATGATAAGAATGCAGTTTCTGGTTATAAAGGGTTTATGAATACCAATTATTCTCGAACTCAAACTTATTAAGTTATAATCTACTCCCTCCGTTCCTAAAAGATCCATATTATAGATTTTTCACACTTTTTAATAAAACACAATAAATTTGCATAGTTTTTTGTATTTGAATTTTTTTCATAATTTTAAACCAATAAAAAATCAATTAGTGCAAGTAAGTGTTTTGAAGTTTACAATTAGTTAATAAAACATGCATTGAAAATTTAAATAATGGATCTTTAAGAAACAATTTTTTTTCTAGAATATGTATCTTTAAGGAACAGATGAAGTATCAACTTCTGAATGCATAGATTATCTAATGCTTAGACCTTGGAATCCAACTTTCGTATGCGAGTCCTTAGGGAGTATCGATCGATGTCCCCTCTGGATTGTCGATCGAGGTCTAGTATTGACTATCGATCAATACTAATTCTAAAAAGATGTAGCGAAATGGGTTTGATGTGTTCTCTAACCACCTAGATCAACTTTCATATGCACCTAGCTAATCAGATCATACTAATCTTATTCAGGAAACGTGCCAAGCTCTCACTTCCAATCAATCCTAGATTTATGTAATGTGCAATCTTCTATCCATCCAGCTCACCGTCTTGGCGTGCTGGACCGTGCCATCCAGCTCGCCAAGCCGGCGAGCTGACCGTCCCGACCCAGCTCGCCATCTTGGTGAGCTGGACCGTGCCATCCAGCTAGTCAAACCGGCAAGTTGACCGTCCCAAACCAGCTCACCGTCTTGGCGAGCTGGACCATGCCGTCCAGATCGTCAAACCGGCGAGCTGACCAAGTCATTCAGCCCGGCACCAGCCAAGCCAATCCTCACCGTCCGAATTGTCTGGACACAAGGCATATGTTCCTCGACTCGATCATACTCCAAACCGTGATCAGAACATCTCTCGTTTCGTCTTGATCCGTCTTATTGTTGGAACTTTACGATAAAAACCGCTAAAGATTTCTTTTCTCGTAAAGACTCGAGTAAATCGTATAAAACAGAAATGGTTAAACAAAACACAGGAGATTACCAAACTATACGATTGACTGGAGATGTTTTATAAAAACGGCATCGTATCTCGGAACGATTCCGTCCAAAGTCGTAACACGGCTAAGGCGCAAAACGGCCTGAAAGGTCCTAAAACGCGATAAAACGGCCTGAAAGGTTCTATCTAAACGGCTAAGGCGCAAAACGGCCTGAATGATCCAAAACTGATATGACTCAATAAAAGACTAAGAACTTGTAAAATCTACCTAGACTCGATAAAAGAATATGCGTGTTAGAAACCGGTAAAAACACAATTTATCAACACCTCCGTAAAACAGTTTTTGTTCAAGAGCAAAACATCAATAAAAGTAAAAGGAAGAGGTTGAAAACATGGGAACACACATATACTCTCAAACTGCGCGTAACAATTATAAGTTGCAACCCACATCCAACAGCACCAACCTTAAAAGGTAGTTCCATGTATTCAAGGCATGTAGCCATCATCAGCCCACAACATGTTAGAGTTATCCTAATTCACCATCCTAACCTCTTCTAAAATTAAGTGGTGTATTTTCATTGAAGCAATATTGATTAAACAACACATGGATTCTTACTTGCTTAAGTTTTTGATCAAATAGACTGTCTTACACGTATTTCTTTCCTCTCCATTTTCTTATTTTCCTCAGGAAAATTCTACTATCTTGCTAGGTAGTTCTTTTTCTATCAAAAAATTATTGGATAGATTACAATGAGACATGAGCACTACTAGAAATAACCACCAAGTTCTCTGTTCACTTTACTTAATATAAAATACATAAATTGTATCCATTTATTTTGTATTTTAGATAATTAAACTTAGTAATTCACAAATAAATTATACTTGCAGTAACTAAAAGAAAATAATAACTAATAAAGTCTTAAGTATCAATATAAGTACCCTACTGTATAAATATATTGGGATAAATATTATTATTCACCTAATAATAGGGCTGTTCAATATTGTAATACCGAACCGTACCGAACCGAACCAAAATATACAATATGGTTTGGATTTGATATATACCATATAAACCGAATGGATATGATTTTATAAAAACCATAGGATTTGGATATGGTTAGGTTTATAGCCGATTAAACCGAATAAACCGAACAAAACCGATCAAAGAATAAATATATAAATATATACATTATACAACCATTTATTTTCTTGGAATAGTATTATTTTTTTTTACTTTTTTTATTCCTTGTGAAGATATATCTTAGTAATTTTATTTTATTTTATTCAATTATTATTTAAATTTTTTTTTATTTTGCATGTTGTAAGAAATTGTGAAATTAGATTGTACCATGTAATTTATTTGGAAGAACAAAGAAAAAAATAAGAAAATCTGTACAAAACTGAATCGTTGGTCATTTTGTTTGTTGTTAATTTCACAGCTTTATATTTATGAACGCCTAGGATTCTTTTAATAAATGATAGTTTTGACAACATGTTTTTTTTTTTAAATTCATATAATATGAAACCAAATCAAATAATAATGTTATTTGGTATAAAACCGAATAAACCAAAACCGGTAGTATACATACCGAACCAAACAAAATTAGACATGGTAGATAATTTTTATAAACCGAATAACCAAAAACCAAAAAAAAAACTGAACCGAAACCAGACCGAACACCCGATTGAACATGCCTACCTAATATATATAAATGTACTATATATCATATTTTAATAAATAGAATTATAAGGATGATTAATTAAGAATATATATTATTTTAAACGAAGTTATATCTAGTATATATATATATACTATATATACAATATATGAATAAGTAATATATATTCACCTAATATATATAAATAAAATATATATGATATTTTTTATAAATACAAATATAAGCAAGATTCTTTTATATGAATATATATATATATATAATTATTTATATTATTCTAAACTTAGTAATATTGAGTATATATATATATATATATATATATTAGTTTTTTAACTAAGTAATATCGAGTCACTTTATTTTGAAATCTTATAAATAGGTTTTAATCGAACCGATTTATTTAGGATTTTCCTTACATGATTCTACATACATCACACAACATACTATAAACACTTTCGAAGAATTTGTTATCTCCTCAAAATGGCAGTTATATGATATTTTTTTTGATGATAAATTTTTTTCTCTAACTTATGAAATTTTCTTAACTCAATCACATAATGCGACATCAACTATCCATTGCAAAAATTTCTGACGTATCTGCAATGTTCCAGTCATTTAATTGCTAATTGCGCTCAATTCAAAACTATATATTCATAATCGATCTAAACCCCACCTAGACTCGATAAAAGAATATGATTCAATAAGAGATTAAAAACTATATTTATCACCACTTCCGTATAACATTTGTTTCCGAAATCAAAACAACAATAAAAGTGAAAGGAAGAGGATGAAAACATGGGAATACACATATACTCTCGAACTGCGCCTTATAATTACAAGTTGCAACCGACATCCAAGAGAACCAACCTTACAAGGTACTTCCGTGTATTCAAGGCATGTAGCCACCTTCACCCTACAACATATAAGAGTTATCCTAATTCACCATCCTAACCTCTTTTAACATTAGGTGGTTCATGTTCGTTGAAGGAGTATTGATTAAATGACATATGGATTCTTACTTGCTTAAGTTTTGATCAAATAGACAGTCAGACAACTTATTTCTTTCCTCTCATTTTTTATTTCTCTCACGCGAATTCTGCTATCTTGCTAGGTAGTTCTTTTTCTATCAAAAAAATTTATTGGATAGATTACAATGAGACATGAGCACTAATAGAAATAACCACCAAGTTATCTGTTCACTGTATTTAATATAAAATACATAAACTGTATCCATTTATTTTATATTTTAGATAATTATACTTATTAGTTCACAAATAAATTTTATTTGCCGTAAATAAAAGAAAAAAACAACTAATAAACTCTTAAGTATCAATATAAGTATTCTACTGCATAATTATATTAGGATTAATGTACAATATATCATACTTATTATAAATAGAAATAGAAAAGTCAAACAAGCATGTTGTGAAAGAAAATGCACCAATCATGGCTCAGAACTAGGAAAACACCCGCTAGTTGGTAGAAAACAATACATTCATTAAGTAATACTCTGCATTTTGCATTTTTGGAAACTTATAGTTGTTATCACCATTATTCTAAAGAGTTATTAATTCTATATAATCTCCCATGACTACAAATTGATGGCTTCATTTAGCAAATATTCATGCCGTATCACGTAATTGTATTATTATTTCTGTATTGATGGACTAATTATAATAATTATTTATGTTGTCAATATTATATTAGTAACATTTAATGAGAGTAATAATGCAATGACAGTTCAAAAACAAAACATTCTTTAATAATCAGTTCTAGGGTTTACAAAGTCGTATATGTTATAGGGTTTATGAAGTCATAGATTAAAAAGAAATGGGTAAATAAAAAGATCTTTGAGTTTCTGGAGTCGTTTAAATGCAAGGATTGTCTTAAACCATTAGTTGATTTTTATAAATTTGAAAAAAAATTAATCTTAAAAAATAATTTAAATTGGACTACATTTTAAAAAATACAGTGTTTCTGAATACCCGTACGTACACTTACAAATTCTTTAAGGAAAAAATATCAAATGTACTAAATTCACGTTTTTGAAGCACATGCATGCAGCATGCATGTTGAGTATGATTGATATACTTTGTTATAAACTGTTAGATCTCATCCCACTATGAATAAGAAAAAGCATTTCAACGACTATAGTACGGATCTAATTTATTTATTATACTCCAATAATGTTTGTCAGAGGAAAAAAGAAGACGAAATCATACTTAGATTAATAAACAAAAGCTTGGGTTCATAAAAGTTTTCCAAAGATAGGATACAAATGATCTCAAAAAACTTTTAAACCTAAAGTCTACTGAAAATAAATTTTAACCTAAAGAAGGATCACAGTAGCTATAGGTCTAAATCATGTTAAGTTCAAATTTTAGGCAAAACTAATCTGAAATAAATAAAAAAACTGATAATTTCTTTTTTCTCTTATCGAACCAGTAAATGTAAAAAAAAAAATTGTAAAACTCGCATAACATTAAATATAGCCGTTTTATCTTCCTCAAACTAGTGGCACTAAAATGATATATTATTTCTCTAACATATTAAAAACGTTTAGTTCAATCACATAATGAGACGTCTTCTCATTTAACTGCCAATTTCACTCAATTCAAACTTGTATCTTCATAGTCGATCTAAACCTGATAAGACTCAATAAATGACCAAAAATCCGTAGAAACCCACCTAGACTCGATAAAAGAATAAGAATGTTAGAAACCGGTTAAAACACAATTTATCAACACTTCCGTAAAACATTTGTTGTCCAAAATCAAAACATCAATAAAAGTAAAAGGAACAGGTTGAAAACAGGGGAACAGTCATATAATATTGAACTACGCCTTACAATTTCAAGTTGCAACCCACATCCAAGAGCACCAACCTTACAAGGTACACGTATTCAAGGCATGTAGCCATCTTCAGCCCACAACATATAAGAGTTATCCTAATTCACCATCCTAACCTCTTTGAACATTAAGTAGTGCATTTTCAGTGAAGGAGCTAGTATGGATTAAATGACGCATGGATTTTTACTTGCTTAAATTTTTGATCAAATAGACAGTCTTACAACTGGTTTCTTTCCTCTCCCTTTATTTATTTCCCTCCGGCGAATTCTACTATCTTGCCAGTTAGTTCCTTTTCTATCAAAACGTTTATTGATAGATTACAATGAGACTTAAGAACTAATAGAAATAACCACCAAGTTCTCTGTTTACTTTATTTAATATAAAATACATAAACTGTATCCATTTATTTTGTATTTTAGATAATTAAACTTAGTAGCTCACAAATAAATTTTATTTGCAGTAAATAAAAGAAGCGAAATACTAACAAACTCTTAAGTGTCAATATAGGTACTCTACTATATAATTTATATTAGGATAAATCATATTATTTACTTAATATATATAAATATATCATCCTTTTTAATAAAATCAATATATATATATATATTTATGTAGATACATATATATATATATGTATATATATAGATATATGTATATATATATGTATATATATATATATATTTATTTAAACTAAGTAATATCGAGTCACTTTATTTTGAAATATTATAAATAGGTTTAATGAAACCAATTTAATTAGGATTTTTGCTTACATGATTCTACATACATCACGCAACATACTATTTACATTTTCAAAGAATTTGTTATCTCCTCGAAATGGCAGTAATATAATATTTGTTTTTGAAGATAATTTATTTCTCTAAATTATGAAAAACTTTTAGCTCAATCACATAATGCGACGTCAACTATCCATTGCCAAAAGTTCTTATGTATCTGCAATGTTCCACTCATTTAATTTCGAATTGCACTCAATACAAATTTCTATATTCATAATCGATCTAAACCTGATATGATTCAATAAAAGACTAAGAACCTGTAAAACACCACCTAGACTCGATAAAAGAATAAGAATGTTAGAAACCGGTAAAACTCTATTTATCACCACTTTCGTAAAATATGTTGGGTCCAAGAGCAAAACATCAATAAAAGTGAATGGAATAGGTTGAAAACATGGGAACACACATATACTCTCAAACTGCTCCTTACAATTACAAGTTGCAACCCACATCCAAAATCACTAACCGTACAAGGTACTTCCATATATTCAAGGTATGTAGCCATCTTTAGCCTACAACATATAAGAGTTATCCTAATTCACCATCCTAACCTCTTTTAACATTAAGTGGTGCATTTTCGTTGAAGGAGTATTGATTAAATGACAAATGGATTCTTACTTGCTTAAGTTTTTGATCAAATAGACAGTCATACAACTGATTTCTTTCCTCTCCTTTTTTTATTTCCCTCACGCGAATTCTGCTATCTTGCTAGGTAGTTCTTTTTCTATCAAAAAGTTTATTGGGTAGATTACAATGAGACATGAGCACTAATAGAGATAACCACCAAGTTCTCTGTTCACTTTATTTAATATAAAATACATTAATTGTATCCATTTATTTTATATTTTAGATAACTATACTTATTAATTCACAAATAAATTTTATTTGCCGTAAATAAAAGAAAAGAATAACTAATAAGTATCAATATAAATACTCTACTGTATATATGAGGATAAATATACAATATATCATACTTTTTATAAGTAGAAATATAAGCATGATTAATTAATAATATATATATAAATATATTGTTATAAACTAATTTATATCGAGTATATATATACGATATATACAATAAATGAATAAGTAATATATATAAATATACTATATATATATGATACTTTTTATAAAAAGAAATACAAGCACGGTTTATTAATATAAGTAAATATATATTTACATGTATATATATATGTAATTATATTATTCTAAACTTAGGAATATCGAGTCACTTTATTTTGAAATCTTATAAATAATTTTTAACCAAATTAATTTATTTAGTATTTTGCTTACATGAATCTAAATACATCATGCAACATAATATTTACATTTTCGACGAATTTGCTATCTCCTTAAAAATGGCAGTTATATGATATTTTTTCTTTTAGAAATATATACTACTATCGCATCTGGAAAGAAAAAGTGGGTCTGTCATGAAAAGAATTATGTACATTTTTATGCATTTTCTTGAACAACAGTCTTGGTTGGGAGAACATTCAATCGGATTAGTGCCTAATTATTTTAAGCTCATTTAAGTACTTGGTATTAGTTAATGTTACTATTATATAATAAAGTATAATTTTTTCAGCGATATCTTGTTATCCATTGACCTAGTTGTTTATACAAATATAAGCCTAATATAGACAAAAACACCGATCGATACTTTTATTAGTAAAAAAAAAAAAACGTTTACAACAAAGATAAAGAGGATAATGAGCAAAAGGGGAACGAAATTGCTGATTACACACACAAACCCATGTTGCATGAGAACCACGTTCATCATTTTATTCAATCCAAGAAAATTACAAACACAAAAGCAATCACTGATTATAAGAAACAAGAAAGAAGGAAATAAGTTCAAGCATTTGAAACCATACGAATCTGTTTGTCTTTTAGGTATGTCTTTATATGTCATAAGTGTTCAACTTAGACGCAATGGTAAGATGGTAGAGGTGTTCGGCCACAACCACTNTCTCTAGGACAAATGACCTGAGCAGAAGTGTAAGTGAAGAAGAGGAGGTTCAGGAAAAGGAAGACTGTAAGAGAAATTCTTGGATCCATTTGTTTGTGTACTGGGAAAAGTCAAAAAGAAAAGCTCAGGAAGTAGTAGTGTGTTTATATTCTTTGAGAAGGTTGGAGATAGGTATTTATAGAATTTCTTTAGTGGAGAAATTAGTTGACTAAGTTATCATACGTATGAATTATGAATCGAAAATTTGAAGTAGACTTAAAGGCATTGTCTGAGTTAGTTCGCAATTTAAAAAAGAAAATTAGAATATTGTACAACATAATTTTTTTATAACGCTGATTTATTATGATATTAAAATTATGATACATATACGATTCGATAACCGACAATACTGAGTATCTACGTTTAACTGTATCATCCGAGCTGTTTTATGAAGATCTCCTGACCAGATTTACTTGCACCATGTTGAAGATCATTTGTATGCTTTTCTTATGTACTCTGCATTAATAAATCTCTTTCTCCATGATTTCAAACCAAGATTTCGTGTAATCTACAAGAAATTGCATAGTCTGGGGTTCGAACCCAGACCTGGGTTTAAAAGCCTTTAAAAATTAACTAGTAGGCTAAGGTGTTTCACCAACATAATTATTTAGTTAGCAATACATATGACACCCCTAAAAAATTTGGCAGTAGATATTGATACACTAGACTAAATAACACTACGTTTATTAGTTTCTAAAAAGAAATTCTACTTTTGTTAGTCACTACACCTAATGTCCATGCATATGTAAACAATAATAAAGGTGTTTCCAAAACTAACTCGGGTAACCGTCATAGCAACCGCAATGGAGGTAAATGATGTATACCTACAACTCAAGGTCCTTCAATATTATTCTCGGAAAGATGAATTTGTAAGTTTTTTATATATTTAACTATTTTTCTCTATTTATTATATAAGTTTATATTAAAATTATACTATTTTATAGATGCAACGAAATGATGATATTCCCTTAAATTATTTGATATTGATGATAAATACGTACGCAAACCATACGATATGGGTCTTATTTAGGAAATTATTATCAGTAAAATCGTTTAAATTGTCTAGTCACAATTGGGTATCTTATCTACTAAAGTTTTAATGTATGAAGATAGATCTTCCGATATATAGAAACATGTTGCCACAGAAAGATATCAACAAACTAGTTATTGAGTTATTTAAATATTTTTATTTTCTATTATAACTATAATTTTAGTTTATTTTATTTTTTGGAAAGAGTTTCGAAAAACGATTGTTTTGGTGGGTTAACCCGTATATCAAATTCCCTTCATCCATATCATCTTCGGATATAGCCAATTTAGAACTCATTCAAGTGCTGAAGGACAAGTAAGCACGAAGCGATGTGTTAGAAAAGTCAAACAAGAAAGTTGTG
>CAKOAT010155155.1:53957-71551 GCA_932364175.1 Eruca vesicaria subsp. sativa | reverse complement strand
TTGTAATTGCATTATTATTTCTGTATTGATGGACTAATTATAAGAATTATTTATGTTGTGAATATTATATTAGTAACATTCAATGAGAGTAATAATGCAACGACAGTTCAAAAACAAAACATTCTTTAATAATCAGTTCTAGGGTTTACAAAGTCGTACATGTTATAGGGTTTATGAAGTCATAGATTAAAAAGAAATGAGTTAATAAAAAAGATCTTTGAGTTCCTGGAGTCTTTTAAATTCAAGGATTTTCCTAAACTATTAGTTGATTTTTATAAATTTTAAATAAAATTAATCTTAAAAAAAGAATTTAAATTGGACTACGTTTTAAAAAATACAGTGTTTTCTAAATACCCGTAGGTCCACTTACAAATTCTTTAAGGAAACAATATCAACTGTACTAAATTCACGTTTTTGAAGCACATGCATGCAGCATGCATGTTGAGAATGGTTGATATACTTTGTTAAAAACTGTTAGATCTCATCCGACTATGAATAAGAAAAATCATTTTAATGACTATATAACGGAGCTTACGAGGAAACATCTATGCCCACGTTTTCTCTTACTAGGGCTTTACGATGAAAGGTTTTGTAAATCCCTGAACTCGAAACCCCAAACCCCAAACCTCAACTTCCTTAACTCCTAACCTCTTCTACACCTAAATCCCAAATTCATTTTTTGTGATTAAACAAGCTTAAAACATACGTAATTCAAAAGCAAACTTATGAAACATACATAATTGAAATTGATTTTTGTGATTAAACAAACTTATAAAATATACATAATTCATTCGGATACATTCTCATAATCCGTAGAAACATCATCATTTTCAGAAAACTCGTCCTCAACACCGTCGTCCGTTGAGTGATCAGGGACATCTTCGTATTCACGATTATGTGGATCAGTGAGTAGGATGTCATCAATTTCTGCTTCAGGTTCCTCGATTCCATTGGTGTTTTCTTCTTGTAATGGTGGTTCTTCTCCCTCGATTATCCGTCCTCGAGGTGTCACTTTGATAACATCTAACCAATTTATTCCCGTTGTAGTAATCCGAGGGTATGGAATGAAGCAAACTTGATCTGCATGGGAAGCTAATATCTGAAAAAATTAAGACAACGGAGAAATTAGTATTTCTCAGAACATGCATGTACGTATGTCAAAAAAAGAATTTGTTGTACCTTCGTCCACCATTGACATCAACTACACCGTTCTTGTTAATCCTAACACTTCTGTTGACGACGGGGTCGTACCACTCACACTTGAAGATAACGCATTTCAAACTCATACCTGGGAATTGAACTTCATAAATCGCTTGCAAGATCCCGTAGAAATAAGTTTCGCCTTTCACACATATTCCATAATTACTTGTCGCCCGGTGTCTACCATAGTCATAGGTATGAAAAGTATAGCCTCGGGTGAAATACATCGATGATGTAGTGACCTTTGCAACTGGACCTTGAAGTAATTCGCGAAACCATGCGGGATACTGAGGATCGTCATAATCAACCTGCAACAAAAAGTAATATAACTAGACATATTAGACTTACTTNATAGCCTCGGGTGAAATACATCGATGATGTAGTGACCTTTGCAACTGGACCTTGAAGTAATTCGCGAAACCATGCGGGATACTGAGGATCGTCATAATCAACCTGCAACAAAAAGTAATATAACTAGACATATTAGACTTACTTTGTGGTAATGTATGCATAAAATTTAAGTAATAATAAATACATGTTTCCTCAACCAATTGATAAAGTGTTGATCTTTCCTTTTGTCTAACTCAGTTGTTGATATACCAGGTATTGCTTCCTCGACTTGAGTCACAAATTGGCTGTAAAATCATATATGTTATGTTATATATTTAATATCGAAAATATATATATAAGTGTGTATGTTTATATATTTACCTTTCAAAATAAGCAATCAATGGATGCTCGCAATTAAGAAGAATATAAAGGTGTGCACTATGGACGTCTTCATCACTCGACCACCAAACCTCTTTCAGTTTCCCACTCAATCGCCCAATTTGACAAAAGATGTCTGGAACATCGTCTTCCATATATGTCGGCACGACACCACCATCATCATATCTTCTTGGAGCTCGTTTCCTTGTACGTACTTTCGGTGCAAAGTAGTACGGTGTGAAATGTGATGTTTCTTCCGTCAAACTTCCGGCAACAATAGAACCTTCAACTCTTGCTAGGTTTTTGGCTTTTCCTTTCAAAGTTTTCATGGCCCTTTCATACTGATACATCCATCCATAATGCACAGGTCCACGAAGTAATACCTCATACGGGAGGTGGACAACTAGGTGTTCCATGACGTCGAAAAAAGTAGGCGGAAATATTTTCTCCAAGTTGCAGATTAAGAAGGGGATGTTTTCATGAAGTTTTTGGACAACTTCCACTTTAAGAGTGCGGGTGCTCAGATCCCTAAAAAATACTCCAATTCCTATATATTTACAAAAACAAAAATTATCCACATTAGTATATATGTATACAGAAATAAATTAATCATATCATCGTATTATATTAATTAATTACCTGAAAGTGCTTCATGTACTTTTGCAGGTAGTAGCTCCGCAAACGCAAAGGGAAGTAGTCGCTGCATGAAGACATGACAATCATGACTCTTCATCCCGGAGAACTTTTGCCATTTCTCAACACATCTTGAGAGATTTGAAACATACCCATCAGGGAACTTCACTTCTGAAGTCACCCAGTTGAACAACGCAGACTTTTTATCTGATGACAGTCTGAATATTGGAACTGGAACTTGCCCATTGCTTTTTATATGTAGCTCACTCCTTGAGCAAATATTGGGTAAGTCTAACCTTGATTTTACGTTGTCTTTCGTCTTCCCTGGGACGTTCAATATAGTGTTCACAATGTTCTTAAAAAAGTTCTTCTCTATATGAATCACATCGAGGTTGTGTCGGAAAAGAAGATCTTTCCAATATGGCAATTCCCAAAATATACTCTTTATGTGCCAATTGTGCTGAACACCGTAAAAATCAGGCATATTAATGGGAACATGCCAATTCCCACCACGAGGAGTTGTTTCTAGAGCACAATAGTAATCGATTTGCGTTTCGATTTGTTCTCCAGTTAAATATGGAGGAGGACTGTCTCTGACAACCCTTTTGTGCCTGAACAATTTCTTGTTTCTTCGGTATGGGTGGTGAATGAGAAGAAATCGACAGTGACAATCGAACCAAGTAGTCTTCCTACCATGCTTCAACTGAAACGCATCTGTCATTCCATTACAATATGGACAAGATAATCTCCCATGTGTAGTCCACTCAGACAACATACCATATGCAGGAAAGTCACTTATGGTCCACAAAAGCATCGCTCGCATCGTAAAGTTTTTTTTCGTTGAACAATCATATGTCCTCACCCATGTTGACCACAAATCTTTCAACTCTTTTATCAGTGGGTATAGAAAAACGTCGAGAGATCTTTTTGGATGTTTTGGACCAGGTATTAATATGCTCATGAATAGAAACTCTCGTCGCATGCACATCTCTGGTGGCAGGTTATACGGTGTAAGAAAGACCGGCCACAATGAATATTGTCTCCCATACATTCCAAATGGACTAAATCCATCAGTGCATAATCCAAGATACACATTCCGGCTATTGCTAGCGAAATGTGGATGTACATTGTTAAAATGTTTCCAGGCTCTTGCATCTGATGGATGATTCATCTCTCCATCCGTCTGAGTATGCTCGGCGTGCCATCTTATCCCTCCAGCAGTCTCCTCAGATTGGTACAATCTTTTCAATTTGTCTGTGATTGGTAGGTACCACATCGTTTGGTACGGTACCCTATTGCGCCCTCGACCTTGCGGTTTGAATTGTGGCTTCTTACAAAATCAACATTCTTCTAACTTCTCATCATCTCCCCAGTAAATCATGCAGTTGTTGATGCAAACGTCTATCATCTCCGAGGGCAACCCAAGACTATATACCAATTTCTGAATCTGATAATAAGATTCAGCAGACACATTGTCTTCTGGAAAATACTCTTTAGACAAGTCTGCCCATGCATCCATACAATTTTCAGGTAGATTGTGATCGGTTTTAGTACTCATCATTCTAGCAGCCAACGACAATTTAGACAAACCTTATCTACAACCACTGTAAATTGGCTCATTCGCAGCTTCTAACATTTCATAAAACTTTTTTGCATCTAAGTTAGGTTCTTCAACTTCATCATCATCTTGAGTTACAAATGAATCACCTACCATATCATGAACCCTATCACAATCTACCATTTGTTCCTTTTGGTGATGATAGCTATTACTACCACTACAAGAAAACTAAGCTTTTACTAGGAAACTTTACTAGGAAAATAGTTCCTCGTAAAAATACTACGAGTTAACTTCGAATTTACGAGGAAACCATTTTTCCTCGTAAAGTTCTCATAAACTTACGAGAAAAAAGTTTCCTCGTAAACTCGTAGTACATTTACGTGGCCCTTACGAGGAAAAAGTCATTTTCCTCGTAAACTCATAGTAACTCCATTCCTCGTAAAGTCCTAGTAATAACTTACTACGAAATTAGGAGGAATTGATTTGTTACTACGAAATTAAGAGGAACTGGATAGAAAATATCGAATTTAAATCAAAAACGTGTTTTGTACCTACTTTTCCTAGCAATTTCCTAGTAAATTCTCAGATTCGAAAATTTCTATAAATTCCACCATATGTGATTCATTTGAAACACACCAAAACAAAATCAGCTATAAGCTTGATCAAACACAAAAAAAAATTTCCGGTCCGGGAAATATTTTCGAGTTGCGGAAGTGGATGTATTCACACAGAGATAATAACGGGAGGGTGACGAAAGAATTTCTTGAAGGGTTGGAGACGTTTATGCATCAAGCAGATTCTACACCACTCATGCAGGAAAGTGGTAAGATGTTCTGTCCTTGTCGGAAATGTTGCAATACCAAATTAGGCCCTCGTGAAAATGTTTGGAAGCATTTAATAAATAGAGGTTTCATGCCATATTATTATATTTGGTATCAACATGGAGAAGATGCTAGTTGTAGGAATGAAGGTAGCAGTAGTAATAGTAATTTTCAGATTGAACCGGTTGAGCATTTGCGTAATGAAGGTAGCAGTAGTAATAGCTATCATCACCAAGAGGAACAAATGGTAGATTGTGATAGGGTTCATTATATGGTAGGTGATTCCTTTGTAACTCATGATGATGATGAAGTTGAAGAACCTAACTTAGATGCAAAAAAGTTTTATGAAATGTTAGATGCTGTGAATGAGCCAATTTACAGTGTGTTGGGGTCGAAATCGGTACGACGGAATCAATAGCCAAAATTCCCCGCAAAAATACAAAAGGGATAGTTTTATAAAACCCAAGAAGTTGTTTTATAAAACTCGAAGATTGTTTTATAAAACTCGAAGATCGTTTTATAAAACTCGAGAAGCCATTTTATAAAACTCGAAGATCGTTTTATAAAACTCGAGAAGTCGTTTTATAAAACTCGAAGATCGTTTTATAAAACTCGAAGATCGTTTTATAAAACTCGAGAAGCCGTTTTATAAAACTCGAAGATCGTTTTATAAAACTCGAGAAGCCATTTTATAAAACTCGAAGATCGTTTTATAAAACTCTAGAAGCCGTTTTATAAAACTCGAAGATCGTTTTATAAAACTCGAACATCGTTTTATAAAACTCGAACATCATTTTATAAAACTCGAGAAGCCGTTTTATAAAACTCGAAGATCGTTTTATAAAACTCGAGAAGCCATTTTATAAAACTCGAAGATCGTTTTATAAAACTCGAAGATCGTTTTATAAAACTCGAGAAGTCGTTTTAAAAAACTCGAAGATCGTTTTATAAAACTCGAAGATCGTTTTATAAAGCTCGAAGATCTTTTTATAAAACTTGAGAAGCCATTTTATAAAACTCGAAGATCGTTTTATAAAACTCGAGAATCGTTTTATAAAACTCGAGAAGTCGTTTTATAACACTCGAGAATCGTTTTACAAAACCGCGAAAAACCGAAACCGCAACAAAACGCGAACTAGAGGCTTCCCGACTAGTTCGCCTGCTGGCGAACTAGAAGCTTCCAACTAGTTCGCCTGCTGGCGAACTAGAGATTTCCCGGATCTCCCGCATCCCTGATTCGAAACTTACGTCCTTCGACACGGTCACATTCTGAACCAGGGCCGAAATGTCTCTCGTTTCGTCTCGATCCGACTTATCGTTCGAATTCTACGATTAAAACCGTAAAACTCCGCTTTCTCGAAAAGAACTCGAAGAAATCGTATAAAACGGTAACGGTTAAGCAAGACACCGAACATCGCCTAAACTATACGATTTATCCGAGATTTTTCGTTAAGATCATAAAAAACGCATTTTTAATAAAAAACGTCGAGAAAATCGTAAAAATGGCATCGGATCAGGAAACGGTCTCGTATAAAGTCGTAAAACGGGTTTTATCGTAAAACGGCCCGAAAGTTCCTAAAACACGATAAAAACCCATCTCGCGATATTAACGACATCAACCGAAGATACGATAACGTTTAGGTGGTTTACTCGCAGACATAAGACAAACGGCAAGTTTGAAGATAAATAGAAGATTTCCGCGGAAGAAAAGGAAGGATCGACAGAAATGGAAAATTCCCGATATATTCGGTTTCGGGCGAAATGGAAAGACTAAAACCGCCTAAGAAGGAGTATATAAGCAGGAGGCATAGGGCAGAAGCTGGGAGACGATTTTCAGAGCTCTCACCACCAAAAATTAGCATTTAGGAATATTTCCGTTTTCTGTTAGCGAGCTGCGTCTCAACTAGGGTTTTCGTTCTTAGACTTCTAGGGATTTCGCCGACGGCTCATGCAGCTAAGGCTACTCTCGTTGTAACAGTTCTTACGCAGATTCGGAATAAGAACCTCTTTGCTCTCAGTTTCGTTTATTCTCTTTTAAATTCTAAGTTCATCGTTTTCCTAATCTTCGTTGTGCGGTTCTGCAGATAGCCGGTTCCTCTGGAAACTTAGGGTTTTCCCGAAGTTTCATTTTTTACGATTTATTGACAGTAGGTGGATTTCGGTTCCCACATAGTGGTTGTAGAGAAGGTCTGTCTAAATTGTCGTTGGCTGCTAGAATGATGAGTATTAAAGCCGATCAGAATCTACCTGAAAATTGTATGGATGCATGGGCAGACTTGTTTAAAGAGTATTTGCCAGAAGACAATGTGTCTGCTGAATCTTATTATCAGATTGATAAATTGGTATATAGTCTTGGGTTGCCCTCGGAGATGATAGACATTTGCATCAACAACTGCATGATTTACTGGGGAGATGATGAGAAGTTAGAAGAATGTCGATTTTGTAAGAAGCCACAATTCAAACCGCAAGGTCGAGGGCGCAATAGGGTACCGTACCAAACGATGTGGTACCTACCAATCACAGACAAATTGAAAAGATTGTACCAATCTGAGGAGACTGCTGGAGGGATAAGATGGCACGCCGAGCATACTCAGACGGATGGAGAGATGACTCATCCATCAGATGCAAGAGCCTGGAAACATTTTAACAATGTACATCCACATTTCGCTAGCAATAGCCGGAATGTGTATCTTGGATTATGCACTGATGGATTTAGTCCATTTGGAATGTCTGGGACACAATATTCATTGTGGCCGGTCTTTCTTACACCGTATAACTTGCCACCAGAGATGTGCATGCGAGGAGAGTTTCTATTCATGAGCATATTAATACCTGGTCCAAAAAATCCAAAAAGATCTCTCGACGTTTTTCTACAACCACTGATAAAAGAGTTGAAAGATTTGTGGTCAACAGGGGTGAGGACATATGATTGTTCAACGAAAACAAACTTTACGATGCGAGCGATGCTTTTGTGGACCATAAGTGACTTTCCTGCATATTGTATGTTGTCTGGGTGGACTACACATGGGAGACTAGCTTGTCCATATTGTAATGGAATGACATATGCGTTTTAGTTGAAGCATGGTAGGAAGACTAGTTGGTTCGATTGTCACCGTCGATTTCTTCCCAATCACCACCCATACCGAAGAAACAAGAAATTGTTCAGGTACAAAAGGGTTGTCAGAGACACTCCTCCTCCATATTTAACTGGAGAACAAATTGAAGCGCAAATCGATTACTACGGTGTTCTAGAAACAGCTCCTCGTGGTGGGAATTGGCATGTTCCCAGTAATATGCCTGATTCTTATAGTGTTCAGCACAATTGGCACAAAAAGAGTATATTTTGGGAATTGCCATATTGGAAAGATCTTCTTTTGCGCCACAACCTCGATGTGATGCATATAGAGAAGAATTTGTTTTTAGAACATCATGAACACTATATTGAATGTCCCAGGGAAGACGGAAGACAATGTAAAATCAAGGTTGGACTTACCCGATATCTGCTCAAGGAGTGAGCTACATATAAAAAGCAATGGGCAAGTTCCTGTTCCAATATTCAGACTGTCATCAGAACAAAAGTTTGCGTTGTTCAACTGGGTGGCTTCAGAAGTGAAATTCCCAGATGGGTATGTTTCAAATCTCTCAAGATGTGTTGAGAAAGGGCAAAAGTTCTCCGGGATGAAGAGCCATGATTGTCATGTCTTTATGCAGCGACTACTTCCCTTTGCGTTTGCGGAGCTACTACCGGCAAAAGTACATGAAGCACTTTCAGGTAATTAATTAATATAATACGATGACATGATTAATTTATTTCTATATANTCAAATCTCTCAAGATGTGTTGAGAAAGGGCAAAAGTTCTCCGGGATGAAGAGCCATGATTGTCATGTCTTTATGCAGCGACTACTTCCCTTTGCGTTTGCGGAGCTACTACCGGCAAAAGTACATGAAGCACTTTCAGGTAATTAATTAATATAATACGATGACATGATTAATTTATTTCTATATATATATATATATATATATATATTTATATATATATATATATATATACTAATGTGGATAATTTTTGTTTTCGTATATATATAAGGAATTGGAGCATTTTTTAGGGATCTGAGCACCCGTACTCTTAAATTGGAAGTTGTCCAACAACTTCATGAAAACATCCCGTCTTAATCTGCAACATGGAGAAAATATTCCCGCCTACTTTTTTCGACGTCATGGAACACCTAGTTGTCCACCTCCCGTATGAGGCATTACTTCGTGGACCCGTGCATTATGGATGGATGTATCAGTATGAAAGGGCCATGAAAACTTTGAAAGGAAAAGCCAAAAACCTAGCAAGAGTTGAAGGTTCTATTGTTGCGGAAAGTTTGACGGAAGAAACATCACATTTCACTTCGTACTACTTTGCACTGAAAGTACGTACAAGGAAACGAGCTCCAAGAAGATATGATGATGGTGGTGTCGTGCCAATATATATGGAAGACGATGTTCCAGACATCTTTTGTCAAATTGGGCGATTGGGTGGGAAATTGAAAGAGGTTTGGTGGTCGAGTGATGAAGACGTCCATAGTGCACACCTTTATATTCTTCTTAATTGCGAGCATCCATTGATTGCTTATTTTGAAAGGTAAATATATATACATACACACTTATATATATATATATATATTCAGTATTAAATATATAACATAACATATATGATTTTACAGTCAATTTGAGACTCAAGTCGAGGAAGCAATACCTGGTATATCGACAACTGAGTTAGACAAAAGGAAAGATCAACACTTTATCAAGTGGTTGAGGAAACATGTATTTATTTATTACTTAAATTGTATGCGTACATTACCACAAAATAAGTCTAAAGTCTAATTATTTTACTTTTTGTTGCAGGTTGATTATGACGATCCTGAGTATCCCGCATGGTTTCGCGAATTACTTCAAGGTCCAGTTGCAAAGGTCACTACATCATCGATGTATTTCACCCGAGGCTATACTTTTCATACCTATGACTATGGTAGACACCGGGCGACAAGTAATTATGGAATATGTGTGAAAGGCGAAACAGATTTCTACGGGATCTTGCAGGAGATTTATGAAGTTCAATTCCCGGGTATGGGTTTGAAATGCGTTATCTTCAAGTGTGAGTGGTTCGACTCCGTCGTAAACAGAGGTGTTCGAATTAACAAGAACGGTGTAGTTGATGTCAACAGTGGACGAAGGTACACCAAATTTTTTTTTTTTTAATATCCAGGTTTCCAGTATTAATTAATTTTTACATATTGATCTTTATTTTCGTAGGTACAACAAGTTCGAGCCTTTCATATTAGCTTCCCAATCAGATCAAGTTTGCTTTTCATTCCATACCCTCGGATTACTACCTCGGGAATAAACTTGTTAGCTGTTATCAAAGTTACACCTCGAGGACGAATAATCGCTAGAGAAGAACCACCATTACAAGAAGAAAACACCAATGAGATCGAGGAAGCTGAGGCAGAAATTGATGAGTTCCTACTCATTGATCCGCATAATCGTGAATACGAAGCTGTTCCTGATCACTCCAAGGACGAAGGTGTAGACGACGAGTTTTTAGAAAATGATGATGTCTCAACCGATTACGACAATGTATTTGAATGAATTATATATCTTTATAAGTTTGTTCAATCATAAAAATGAATTTGCATTATACATGTTTAAAGTTTTTTAAATCACAAAATCAATTTGCATTTGGGGTTTAGGGTTTATGTGTAGAAGAAGTTAGGAGTTTGATTGTAGAAGTTGTGGTTTGGGGTTTCAAGTTTAGGGATTTATAAACCTTTTCCTCGTAAAGCCCTAGTAACAGAAAACACGGGCATAGCCGTTTTCTCGTAATGTTCTAGTAAGGTGTTACTAAGGATTTACGAGGAAAAAAATGCGGGCATAGCTATTTCCTCGTAAAGGGTTTTCCTCGTAAAGCTCTAGTACAGTTATTACGAGGACCTTACGAGGAAATAAAAACACGGGCATAGCTATTTCCTCGTAAGGTCCTAGTAACATTACTAGGGTTTTACGAGGAAACAAAATTCCTTATATATACTCGAGCAATCCGGTTTCTCATTTGCTAGTAACCTTCTCTCTAAATCCTCTAAAGGTTCTCTCTAATTCGTAGTTAGGTGATTAGATAAGGGAATTTAGATTAGGTGGTTAGTTTAGGGAATTTAGATTAGGTGGTTAGTTTAGGTAATTTAGATTAGGTTGGTTTACTTTTATTTAGTGTTTTTTTAAATTATACGGGGAATTAATGTTTTGATTTTTTTTTTTTAAATATAGATGCCTAGACAGAGCAAGCTTGCTAAGGCTGCTGGTAAGAGGGCGTCGTTTCTCGAGGGGAGTCACTACGGAGATATATTTGGGCGTCAGGATGCTCCGGGTTCATCTTCTTCAGCTCCCGGTTCATCTTCGATTCCCGAGACTCAGAGAGCTTCTATGGCGTCCCGGCAATCACCTCCTCCTCCACCTCCTCCTCCTCCTCCTCCTCCTCCACCGGTCGGGGTTCATCCCGATTTGCAGTTGCCGCCGAACGCACTCTTTCCGGTGTACACGGTGGAGGATATTTTGGTCCTTCCAGGCAGAGAAGGGCTGGCAGAGTTAGATCCTATCCGACAGGACGACCAAAACGTATTATGGTATGTTTTAATTTTTTTTAAAAAAATTTAATTTATTTCTTAATTAACAAAATATTTAGAAATTAATATAATTAATGATTTATTTTGTGTCTTTCCAGGTTTGGTCTTGACAATTGTGTCGGATCTAGCGTCACGGATTGTATCAAGGGATACTTTCCCGATCCAGCTCCAAACTGGAAGATGACGGCGAGCCACACAAAAAGAAGTGGTTCAAATCGTTCGCTGTAAGTTTAATTCGTTAATTTATTTTTAATTATTTAAAATTATTAATATTATTGAACTAATCCATCTTTTATTTTTTCTGGCTACAGCAAAAATATCGTTGGTCTATTGGGATTCACCAGCGGGTGAAGAAGGAATTTGAGGCCAAGGCAAGAGCACGATTGCTCGACATGGTCTTCAACTGGAAGGGCGACTATCAGGTATAGATTTATAAACTATAATATATATAGTTTTAAAAATATTATATATTGACTTTCATTCTAATTTTTTTTTTAAATTAGGTGGATGGTTACGAGGCCGGGAAACCCGATTGCCTCACAACCGCGGTGTGGGATAGCCTCATCAGCTATTGGGGGTTGCCGAACTCGGTCAAAACCTCCAACACAAACTCCGGGAACCGCATGACCAGAGACGAGCATGGCAACACGAAGGTGCTTCACACCACGGGTCGAAAACCTCACGGGGGAGTTCGTCTAGACATGGTAAGATGATTTTTAATAACTATTTAATTTTTATTTTATTTGAATATTCAAAATTAATATTTAATTTTATAAATTAATTTTAGGCTAAGGAGACAGAAGTTCTTCCATCTCTGAAAGACCTTTACGAGAGGACCCACCGGAACAAGGCTGGGCAGTTTGTAGATCCTGCTTCCGAGCGGATCTACAACGAGGTTGTTGCCCGAGTTGACGAACGCCAGACTCAGCTTACTCAGCAGACTGGGACTCCAGTCATATTATCCACTGTTGAAGTGGATAAGATTTACGAGGAGGTAAATAATTTGTTTTACTATTCATTTTTAATATTTTTTAAAATTTTCCTTAATGTTATTAATATTTTTATTTACAGGTCGCCCCAAGGAAAAAAAGGGCGTATCATTGGGATTGGCTCGGTTAACGATGTCCCTGCAACGACATCGTCTTATCATCAGGAGCAGCACGATGTCAATGCTCAGCTACGCTCGCAGTTGTCTTCGCTCACCGAGCATGTGACTTCTCTCACCGATGTCCTCGACATTATGGCGGTTGGAAACCCGCATTTGGAGGAGATGTTGCGTCAGAGACGGGAACGCGGAGAGATTCCAACCCAACAGCATCTACCATCACAGTTACAGCCGGCAACCAACTATGGAGAGGAGCAGGATTTGGCGAGCCAGGACGAGTTCGTTCGCCAATTTAACGACCAGCATCCGTAGTTTTTTTTATTTATAATTATATATTAGAATTTTAAAAAGTTTTGTATATTATTTAGTTATTTATAAAATATATTGTTTTTTATTTTTTATTTATAATTTTATTTTTTTTATTTTTAAAAAATAAATTAATTATATTTAACATTAATTTTTTTAATAGGGAAGAAAACATTTCGAAGCAAAATCCTCGTAATGGTTTCCAAGTAATGTCCTTGTTGGGGTCAAAATCGGTACGACGGAATTAATAGCCAAAACTCCTCGCGAAAATACAAAAAGAACAGTTTTATAAAACCCGAGGAATAGTTTTATAAAACTCGAAAAATCGTTTTATAGAACTCAAGAATCGTTTTATAAAACTTGAGAATCGTTTTATAAAACTCGAGAATCATTTTATAAAACTCGAGAAATTGTTTTATAAAACTCGAGAAATCGTTTTATAAAACTCGAGAATCGTTTTATAAAACTCGAGAATCGTTTTATAAAACTCGAGAAATCGTTTTATAAAACTCGAGAATCGTTTTATAAAACTCGAGAATCATTTTATAAAACTCGAGAATCGTTTTATAAAGCTCGAGAATCGTTTTATAAAACTCGAGAATCGTTTTATAAAACTCGAAGAATCGTTTTATAAAACTCGAGAAACCGTTTTATAAAACTCGAGAATAGTTTTATAAAACTAGAGAATCGTTTTATAAAACTCGAGAATCGTTTTATAAAACTCGAGAAATCGTTTTATACAACTCGAGAAATCGTTTTATAAAGCTCGAGAATCGTTTTATAAAACTCGAGAAATCGTTTTATAAAACTCGAGAAATCGTTTTATAAAACTCGAGAATCGTTTTATAAAACTTGAGAATCGTTTTATAAAACTCGAGAAATCGTTTTATAAAACTCGAGAAATCATTTTGTAAAACTCGATAATCGTTTTATAAAACTCGAGAATCATTTTGTAAAACTCGAGAATCATTTTATAAAGCTCGAGAATCGTTTTATAAAACTCGAGAATCGTTTTATAAAACTCGAAGAATCGTTTTATAAAACTCGAGAAACCGTTTTATAAAACTTGAGAACCGTTTTATAAAACTCGAGAATCGTTTTATAAAACTCGAGAAACCGTTTTATAAAACTCGAGAAACCGTTTTATAAAACTCGAGAATCGTTTTATAAAACTCGAAGATCGTTTTTATAAAACTCAAAAGTCGTTTTATGAAATCCGAAGATCGTTTTATAAAACTCGAGAATCGTTTTAGAAAACCCGCAAAAAACCGAAAAAAAACCGAAAAAGCAGTAAGACGCGAACTAATCGCAACTAGTTCGCCCATCGGCGAACTAAGCCGGACCCGGCTTAGTTCGCCGATGGGTGAACTAGAGATTTCCCGGACACTCCGCGTCTCGATTTCCCGCATTTCCGATTCCAAACTTACGACACGATCGCATTCTAAATTATGGCTGAAACATCTCCCGTTTCATCTCGATCCGACTTACCGTTCGAGTTTTACGATAAAAACCGTAAAACTTCGTTTTCTCGGAAAGAACTCGAGGAAATCGTATAAAACGGCAACGGTTAAACGAAATCATAAAAAACGAACATTGCCTAAACTACACGATTTATTCGAGATTTCTCGTCGAAATCATAAAAAACGCGCTTTTAATAAAAAACGCCGAGTAAGTCGTAAAAACGTGTTTTTAATAAAAAGTCGAGTAAATCATAAGACTTTGCGATTAACTCGAGAAATTTATTAAAAACGACGTCAGATCGGGAAACGATCCTGTAAAAGTCGGAAAACGGTTTTTATCGCAAAACGGCCCGGAAGGACCTAAAACGCGATAAAAACCCATCTCGCGATTTCAACGGAATCAAACCCGCAGATTTGATAACGTTTTGACGGTTTACTCGCAGAAAGAAAATAAAAGTCAAGTTTAAACATAAAAGGAAGGTTTGAAGAGAAATAGAAGATTTCCGCAGAAGANCAAACCCGCAGATTTGATAACGTTTTGACGGTTTACTCGCAGAAAGAAAATAAAAGTCAAGTTTAAACATAAAAGGAAGGTTTGAAGAGAAATAGAAGATTTCCGCAGAAGAAAAGGAAGGATCGAGAAGAATGGAAAATTCCCGATTTAGTCAAATCTGGGCGAAATGGAAAGATCGGATAGCCAAGACGAGGAGTATCTAAAGAGGAGGTCTAGGGCAGAAGCACAGACACGAAATTCAGAGCTCTCACCACCAAAACTAGCATTTAGGAATCTTTCCGTTTTTCTGTTAGCGAGCTGCGTCTCAATTAGGGTTTTCTAGTTCTTACGTTTTCGGCTACTCTCTTTGTACCAGTTCAACGCAGATTCGGAATAAGAACCTTCTTGCTTTCAATTACGCTTATTTTCGTTTTAATTCTAAGTGTTTTCGTCATCTTAATCTTTGTTGTGCGGTTCTCGCAGATAGCCGGTTCCTCTGGAAACTTAGGGTTTTCCCGAAGTTTCCTTATTTACGATTTATTTGACAGTAGGGTGAAATCGACTCCCACAGTTTGGCGCTAGAAGGAGGAGGGGTCGGATCTATCTTACACCCTAACCGCAACATGTCCAACGAAGAAACGATGATTGGTGACAACCAAACTCGCGACGAACGCGACAACGTTGAAACACCACTACCAAAAGACGCGCCTGTGGCCAACGCTCCAAACGCTAACGCCGAGACCGTCGAAAAGATGCTTTCCGAGTTTAACAAAAAATCGGAAGAGCAGGAAAAGCTCATTGGTTCACTCGCAAAACGGCTCGAAACCCTAACTGTGAGAACCAAAGCAATTCGCCCCCGCGGAACTACCAAAATCCGCGGAAGGAGACTCGATTTCGGCGCTCCTACGGATCGTCCCAGAATCGATCAGGGAAACGTACCGGAAAAGGATTTCGGAAAAGAAAACCCTGACACGACGCTGAATGAATCGGAAAAATCTCCTATTCGCGAACAGGAGACTGAAGGCGACGGCATCGAAAGGGTCAACCTGGAAACGAGCGACCAGGCCGACTCGACAGACGAAGATGCCGACGTCCACCCTAGGAGAAGGAAAACTCGCAGTCCTCAACCGGAGTCATCTCCCGAACGTTCCTTTACTGGAGACGAAGGAGAACTCGACTTCGCGCGATACGCAAAAACCGCCGAGGAGCGATCTCCGGTCACTCACAGCAAACGCCGACAGAGTCGGAAAACTGCTGGCAATCAGACCGAGATTCGCGATCTCCGCGAATACATTACCAAAACGGCCGCAGCGGTAAAAGCGGTGAAATCTCAGATTCACCACGCGACCAGCACCGCACCCGAGATCGATCGGCTGCTGTATGAGTCTCGGAAAACACCCTTCACGGCTCGCATCACCGAGATCAAACTGCCCGATCCCAGAAAGCTTAAGGTGCCAACTTACGACGGAACGACCGATCCCAAAGCGCACCTGCAAGCGTTCCAGATCACCATGGGATGAGCCAAGCTCAAGGACCACGAAAAAGACGCAGGCTACTGCCGCCTCTTCGTCGAAAATCTAGAAGGAGCTGCGCTCGAATGGTTCGCCAAACTTAGGCGAAACTCCATCGGAAGTTTCCGTCGATTGGCTTCGGAGTTCCTGAAACAGTATTCAATGTTCATTAACCCGGAAACCTCCGACGCCGATCTCTGGAATTTGGTGCACGAGGAGGAGGAATCTCTCCGCAATTTCATGAGCAGATTCAAACTCGTCATGGCTAGGGTTAGCGGCATTAGCGACAAAGCCGCCATCGACGCGTTGAAAAAATCGCTTTGGTATAAATCGGAGTTCCGCAAGTGGATAACTCTCGAGAAACCGCGGACGATCCAGGATGCGCTCCATAAGGCCACCGACTTCATAACCATCGAGGAGGAAACTAAAGTCCTGTCCGAGAAGCATAAGCCGACGAAAACATCCGCAAAGGATAACGCGTCCGAGCAGAAGCAGAAAAAGAAAAGCTCTCGTAACGACAAATTCGTCCATCACGAGGGGCAGGACCTCCGAGGGGCGCATAACTACGCCATTAACGGTTCGGAGCAAGGGCGAACTACGGGTAACACGTGGACGAGAAATTCGAATTACGATGAGAATTCTTTCTGCGACCTCCACCAAACCCATGGTCATTCCACCGTAAACTGCAAAGTTCTCGGCGCTAGGCTGGCCGCAAAGTTAGTCGCGGGAGAACTTTCCGAGATATCAAGCGTCAAGGATCTCATCCGCGATTTGGACTGCGTCCCGAAGAATGACAAAAATGCGCAAACCTAGCCTCAGGGAAATCAGTCGGGCGAAAAACGCGGAAGAAGAACAAGTGAGAAGGGAAACGACGCTAACCGCCGAAAAGTCAACATGATCATCGGCGAATCGCCATACTTTAACGACACCGTCTCGTCAATAAAATCCTACCAACGTAAAGCCAAAACCGGCTCGAGTTGGAAGGTGCCGATGGACGATTCTCCGACAGGAGTAATCTCTTTCAACAATGCTGAAACCGGCGGAATCAACCAACCGCATGCCGATCCCCTTGTCATCGATTTGGTGATAGGCGATCTAGAGGTTGCGCGAATCCTGGTTGATACCGGAAGCA
>CAKOAT010155155.1:8765-31192 GCA_932364175.1 Eruca vesicaria subsp. sativa | reverse complement strand
TTTATTTTATTTTTTGGAAAGAGTTTCGAAAAACGATTGTTTTGGTGGGTTAACCCGTATATCAAATTCCCTTCATCCATATCATCTTCGGATATAGCCAATTTAGAACTCATTCAAGTGCTGAAGGACAAGTAAGCACGAAGCGATGTGTTAGAAAAGTCAAACAAGAAAGTTGTGAAACAAAATGCACTAATCATGGTTCAGAACAAGGAAACTTCCGGCTATTTGGTAGAAAACAATACATTCATGAAGTAATGCTCTGCATTTTTGAAAACCTATAGTTGTTATCACCATTATTCTAAAGAGTTATTAATTCTATATAATCTCCCATGACTACAAATTGATGGCTTCATTTAGCAATTCATGCCTATTTTGTAATTGCATTATTATTTCTGTATTGATGGACTAATTATAAGAATTATTTATGTTGTGAATATTATATTAGTAACATTCAATGAGAGTAATAATGCAACGACAGTTCAAAAACAAAACATTCTTTAATAATCAGTTCTAGGGTTTACAAAGTCGTACATGTTATAGGGTTTATGAAGTCATAGATTAAAAAGAAATGGGTTAATAAAAAAAATCTTTGAGTTCCTGGAGTCTTTTAAATTCAAGGATTTTCCTAAACTATTAGTTGATTTTTATAAATTTTAAATAAAATTAATCTTAAAAAAAAAGAATTTAAATTGGACTACGTTTTAAAAAATACAGTGTTTTCTGAATACCCGTATGTTCACTTACAAATTCTTTAAGGAAACAATATCAACTGTACTAAATTCACGTTTTTGAAGCACATGCATGCAGCATGCATGTTGAGAATGGTTGATATACTTTGTTAAAAACTGTTAGATCTCATCCCACTATGAATAAGAAAAAGCATTTTAATGACTATAGAACGGATCTAATTTATTATTATACTCCTATAATGTTTGTCAGAGTAAAAAAGAAGACGAAGTCATACTTAGATTAATAAACAAAAGCTTGGGTTCATAAAAGTTTTCCAAAGATAGGATACAAAATTATCTCTCAAAAAACTTTTAAACCTAAAGTCTATTGAAAATAAATTTTAACCTAAAGAAGGACACAGTAGCTATAGGTCTAAATCATGTTAGTTTCAAATTTTAGGCAAAACTAATCTGAAATAAATAAAAAATGATAAGAAAACTTGATAGTTTCATTTTTCTCTTATCGAACCAGTAGATGTAAATTTTTTTTGAAAAACTCGCTTGATATTAAATATAGCCGTTTTATCTTCCTTGAAACTAGTGGCACTAAATGATATATTATTTCTCTAACATATTAAAAACGTTTAGTTAAATCACATAATGCGACGTCTTCTATCCATTGCCAAAATTTCTGATGTATTTGCAATGTTCTTCTCATTTAACTGCCAATTACACTCAATTCATAGTCGATCTAAACCTGGTAGGACTCAATAAATGACCAAAAATCCGTAGAAACCCACCTAGACTCGATAAAAGAATAAGAATGTTAGAAACCGGTTAAAACACAATTTATCAACACTTCCGTAAAACATTTGTTGTCCAAAATCAAAACATCAATAAAAGTAAAAGGAAGAGGTTGAAAACCTGGGAACAGTCATATAATATCGAAGTACGCCTTACAATTTCAAGTTGCAACCTATATCCAAGAGCACCAACCTCACAAGGTACACGTATTCAAGGCATGTAGCCATCTTCAGCCCACAACATATAAGAGTTATCCTAATTCACCATCCTAACCTCTTTGAACATTAAGTAGTGCATTTTCAGTGAAGGAGCTAGTATGGATTAAATGACGCATGGATTTTTACTTGATTAAGTTTTTGATCAAATAGACAGCCTTACAACTGGTTTCTTTCCTCTCCCTTTATTTATTTCCCTCCGGCGAATTCTACTATCTTGCCAGTTAGTTCCTTTTCTATCAAAACGTTTATTGATAGATTACAATGAGACTTGAGAACTAATAGAAATAACCACCAAGTTCTCTGTTTACTTTATTTAATATAAAATACATAAACTGTATCCATTTATTTTGTATTTTAGATAATTAAACTTAGTAGCTCACAAATAAATTTTATTTGCAGTAAATAAAAGAAGTGAAATACTAACAAACTCTTAAGTGTCAATATAAGTACTCTACTATATAATTATATAGCATAAATCATATTATTCATTTGATATATAAATATACTATATATCATCCTTTTTATAAATTGAAATATATGCATGATTAAATAAGAAGAAAAATTATATATATATATATATATTATTTTAAACTAAGTTATATTTAGTATATATATGATTCTTAATATATATAAATAGACTATATATGATACTTTTTATAAATAGAAATATAAGCACGATTCTTTAATAAAATCAATACATATATATCTATATATATATATTTATGTATATATATATGTATATATATATATATATATATTTTTAAAACTAAGTAATACCGAGTCACTTTATTTTGAAATATTATAAATAGGTTTAATAAAACCAATTTATTTAGGATTTTTGCTTACATGATTCTACATACATCAGGCAACATACTATTTACCTTTTCGAAGAATTTGTTATCTCCTCGAAATGGCAGTAATATGATATTTGTTTTTGAAGATAATTTATTTATCAACTTATGAAAAACTTGTCGCTCAATCACATAATGCGACGTCAACTATCCATTGCCAAAAGTTCTTATGTATCTGCAATGTTCCACTCATTTAATTTCCAATTGCACTCAATTCAAAATTTTATATTCATAATCGATCTAAACCTGATTTTATTCAATAAAAGACTAAGAACCTATAAAACCCCACCTAGACTCGATAAAAGAATAAGAATATTAGAAACCGGTAAAACTCTATTTATCACCACTTCCGAAAATATTTTGCGTCCAAGAGCAAAACATCAATAAAAGTGAAATGAAGAGGTTGAAAACATGGGAACACACATATACTCTCGAACTGCGCCTTACAATTACAAGTTGCAACCCACATCCAAGATCACCAACCGTACAAGGTAATTCCATATATTCAAGGTATGTAGCCACCTTTAGCCTACAACATATAAGAGTTATCCTAATTCACCATCCTAACCTCTTTTAACATTAAGTGGTGCATTTTCGTTGAAGGAGTATTGATTAAATGACAAATGGATTCTTACTTGCTTACGTTTTTGATTAAATAGACAGTCATACAACTGATTTCTTTCCTCTCCTTTTTTTTATTTCCCTCACGCGAATTCTGCTATCTTGCTAGGTAGTTCTTTTTCTATCAAAAAGTTTATTGGGTAGATTACAATGAGACATGAGCACTAATAGAGATAACCACCAAGTTCTCTGTTCACTTTATTTAATATAAAATACATTAATTGTATCCATTTATTTTATTTTATATTTTAGACAACTATACTTATTAATTCATAAATAAATTTTATTTGCCGTAAATAAAAGAAAAGAATAACTAATAAGTATCAATATAAATACTCTACTGTATAATTATATGAGGATAAATATACAATATATCATACTTTTTATAAGTAGAAATATAAGCATGATTAATTAATAATATATATATAAATATATTGTTATAAACTAATTTATATCGAGTATATATATACGATATAAACAATAAATGAATAAGTAATATATATAAATATACTATATATATGATACTTTTTATAAAAAGAAATACAAGCACGATTTATTAATATAAGTAAAT
Source organism: Eruca vesicaria subsp. sativa (assembly GCA_932364175.1). NCBI lineage: Eukaryota > Viridiplantae > Streptophyta > Magnoliopsida > Brassicales > Brassicaceae > Eruca > Eruca vesicaria. Next base: position 27,459 of record CAKOAT010155155.1, on the reverse strand, counting down.
ATATATTTACATGTATATATATATATATGTAATTATATTATTCTAAACTTAGGAATATCGAGTCACTATATTTTGAAATCTTATAAATAAATTTTAACCAAATTAATTTATTTAGTATTTTGCTTACATGATTCTAAATACATCATGCAACATAATATTTACATTTTCGACGAATTTGCTATCTCTTTAAAAATGGCAGTTATATGATATTTTTTCTTTTAGAAATATATACTACTATCGCATCTGGAAAGAAAAAGTGGGTCTGTCATGAAAAGAATTATGTACATTTTTATGCATTTTCTTGAACAACAGTCTTGGTTGGGAGAACATTCAATCGGATTAGCGCCGAATTATTTTAAGCTCATTTAAGTACTTGGTATTAGTTAATGTTACTATTATATAATAAAGTATAATTTTTTCAGCGATATCTTGTTTTCCATTGACCTAGTTGTTTATACAAATATAAGCCTAATATAGACAAAAACACCGATCGATACTTTTATTAGTAAAAAAAAACGTTTACAACAAAGATAAAGAGGATAATGAGCAAAAGGGGAACGAAATTGCTGATTACACACACAAACCCATGTTGCATGAGAACCTGACGTTCATCATTTTATTCAATCCAAGAAAATTACAAACACAAAAGCAATCACTGATTATAAGAAACAAGAAAGAAGGAAATAAGTTCAAGCATTTGAAACCATACGAATCTGTTTGTCTTTTAGGTATGTCTTTATATGTCATAAGTGTTCANATTAGCACAAGCATCGATCTGCAGGGTATCTCTAGGACAAATGACCTGAGCAGAAGTGTAAGTGAAGAAGAGGAGGTTCAGGAAAAGGAAGACTGTAAGAGAAATTCTTGGATCCATTTGTTTGTGTACTGGGAAAAGTCAAAAAGAAAAGCTCAGGAAGTAGTAGTGTGTTTATATTCTTTGAGAAGGTTGGAGATAGATATTTATAGAATTTCTTTAGTGGAGAAATTAGTTGACTAAGTTATCATACATATGAATTATGAATCGAAAATTTGAAGTAGACTTAAAGGCATTGTCTGAGTTAGTTCGCAATTTAAAAAAAAAAAAATTAGAATATTGTACAACATAATTTTTTTATAACGCTGATTTATTATGATATTAAAATTATGATACATATACGATTCGATAACCGACAATACTGAGTATCTACGTTTAACTGCATCATCTTAGCTGTTTTATGAATCGTTTTCTCGAGGATTTTAAACCAAGATTTCGTGTAATCTGCAAGAAATTGCATAGTCTGGGGTTCGAACCCCGGACCTGAGTGTAAAAACCTTTAAAACTTAACTAGTAGGCTAAGATGTTTCACCAACATAATTATTTAGTTAGCAATACATTTGACACCTCTACAACATTTGGCAGTAGATATTGATAAACTAGACTAAATAACTCTACGTCTGTTAGTTTCTAAAAAGAATTTCTACTTTTGTTAGTCACTACACGCAATGTCCATGCATATGTAAACAATAATAAGGGTATTTCCAAGACTAACTCGGGTATCCGTCATAGCAACCGAAATGGAGGTAAATGATGTATACCTACAACTCAAGGTCCTTCAATTTAATTCTCGGAAAGATGAATATGTATGTTTTTTATATATTTAACTATTTTCTCTATTTATTATATAAGTTTATATTAAAATAATACTATTTTATAGATGCAACGAAATGATGATAGTCCCTCAAATTATTTGGTATTGATGATAAATACGTACACAAACCATACAATATGGATCTTATTCAGGAAATTACTATCAGTAAAATCGTTTAAATTGTCTAGTCACAATTGGGTATCTTATCTACTAAAGTTTTGATGTATGAAGATAGATCTTCCAATATATAGAAACATGTTGCGACGGAAAGATAGCAACAAACTAGTTATATATTATATAATACATTAACAAATATCTTCAACTATAATAAAATCTTAATATATGTAATATAAAATGTAGTATGAGTTCATAAAGTAGTCTTTGAAATATAAGGTGTAGTACAACTATATGAAATATAGCATCATATCATGGTTAGAGTAATATGAGTTTATAAAGTATAGTCTTTGAAATATAAGGTGTAGTACAACTATATGAAAATATTAATATATGAAATATAGCATCATATCATGGTTAGAGTAATATGAGTTTATAAAGTCGATATATGATGTATATACCAAAAAAATGTCAACCAAAAAATTATAATGTTGGAAATCTATAGATTAAAATCATGTAATATATGGTATACAATGCAATATAAATGTATGTAATATAGTATGAAATATGGTTAGAATAATTAAAGGGAAGAGAAAGAATAAATCGGGTATATGGAATACGTGATATGATTTCTAACAATCGATATATATATAGATGTAAGACAAAATATAAATTACCAAAATACCATTAATGAAGTTGCAAACAACTTTTATTAGTCGATTTTTCAAGGGTGCCTTCCCTTTTAATATAGTAGATGAGAGTAATTATGCAACGACAATTATAATACAGGAAATTCTTTAATAATCAGTTCCAGGGTTCATGAAGTCGTAAATTAAAAATAAATGGATTAATAAAAACACGTTTCTGGAGTCGTTTAAATGCAATGGTTTTCTTAATCTATTAATTTTTTTTTTTATAAATTTGAAATAGAATTTTAATTTTAATTGGTATATGTTTTCGAAAATTCATTGATTTTTTGAAAACGGTACGGCCACATACAAATTCTTTATGGCAATAATATTTACTGTACCAAATGCAGGTTTTGAAAGGACATACATGCATGCATGTTCTGTATGATTGAAATAACTTATTAGAAAATGTTAGATCTCATCGTACTATCTTTAAAAGCGTTATAGTGACAAAACTTTCTATATTATGGATCTGATTTTTTACACTCCAATAATGTATCTTAGCTTAGAGTAAAGAAGAAGAAGAAGAGGGCATACTTAGATTGGGTTCATAGAAACTTTCCAAAGATAGAAAACAAACTTATGTCTCAGAAAACTTATAAGCCTAGAAATCTATTGAAAATAAAATTTAAGTTAAAGAAGGCTCAAATACAATAGATATAGGTCTAAATCATATTAAGTACAAATTTTAGGCAAAACTAAACCAAAAATAGGAAAAACTGATAAGTTTTTTTTTTACTCGTTCGAACCAGAAGATAGAATAAATTTGAGTAATACTAAAATAATTTTTAAGATAGCCGTTTTATTGACATCAACCTAGTGGAACTAGAAAGATAATTTAGTTCTATAACTTATGAAATTTTTTTAGCTCAATCACATAATGTAACGTCTTCGATCTATTATATATATTTTAATTATTTTTTTTGTCAATGTATTAGTTTATATTAAATTATACTATTTTATTGGTGCAACAAAATGATGGTATTCTCGTTTTATTTGGTAAATATGGTGAGTATGTACACCAACCATAAGATGGGTCTTATTTAGGAAACGATTATCAGCGAAGTCGTTCAAATTTTTCAGCCACAATCGGAGATTTTATTTATTAAGTTTTTGATAAATAATAAGTTCAAATGTTTCAGCCACATAAGGGTGGTAGGTTGGAAAATTCAGTTGCAGAGGCGAAGGCAGATGGGTTTGAGCCTCAGTTGGAGGAAGGAGAGATAGGCGGAGACTCAGTTGATGGGGAGGTTCAGAGGTTAAACCAAGTTAACGAGAGGGCTGAGAAGGCTCAGGAGGATGAAGGTTCTGTTTGGTTTATTAAGCATACAAAGAGTTACAGGCGGGCCTTAAGACAGCAGGAGCTTTGGAAAGCGTCAGGAGCTGTTGGCTCTCCTCCTTTATCATCTAAGTTTCTTTTACGGGGTCAGACCTCGGGAAGGAAATAAAGAGTTTGATTGGTTCCTTGCAAATTTGTATATATGAAGATATTTAGCTGGAATATTAGAGGTCTTAATGGTGCTGGTCGTCAAAGGGTCGTTCGTAGTTGGTTGCAAAGGTTGGGTACTTCGGTGGGTGCGTTATTAGAGACTCATGTACAGGAGGAGAATTTTTTAAGTGTTCTGGGGGCGGTTGCTCCTGGTTGGAGATATGATAATAATTACTCTGCAGCAGTTGGTGGTCGTATTTGGTTGATATGGAATCCTTCTTTGTCGGTTGTAGTTTATATGAGAACCGATCAGTTAATTCTTTGTGGAGTGTTTGATCCTGCTTCAGGAAAGGAATGTACAGTGGTGTTTGTCTATGCGAAGAATTCGGAGCTGAGAGACGTAATCTATGGAGTGACCTGATCACAATTTCAAGAACTCCATTGGTTGTATCTTCTCCTTTGGTTGTGATGGGGGATTTTAATCAGATTCTAACAGCGGCTGAGCATTTCTCCTTATTTCCGTATGATCTTCCAATTAGAGGTATGGAAGAGCTTCAGCAGTGTTTAGAAGAGAGTAATCTGATTGATATGGACATTCGAGGTACCTTTTTCTCTTGGTCTAATAAACGGCCGGAAGATCCAATTCTCAGGAAGTTGGATAGGGTTTTGTGTAGTGAAAGGTGGAGAGATAAGTTTCCAGATGCAGTGAGTTTGTTTGAACCTCCGGGGGATTCCGATCACTCCCCAGCGGTGGTGACTTTTTCTGAGAGTTCCTCGATGAGGAAGTGCAGCTTTAAGTATTTCTCCTTTATGTCTACTCACCCTAGATATTTAGTAGAGTTACTGAAAGCTTGGGAGGAAAGCATTCCAGTTGGTTCTAAATTGTTTTCTTTGGGGCAGAGACTAAAGAAAGCAAAAGCGACTTGTAGGAGGTTGAATAGAGAAGGTTTTGGAAACATTCAGCAGAAGGCAAAAGATGCCCTCACGGACCTTAAAGAGATTCAGTTACAGTTGCTCATTTCCCCTTCTGATTCTTTATTCCGCCAAGAATTTGTTGCTCGGAAAAAATGGCAATTTTTTGAGGCAGCTCAGGAGATTTTCTTTAGCAGGAAGGCGAGGATCCGATGGCTGCATTGCGGGGATGCAAATACAAAATTTTTCTATAAGGCAGTGCTGGCTCATCAGGCGAGAAACCGTATTAGTTACTTGCTAGATGCGGGAGGAAGGAGAGTTTTTAACCAACCGCAAATTAGTGAAATGGTGGTGGCTTATTTTCAAAACCTCTTGGGGTCTGAGGATGATCTGATTCAAGCTATTTCAGTGAATGAGTTGAGAGGGTTGCTCACTTATAGGTGTCCGCAGGAGATAACAGGAAAGCTTACGGCGCTTCCTTCCGAGGAAGAGATTAAGACCACTTTGTTTGGTATGCCAAAGAACAAAGCGCCAGGGCCTGATGGATATTCAGTAGAGTTCTTTTGGGAGTCTTGGGAGATTGTTGGGAAGGATACTGTTGAAGCCATCAAGGAATTTTTCTTGTGTGGACGCTTACTAAGGCAGTTCAATACCACCACTATTTCTCTTATTCCTAAAGTGATAGGAGCTGATCAGTTAACTCTTTTCAGGCCTATTTCGTTGTGTTCTTCTGTGTACAAGGTCATGGCCAGAATTATTAAGAAGAGACTGAAGCTCTGTGTTTCAGATATTGTTCAGAGGAACCAAGTGGGTTTTGTCCAGGACAGATTGTTGTGTGAAAACGTGTTGCTGGCAACGGAGCTGGTAAAGAATTTTGATACTCAAGGAAATACTACTAGAAGTTGCCTTAAGATTGATATCTCAAAGGCCTATGATAATCTCAATTGGGACTTCCTTTTTAAGGTATTGAGTGCGCTTGAGCTCCCTGATATTTTTATTGGATGGATTAAGGAGTGTGTTACTACTACTTCTTATAGTGTGGCTATTAATGGAGAACTTCATGGTTTCTTTCCGGGAAAGAAAGGGCTTCGGCAAGGTGATCCTATTTCGTCGCTATTATTTGTGATTGCTATGGACGTTTTGTCAAAGATGCTAGACAAAGGGGCTGTGGATGGGACCTTTGGTATCCATCCGGAGTGTGATGCACCTCTGATTACTCATTTAAGCTTCGCGGATGATGTGTTGATTTTCTTTGATGGCAAAGCAGATTCTCTTAGAGGTATTTTGCACATCTTGGAAGAGTTCAGATTGATTTCGGGTCTGAAGATTAATAGACAGAAATCTGAGTTGCTCATTGATGGTGGAAGTTCGAGTAGGTGTCGAGATCTGGCTACTGAAATGGGAATAGCTCAAGGAGCTCTACCGCTTCGTTATTTGGGAGTTCCGTTATCCCCAAAAAAGATGACTCGTTCTGACTTTCAGCCTTTGCTGGACAAGATATCTACCAGGTTTAATTCGTGGACAGTTAAACACTTGTCCTTTGCTGGTAGGTTTCAATTGATTCAAGCCGTGATTTATTCCACTATATCCTTTTGGGCTTCTATGTTTATCATCCCGGCAGAGTGTGTGTGTATCTTGGAGCGCATGTGCGGGGCATTCCTTTGGAGTGGTGCTCCGAATTCAGCTAGAGGTGCAAAGATTGCGTGGGAGTCTGTTTGTACTCCTAAAGAGGCTGGAGGCTTGGGTTTGAGACGTCTGTCCGATTGGAACAAAGTTTTGGGTCTGAAGCTGATTTGGCTTATCTTTACCGCAGGTGGATCATTATGGGTTTCGTGGGTAAGGAGAAATCTTATTGGTGTGGAGAATTTTTGGGTTTTAGATCCTGCTAACAAAGGAAGTTGGATATGGAGAGCCATTTGTAAGTTGAGACCGTTGGCTCGGCCTATGGTGCAGTGTGAATTGGGTTCAGGGATCACTGCAAGCTTTTGGTTTGATAATTGGACGGCGGTTGGTCCTCTTATTGATCTGGTAGGGGAAAGAGGGCCGCAGATTACCGGTTTGGACATTAATGCCGTTGTAGCTGATGCGTTAACTAGTGAGGGTTGGTGGCTTGATCGAAGTAGGAGTAGAAGCCCGGTTATTTCCTTACTGAAGAGTTGTTTACCTAATGCTCAAGAGATATTAGACTCTGAAGTGGATGATAGGTACACTTGGTATCCGGAGATTGGGCGAGGTAATGGGTTATTCTCTGCAAGTGCAACTTGGAGAGCCTTATTTGCTACTGATGTTCGGGTACCTTGGTCCAAGGCAGTGTGGTTTACAGGAAGAATCCCAAAGCATGCATTTATTTCCTGGATTGCTGCTAGGGATAGAATGGTTACTTGAGATAGGCTGATCAGTTGGGGTTTGGTGGTTCCACAGAACTGTGTTCTCTGCTCCAGGAATGCGGAAAATCGCCAGCATCTTTTCTTCGATTGTGCTTTTAGCTCGCAGGTCTGGTCTTATTTTATGTCTCGGCTGCATCTCACTCCGCCGACGAGGTTTGAGGAGATTCTGCGTTGGCTTAATGCTCCTTCGCGTGACAGTAACATCACTCTTATTGTGAGACTTGTTCACCAAGCAGTGTTGTATTTGCTTTGGAAGGAGAGAAACAAGAGAATACACACTGCGGTTGAGAAGCCTCCTAGGACTATTATAGCGGAAACTCAGCAGATAATTAGACTTAGGTTGGATCCTCTGGCCAGGAATCAAGTTGTTCTTCCTGGACATGACTCTGTTCTTGCAGTTTGGTTATCTTTTTTTGCAGGTTAGAAGTGCAGTTTGTTTTGCAGTAGGAGGATTCTGGGTAGTTTAGAGAAAATCTTTTTTGGTTGGGCTGGTTTGGGCCTTAATCTTTTGTATTGGGTTTGTTTATAAATAAAAGGAAATTTAAAGTAAAAAAAAAAAAAAAAAAAAAAAAAAAAAAANAAAAAAAGAAATTTAAAAAAAAAAAAAAAAAAAAAAAAAAAAAAAAAAAATGTTTCAGCCACAGTCGTTCAAAGATAGATCTTCCGACTCAGTTCAAAAAAAAGAAGATAGATCTTCCGATTCAAACACGTTGCCACGTGAAAAATAAATAAACTAGTTAATTAGTTATATCTTTAAATATTATTATTTCTAATTTAACTATAATTTGAGTTTATTCTCTTCTTTTCTCGCAATCGTTCGAAAAAGGTTTGTTTTGGTGGGTTGGACCGTATATCACAGTTCTCTTCTTAAATATATTCTTTGGATATAGCTAATTTAGAGCTCATTCAAACGCTGAAGGACAAGTAAGCACGAATCGAAGTGTTAGAAAAGTCAAACAAACAAGTTGTGAAACAAAATGCACCAATCATAGCTTAGAACGGGGAAAACACCCACCAGTTGGTAGAAAACAATATATTCATGAAGTAATGCTCGTCATTTTTGGAAAGTTTTAGTGGTTATGACCATTATTCTAAAGCATTATTAAGTCTACATAATCTCCCGTGACTACAAATCGAGGAATGCATTTTGCAAATATTCATGCTGTATTTTTGTAACTAAAGTATTCCTTCTGTATGGAATATGGATGGACTAATTATAATAATTCTTTATGTTGTCAATATATTCAATTGGTTTATGAAATCGTAGATTAAAAAGAAATGGGTTGATAAAAAGATCTTTAAGTTTCTGGACTTGTTCAAATGCAAGGGTTTTCTAAAACTATTAGTTGATTTTTATAAATTTGAAATAAAAAGTGAAATTTAATTATAAAAAATAATTTCAGTTGGTCTTTGTTTTGATAATTCATAGTGCTTTCTCACTACTTATACGACCACCTACAATTTCTTTCAGGAAATAATATCAGCTGTGCCAAATGTTTTGAAAGGACATGCAAGCAGCATGCATGTTGAGTATGATTGATATACATTATTAAAAACTGTTAGATCAAATCCTACTATTTATAAAAGCGTTCATCAAAATTATATATATTATGGATCACTACAAGAAAACTCGTCTTCTACTAGGACGAGTTTTCCTCGTTATTTCCTAGTAAATAACCATTTACTAGGAACTTACGAGGAAACACGTTTCGTCGAAACACGTTCATCGTAAAGCATTATTTCCTCGTAAATTCCTAGCTAATTTACGAGGAAACATTTCCTCGTAAACGCGTGGATACGTTTTCCTCGTAAGGTCCTCGTAGTATTTCCTCGTAATGTCATAGTAAATTATTTCCTCGTAAGCTCGTAGTACAATCTTTACGAGGAACTTACTAGAAAAATTTACGAGGACTTTACTTCGAAAGCTTTACGAGGATTTTGCTTCGAAATAATTTTTTCCTATTTAAAAAAAAATTATTTATAAATTAAAAATTATATATATTAAAAAAATTAAAAAAATCAAATTATAAATAAAAAAATAAATAAGAAAATATTTATAAATAACTAAATAATATACAATTAATAAGTTTTAAAATTCATAATATACAATTAAAAATTAAAAAAAAACTAATAGGGATGCTACTCGTGAAACTACTGCACGAAATCGTCCTCTCCAATGTTGGCTGCCGGCTGTGAATGTGATGGTGGAGGCTGTTGGGGTGGAAGGGCTCTGCTTTCCCGTCTCTGACGCAACATCTCCGCCACTTACGGGTTTCCAACCGCCATAATGTCGACGATCTCGGTGAGCGTACTCACATGAGACTGAGTCGCCTGCAACGCTGTCCGCAGCTGAGCATTGCCACCGTCCTGTTGCTGAATAAGATGATGTCACTGCGGGGACATCGTTAACCGAGCCAATCCCGACAATACGGCCATTTTTCCTAGGGACGACCTATAAATAAAAATATTAATAACGTAAGGAAAAATTTAAATAAATAATAAAAATTAATATTAAAACAAATTATTTACCTCCTCGTAAATCTTATCCACTTAAAGAATGGATAATACGACTGGAGCCCAAGTCTGCTAAGTCAGCTGGGTCTGGCGTTCGTCAACTCGGGCAACAACCTCGTTGTAGATCCGCTCGGAAGCAGGATCTACAAACTGCCCACCCTTTTTCCGGTGGGTCCGCTCGTAAAGGTCTTTCAGAGATGGAAGAACTCCTGTCTCTTTAGCCTAAATTTTTTTTTTAAATTAAATATTAATCTGGAATATTCAAATAGAGTAAAAATTAAATAGTTATTAAAAATCATCTTACCATGTCTAGACGAACTTGCCGGTGAGGTTTTCGGCCCGTGGTGTGAAGCATCTTCGTGTTTCCATACTCGTCTGTGGTCATGCGGTTCTCGGATTTTGTCTGGGAGGTTCTGACCGAGTCCGGCAACCCCCAATAGCTGATGAGGCCATCCCAAACCGTGGTTGTGACGCAATCGGGTTTCCCGCGCTCGTAACCATCCACCTAATTTAAAATAATTAGAATTAAAGTCAATAATATTTTTTAAACTATACATATATTATAATTTATAAATCTATACCTGAAAGTCGCCCATCCAGTTGTAGACCATGTCGAGCAATCGTGCTCTTGCCTTGGCCTCGAACTCCGTCTTCACCAGCTGGTGAATCCCAATACACCAACGATATTTTTGCTGTAACCAGAAAAAATAAGAGATGGATTAGTTCAATAATATTAATAATTTTAAATGATTAAAAATAAATTATGTTGATTTACTAAACTTACAGCAAACGATTTGAACCACGTTTTTTTTTTGTGGCTCGCCGTCATCTTCCAGTTTGGAGGTGCATCGGGAAAGTATCCCTTGATACAGTCCGTGACGCTAGTTGCGACACAATTGTTAAGACCAAACCTGGAGAGACAGAAAATAAATCATTAATTAGATTAATTAATTTGTAAATATTTTGTTAATTAAGAAATAAATTAAATTTTTTTTTAAAAAAAAATTAAAACATACGATAATACGTTTTAGCTGTCCTGTCGGATATGATCTAAGTCTGGCAGCTCTTCTCTGCCTGGAAGGGCCAAAATATCCTCAACCGTGTACACCGCAAATGGTGCGTTCGGTGGCACCTGCAAATCAAGATGAATCCCGACCGGTGGAGGAGGAGGAGGAGGAAGAGGAGGAGGAAGAGGAGGAGGAGGTTGCTGCTGAGACCGGGACGCCGTAGAAACTCCCTGAGTCTCGGGAACAGCGTGATGATATGGAATCGAAGATGAACCACCTGGAGCTGACGAAGATGAACCGGGCCCGAATAAATCTCCATAGTGAATCCCCTGATCAAGAGGTCTCCTGGCCTGAGCAGCAGCAACTTTGCTCTTTCTAACCATCTAAATTTTTTTTTTAAAAACACAAAACATTAATTCTCGTATAATTTAAAAACCAGTTAAACCAACTTAATCTAAATTCCCTAAACTAACCACCTAATCTAAATTCCCTAAACTAACCACCAAATCTAAATTTCCTAATCTAATCACCTAACGAGGAAATAGAGAGTACCTTAAGAGAATTTAGAGAGGAGGTTACTATGAATGAGAAATCAGATTGCTCGTGTATATATAAGGAATTTTGTTTCCTCGTAAGGCCCTAGTATCGTTACTAGGAATTTACCAGGAAACAGCTATGCCTGTGTTTTATTTCCTCGTAAGCTCCTAGTAACACCCTTACTAGGACTTTACGAGGAAACTTCTTTACGAGGAAATAGCTATGCCCGCGTTTTTTTCCTCGTAAAGTCCTAGTAATGGTGTTACTAGGAGCTTACGAGGAAACAGCTATGCCCCCGTTTTCTCTTACTAGGACTTTACGAGGAAAGGGTTTGTAAATCCCTGAACTCGAAACCCCAAACCCCAAACCTCAACTTCCTTAACTCCTAACCTCTTCTACACCTAAATCCCAAATTCATTTTTTGTGATTAAACAAGCTTAAAACATACGTAATTCAAATCATTTTTTGTTATTAAGCAAACTTATAAAACATACATAATTGAAATTGGTTTTTGTGATTAAACAAACTTATAAAACATACATAATTCATTCGGATACATTCTCATAATCCGTACAAACATCATCATTTTCGGCAAACTCATCCTCAACACCGTCGTTCGTTGAGTGATCAAGGACATCTTCATATTCACGATTATGCGGATCAATGAGTAAGATGTCATCAATTTCTGCTTCAGGTTCCTCGATTTCATTGGTGTTTTCTTCTTGTAATGGTGGTTCTTCTCCCTCGATTATCCGTCCTCGAGGTGTCACTTTAATAACAGCTAACCAGTTTATTCCCGTTGTAGTAATCCGAGGGTATGGAATGAAGCAAACTTGATCTGCTTGGGAAGCTAATATGAAAGGCTCGAATTTGTTGTACCTGCAAAAATTAAGACAACAGAGAAATTATTAGTTCTCGGAACATGTATGTACGTATGTCAAAAAAAAAATTTGTTGTACCTTCGTCCACCATTGACATCAACTACACCGTTTTTGTTAATCCGAACACCTCTGTTGATGACGGGGTCGTACCACTCACACTTGAAGATAACGCATTTCAAACTCATACCTGGGAATTGAACTTCATAAATCTCCTGCAAGATCCCGTATAAATCTGTTTTGCCTTTCACACATATTCCATAATTACTTGTCGCCCGGTGTCTACCATAGTCATAGGTATGAAAAGTATAGCCTCGGGTGAAATACGTCGATGATGTAGTGACCTTTGCAACTGGACCTTGAAGTAATTCGCGAAACCATGCGGAATACTGAGGATCGTCATAATCAACCTGCAACAAAAAGTAATATAACTAGACATATTAGACTTACTTTGTGGTAATGTATGCATAAAATTTAAGTAATAATAAATACATGTTTCCTCAACCATTTGATAAAGTGTTGATCTTTCCTTTTGTCTAACTCAGTTGTCGATATACCAGGTATTGCTTCGTCGACTTGAGTCACAAATTGGCTGTAAAATCATATATGTTATGTTATATATTTAATATTGAAATATATATATATATATATATATATATATATATATATATATATATATATATATATATATATATATATATATATATAAGTGTGTATGTTTATATATTTACCTTTCAAAATAAGCAATCAATGGATGCTCGCAATTAAGAAGAATATAAAGGTGTGCACTATGGACGTCTTCATCACTCGACCACCAAACCTCTTTCAATCTCCCACCCAATCGCCCAATTTGACAAAAGATGTCTGCAACATCGTCTTCCATATATGTCGGCACAAAACCACCATCATCATATCTTCTTGGAGCTCGTTTCCTTGTACGTACTTTCGGTGAAAAGTAGTACGATGTGAAATGTGATGTTTCTTCCGTCAAACTTCCCGCAACAATAGAACTTTCAACTCTTGCTAGGTTTTTGGCTTTTCCTTTCAAAGTTTTCATGGCCCTTTCATACTGATACATCCATCCATAATGCACAGGTCCACGAAGTAATGCCTCATACGGGAGGTAGACAACTAGGTGTTCCATGACGTCGAAAAAAGTAGGCAGAAATATTTTCTCCAAGTTGCAGATTAAGACGGGGATGTTTTCATGAAGTTGTTGGACAACTTCCACTTTAAGAGTGCGGGTGCTCAGATCCCTAAAAAATGCTCCAATTCCTATATATTTACAAAAACAAAAATTATCCACATTAGTATATACGTATACAGAAATAAATTAATCATATCATCGTATTATATTAATTAATTACCCGAAAGTGCTTCATGTACTTTTGCCGGTAGTAGCTCCGCAAACGCAAAGGGAAGTAGTCGCTGCATGAAGACATGACAATCATGGCTCTTCATCCCGGAGAACTCTTGCCCTTTCTCAACACATCTTGAGAGATTTGAAACATACCCATCAGGGAACTTCACTTCTGAAGTCACCCAGTTCAACAACGCAGACTTTTTATCTGATGACAGTCTGAATATTGGAACTGGAACTTGCCCATTGCTTTTTATATGTAGCTCACTCCTTGAGCAGATATCGGGTAAGTCTAACCTCGATTTTACGTTGTCTTTTGTCTTCCCTGGGACGTTCAATATACTGTTCACAATGTTCTCAAAAAAGTTCTACTCTATATGCATCACATCGAGTTTGTGGCGCAAAAGAAGAAATTTCCAATATGGCAATTCCCAAAATATACTCTTTTTGTGCCAATTGTGCTGAACACCATAAAATCAGGCATATTACTGGGAACATGCCAATTCCCACCACGAGGATCTGTTTCTAGAGCACAGTAGTAATCGATTTGCGCTTTGATTTGTTCTCCAGTTAAATAAGGAGGAGGAGTGTCTCTGACAACCTTTATGTGCCTGAACAATTTCTTGTTTCTTCGGTATGGGTGGTGAATGAGAAGAAATTGACGGTGACAATCGAACCAACTAGTCTTCCTACCATGCTTCAACTGAAACGCATCTGTCATTCCATTACAATATGGACAAGCTAATCTCCCATGTGTAGTCCACCCAGACAACATACCATATGCAGGAAAGTCACTCATGGTCCACAAAAGCATCGCTCGCATCGTAAAGTTTGTTTTCGTTGAATAATCATATGTCCTCACCCCTGTTGACCACAAATCTTTCAACTCTTTTATCAGTGGTTGTAGAAAAACGTCGAGAGATCTTTTTGGATGTTTTGGACCAGGTATTAATATGCTCATGAATAGAAACTCTCGTCGCATGCACATCTCCGATGGCAGGTTATACGGTGTAAGAAAGACCGGCCACAATGAATATTGTCTCCCAGACATTCCAAATGGACTAAATCCATCAGTGCTTAATCGAAGATACACATTCTGGCTATTGCTAGCGAAATGTGGATGTACATTGTTAAAATGTTTCCAGGCTCTTGCATCTGATGGATGAGTCATCTCTCCATCCGTCTGAGTATGCTCGGCGTGCCATCTCATCCCTCCAGCAGTCTCCTCAGATTGGTACAATCTTTTCAATCTGTCTATGATTGGTAGGTACCACATCCTTTGGTACGGTACCCTATTGCGCCCCCGACCTTGCGATTTGAATCGCGGCTTCTTACAAAATCGACATTCTTCTAACTTCTCATCATCTCCCCTGTAAATCATGCAGTTGTCAATGCAAACGTCTATCATCTCCGAGGGCAACCCAAGACTATATACCAATTTCTGAATCTGATAATAAGATTCAGCAGACACATTGTCTTCTGGCAATACTCTTTAAACAAGTCTGCCCATGCATCCATACAATTTTCAGGTAGATTGTGATCGGTTTTAATACTCATCATTCTAGCAGCCAACGACAATTTAGACAGACCTTCTTTACAACCACTGTAAATTGGCTCATTCGCAGCTTCTAACATTTCATAAAACTTTTTTGCATCTAAGTTAGGTTCTTCAACCTCATCATCATCATGAGTTACAAATGCATCCCCTACCATATTATGAACCCTATCACAATCTACCATTTGTTCCTCTTGGTGATATTTGTTCCTCTTGGTGATGATAGCTATTACTACTGCTACATTCATTACGCAAATGATCAACCGGTTCAACCTGAAAATTGCTATTACTACTGCTACCTTCATTCCTACAACTAGCATATTCTCCATGTTGATACCAAATATAATAATATGGCATGAAACCTCTATTTATTAAATGCTTCCAAACATTTTCACGAGGACCTAATTTGGTATTGCAAAATTTCCGACAAGGACAAAACATCTTACCACTTTCCTGCGTGAGTGGTGTAGAATCTGCTTGATGCATAAATGTCTCCAACCCTTCCAGAAATTCTTTCGTGACCCTCCCGTTATTATCTCTGTGTGAATACATCCACTGCCGCAACTCGAAAATATTTCCCGGACCGGACATTTTTTTGTGTTTCATCAAGCTTATAGCTGATTTTTTTTGGTGTGTTTCAAATGAATCACATAAGGTGGTATTTATAGAAATTTTTGAATCTGAGCATTTACTAGGAAATTGCTAGTATAAGCTAGAGGCAGATGACAAAAGCAGAGGACGAATCCTAGACCTAGAGAGGCGGCTGTTAGCTTAGGCGAATTTAGGACTTAGGTGTTTAGACTAGCAAGTCGGATCCTTAGAACGTTTTGACGTCTAAGTTCCGTGATTCTCTTTGTAACAGCAGTCAATATCTTATTTAATAAAAGCTCTTACGCAAATTCTTTATTTATACTCTGTTAGTTGTTATTTTAATTCATCCATATTCTGTTAACTTTGTTTGTTTTAGTGATTTCTGCAGAGATTCAGGACCTCGGGAGAATTAGAGTTTCCCAAAGTTTTTATATTTGACGGAAAATTGACAGTACGTATCTCGATTCCCACAAAACACGAATCGAGGTGTTAGAAAAGTCAAACAAGCAAGTTGTGAAACAAAATACACCAGTCATAGCTAAGAACGAGGAAAACACCCCCTAGTTGGTATAAAACAATACATTCATGAAGTAATGCTCTGCATTTCTGGAAACTTATAGTTGTTATAACCATTATTCTAAAGAATTATTAATTCTATATAATCTCCCATGACTACAAGTTGATGTCTTCATTTAGCAAATATTAATGCCGTATTTTGTACTGAAATATTCCTTCTGTATTGATTGACTAATTACAAGAATTATTTATGTTGTCAATATTGGATTAACACTCAATGATAGTAATAATGAAACGACAGTTCTAAAACTAAACATTCTTTAATAATCAGTTCTAGGGTTTATGAAGTCATAGATAAAAAAGAAATGGGTTAGTAAAAAGATCTTTGAGTTTCTGCAGTCGTTTAAATGAAAGGGTTGTCTTTAAATATTAAGTTATTTTTATAAATTTGAAATAAAATTAATATTAAAAAATAATTTAATTTGGACTACGTTTTAAGAAATTCATAGTGTTTTCTGAGTACTAGTATGTACACTTATAAATTCTTTAACGAAATAATATCAATTGTACCAAATGCAAGTTTTGAAAGCACATGCATGCAGCATGCATGTTGAGTATGATTGATATACTTTATTAAAACTGTTAGATCTCACCCTACTATATGTAAAAGAGCATTTCAACGATTATACTACGGATCTAATTTATTTTTTATACTCCAATAATGTTTGTTAGAGTAAAGAAGAAGAAGTCATACTTAGATTAATAAACACAAGCTTGGGTTCATAAAAAATTTCCGAAGATACTCACAAAAAGCTTGTAAACCTAAAAGTCTATTGAAAATAAGCTTTACCCTAAGAAGGATCACCATAGATATAGGTCTAAATCATGTTAGGTTCAAATTTTAGGCAAAAACAAACTGAAATATTAAAACTGATTGTCTCTTTTTTTTTTGTATCGAACTATTAGATATATATTTTTTTTTTTGTAAAACACACATAAATTTTAATATAGCTGTTTTATCGTCCTCGAACTAGTGGCATTAAAAAAAAATTATTTCTCTAACCTTTGAAAATCTTTTAGCTCAATCACATAATACATAATCTTCTATCCATTGCCAAAAGTTCTGACGTATCTGCAATGTTCTATTCATTTAACTTCTGATATCACTCAAATTACCCTAATGAGTGAATTACTCTCTCAAATAAGAGGTTCAGTTACAATTTTTAGGGAGCGAATCCACAAAGACTCTAGGATTACACAATAGATTATAGTATTTAACAAGGTAGGTTAGGTGAGCAAGGTAGTTGCTCAGATGATTGATTTGAGGTTGTTAACAAGTTGGACGATAGCTAGATTTATGTAAATTCTCAGGTATGATAAGAATGCAGTTTCTGGTTATAAAGGGTTTATGAATACCAATTATTCTCGAACTCAAACTTATTAAGTTATAATCTACTCCCTCCGTTCCTAAAAGATCCATATTATAGATTTTTCACACTTTTTAATAAAACACAATAAATTTGCATAGTTTTTTGTATTTATCTTTTTTTCTTAATTTTAAACCAATAAAAAATCAATTAGTGCAATTAAGTGTTTTGAAGTTTACAATTAGTTAATAAAACATGTATTGAAAATTTAAATAATGGATCTTTAAGAAACAATTTTTTTTTCTAGAATATGTATCTTTAAGGAACGGATGGAGTATCAACTTTTGAATGCATAGATTATCTAATGCTTAGACCTAGGAATCCAACTTTCGTATGCGAGTCCTTAGGGAGTATCGATTGATGTCCCCTCTGGATTGTCGATCGATGTCTGGTATTGACTATCGATCAATACTAATTCTAGAAAGATGTAGCGAATGGGTTTGATGTGTTCTCTAACCACCTAGATAAACTTTCATATGCACCTAGCTAATCAGATCATACTAATCTTATCCAGGAAACGTGCCAAGCTCTCACTTCCAATCAATCCTAGATTTATGTAATGTGCAATCTTCTATCCATCCAGCTCACCGTCTTGGCATGCTGGACCGTGCCATCCAGCTCGCCAAGCCGGCGAGCTGACCGTCCCGACCCAGCTCGCCATCTTGGTGAGCTGGACCGTGCCATCCAGCTAGTCAAACCGGCAAGCTGACCGTCCCGAACCAGCTCACCGTCTTGGCGAGCTGGACCGTGCCGTCCAGATCGCCAAACCGGCGAGCTGACTAAGTCATTCGGCCCGGCACCAGCCAAGCCAAACCTCACCGTCCGCATTGCCTGGACACAAGTCATATGTCCCTCGACTCGATCATACTCTGAACCGTGATCGGAACATCTCTCGTTTCGTCTTGATCCGTCTTATTGTTGGAACTTTACGATAAAAATTAACCGCTAAAAACTTCTTTTCTCGTAAAGACTCGAGTAAATCGTATAAAACAGAAATGGTTAAACAAAACACAGGAGATTACTAAACTATACGATTGACTCGAGATGTTTTATAGAAACGGCATCGTATCTCGGAACGATCCCGTCTAAAATCGTAACACGGCTAGGGCGCAAAACGGCCTGAAAGGTCCTAAAACGCGATAAAACGGCC
>CAKOAT010155044.1:0-64754 GCA_932364175.1 Eruca vesicaria subsp. sativa | reverse complement strand
TTAGTTCATAACAATTGAGAAAGAGAGTATGGATATCGATTTTAAGTGCATTAAAAGCTTCAAACCTTGGTTGTACAAGGTTGTTGGGTTGTACAAGGTTGTTGGGAGTATTCATGGCAATGGCAATGTTGTAAATACTTGAAGATGATGAGGTTGAGAGAGTAAAAATGTCATTTTCGAAAAAAAATTCAAAAAACATATAAATGGCATTTTCGTAAATAAAATGAAGATGTGGGGTGAATAGGACAAAAACAAGATGAGTCAAAAGAAGAGGTTAGTTTTGTGTTTGACTTGGAGTTTTGAGTCAAATTTGCAAAAAGCCCTAATTTAAAAGTGATCCTCAATTAATAGGAGATTTTCTTGGTATATTTTTGGTAAATCTTATATATAATAATACACTTTCAAGGCTTTTCAAGATGTCCATGTCAGCATTTTGTGGGTTCTGTGCGTTTAATTTTTAAAAGTCTATAGTTTTTTAAAAATGATTATGAACAATGAATACACATTAGCCGAGTGGTTTAAGATATCTAGTTAAGTTTGCAATCGTGAGGGGTTCAAACCACATAGCTGTTAAGTATTTTAGTTTTTTTTTCGTTTGGATTATTATCATATGGGTTTTTTGGTTTTAATGTTTTAATGTTTTTTTCCTCTAAGCTTATTGTTTAAAGCCAGAATAGTGAGAAAATCCTAAAGTTTAATGAATTCAAATCCAAAACAATTATTTTAGTCTTTTCTTTCGTTTGGGTTATTATCATATGGGTTTTTTGGTTTTAATGTTTTATGTTTTTTTTTCTCTGAGCTTATTGTTTAAAGCCAGAATAGTGAGAAAATCTTAAAGTTTAACGAATTCAAATATAAAAACAATTAAAAATGGATCAAAAACGAACAGTCCAAAAAAAAAAAAAAAAAAAAAAAGAGTCCCACGCGGCTCCTATCATGTCCTAATATATATTTTCTATTAGAACATATTTCCTAATATATATTTTCAAAAATTATGTATGTAAAATAAAATAAAATAAACAAAATTTAAGTATTTTCATTATTTATAAAATAAATATGTAATTTCTCTTACATTTTTAATAATTACTGTAATTTCATTTTTTATCAGACTCCGGCGAATGGATTCACACAGTCGATGACGCTGTAAATAAAAATGCCACATTATTCATGAACAAAATCCAAACTTACAAAAAAAGCTATCTAATGAAACCCAAACAACACATATTAGCTTAAATTAAAGTCATTTTCAAATTTATAAATCGTTTAGTACAAATATAAATACTAGAAATAAATAATTATATCAAGTTTTGACCTCTGATATAAAAACTATTTACAGGATAAAAGAATAAAAAACAAGATAGACACCTACTCACTATAAACTATATTATAGTTTAATTATTCCTATAAACCTTATTTCGCATATGAATAACATTTAACATATCTATATATAAAGTATTGTTCACTCCCTCCTTAATATGCCATGTCATCAAATAAGTTAAAGAGAACCTGACACGTGTATTTCTCTTTGAAGTTTGTTTGCTTTCGATTGGATTTTTCTATCACGTTTTGGCCTTTGCAATTAAATTACTTGGGTTTCCATTTTTTAGGCTTGGGATAGGAGGTTTTTGGGCTAATAATAGAAAACCAAAGCTTTTAGTCCCATTGCCATATCCTCATTGTCTTCTTCTTCTTCTGTAATTAGGTTATCTTCATCCCATGTTTGCGTGAAGACGACTGGGTCGCCGTTACGATTGAAGTTCACAACACCATCTCTAACCAGCGAAAGTATAACGGTTTATGCTTACATTCATTGTGCCAATTACTTCCTTATTCACTCCATCAAGTCACCACCTTCATTAATTTGCATTCAATAACAGTTTTCTCATCTTCAAATGTTACGAATCTTAACCTATAAATAAGGGTGTAAGCTTTGGTGAAATTCATTACTTTTTCACTTTCATTCACTATAATTCTTTTGTATCACACATCTGACTTGAAATCCGGTAGGCCCAGAGCTCATGGGGTTAACACACTGTTCATCAAGCCAGTCCTCAGAAAAAAACAATTGTTCATCGACAAGTAGGTGATTCCGGCGAACATATTAGTTTATTTTATTTTATTTTTTACTAATGTATATATAATTAGTTTCTTTCTGAGTTGGTTTTCCTACAACATCGATAACTTATTGTTTCGTTTTTCTTTCAAACAGGGAAAGTAAATCTAAGGGTCCGTCACAGCACACAATCAGAACATCTCTACATGGCAGGTTCAATGTATTCGGTGAGTGGGTTTGAAGTTACCGGAGGAACCATAGCTTAAAGCTCTCTGACTCTACATCGTCCATAAGTTTCAATGATCAAACGCCGTCATTGAGATAACCAACTCAATTAATCCAATTAATAAGGAGATCCTCTGGTTCCATAATCACGACCAACTCCTAGCTCTACATAAACTAACACCTACCTTCCTAATTTGACTCTCAACCAGGTAAACTCAGAGTTTTCGATTCTCAGTGATGTATTTCCAGAGATTTTAACTGATAGATAATTCCATCTTGAATTTGTACTACTGATGAGTAGGTTTCTGCACCAAACTATTCCTAAATGTATGCTATTTATATAATTACATGAGGGAAAGAATTTGCGGTTTACACTCTGTTAAGCGATTTCGGTTAACGAACGCTAAATTTGTCTCTACATTCAGCTGGCAAAATGATGATGATGATAAGAAGTTGAAATCTTCGTTTTTGGGAGCTTGAGAAATGCATTTTCGATTAGAAATTTTAAGTTGAGCTGAGATTATTATACGAATCTGAAATTTCATTAGTTTTATTATTAGATTCATAAATGGAGGAATATATAATAATTATGGGAATAATAAATTAATTAGTAATCATACAATTTTTTGAGTACAAATCCGAAAGTTTGTGCATGACAGGTGACAGAAGAATACAGTACAAATCTTGCTTAGATTGCATCTATAGGAGACCAGATCATTATGTTATGCAGGCCGGTTATTTGTCAACACTATGCCTGGACTCATTTTTGCTTGATACTGGGAGTGATGCCAAAGTAAGTTCCATGGTCATATGAATTAGTTATGCAGGCTGGTTATCTGAACCATCTTTGACGTTCTGTTTTTTTTTTCATCAAATTTTGTGATTTCTCTACCATGTTTGTTTTCTCGATCGAGTTTTATATGAACCATGTTCGCTTCTTCTTCCATATATGGTAACTCCTTTCTACTTATTCATGTCACGTGCTTTCTAGATATGTGGGTAATAAAATATTAAAAACTATGCTTTGTTGACAAAAGAACACAATCCTCTATAGCTATTTTGTATCACATCATTTTAAAACCCAATATAATTTTAATTTTGTTTTCTTCAACAGAATAACTGTGACACTAACACCAGTTAAAGCTATTATTTTGTTTTCTTTGGTATCATGTATTATTATTGTGCTAATACCTTCCATGGTGTAAGACACGAAAAATTTAAAACTTTGGTGTCTCTATTTCAGTGAGACAGAATTCGTTCATCTCAACTTCACATATTTTTTGTCAGCAATTGGGTATCACCGAGTAAAGATACATTTTGCTCCAGCCTCAGTCTACTTGGATTCTCTTGATGCAAATTATGTAACTTATTTTCATATCTCTATTTCTATTATCATAATTACTAAAATTATCTCATTCTCTCTTTCTCTGCCACTTTCAATTGTTATTGTATAGCATGTTCGGCCAATGGCAAAGTAGAAAACAAAACCTACATCATCTCTTAAACACATATTAATATCAGTCCACATTCTCACATATCACCTACATTTAGCCCACCACTGAAAATAATAAAAACTATGTACCATATCCTATAGACGCCGACACACATAATCAACAACTTTCTTAGCAACCACAAAATAAAAATTATGTTCATGCCAGCGCGAAGCGCGGGTTTCCCCTAGTTATATATACAATATTTTCACTTTATACTCTTGCTACATTCTTTGTATTTCATCATTATTTGGTATTATTAGAAGAATCCATTAAACCAACAACTAAAAAAAACACAGGCAAACATCAATGATCTCGACCCCGCACAACTAGTAGCTATAATAATATAGTTGGTACATATATAAGTATATATTTGTGTTATTATTCCTAGTGCGTTAATGTATATTGATTGTTCTTTAACATATGGACTGTCCAATAAATTAAATATATTTATATACACGTATAACTGCGCATACATCGTACACCTGTGATATGAATCCAGTGTGACAAAAAACAAAGAACCAAAACTACTGTCCTTTAAAAGATAAAATCAAGATGGAAGCCACCATTTGTTATTCTATCACCTAATCTACACGCTTTCTTAAACCAACATCATCATCATAATAATCACATAACCGGTGGAGGAGGCAGTTTCCAGAAATTCCATGTGTTAAAGTCCTCCTGTATGTAAAAGTTCATAAAAAATAAGCAAACAAAACATCGAAATAAAAAACAAACAAAACTTAGAAACGTTTTATTATATACCGGTTCTGAAGAGGTTGTTGTAGCTGGGAACATTCCATTGACAAGAGCATGAAGATTTGTGTAAGACCTAGTATCCACCCTACGATTCACAGCTACTTCTCCCTGCAAATCTCACAAGTAACAAGTTTTCCATCCTTTCAGAAAAATGTTGCAATGCATTTCCCATTTGAAGATTTGAGTACCTTTGGGTTAATAGTGAAGATCTTTCCCCGGGGGATTCCGACTTTAAGGTAGCTTATCTCATCCGTGTCTCTGTTTCCAAAACCAGCATAGAACGGGTTGTGTTCAGGAGGAAACAACGCTCTTATTTCCTGTGAAAGAATTAATTTTTTTAAAATGAAGCAGAGGTCTGTAAACATGTTTTAGAAGGGGCATTAAGAGTTTCAGGAACAGCATAAAACTAACCTCCAAGCAAGAAATCTTGAACTCATGAGGTGCTCTTCTAATTACTGTCGAGAAAGAAGCAAATCATTCAACATCAACAAATCATATTTTTGGATATGTTGCAGAGAAGAAACAAGATTTACTACCTTCCCGAAACAGCGAAGGAAAGAGGCCATCGGGAGAAATAACAACAGGCCCATCCGGCAATGCTTTCCCGTCCTGTTGTCAACTAGCTAATAAGATTTAACAAAGTAGGCTATAGTTTTCAATTTTGTACAGATTTGGAATACATTGTCTAATCACCTGCTTGAGATTAACTAGAAACTGTCTTGTGACTGAGGCCTGAGAAATCGCGCGTGCACTTAAAAACATCAGCTGATATCCGTTCTCCTGTGGAAATGTTAAAGGTAGAGAAATTGAGTCACACACTGCTTTCATTTCTAAAGATAAAAGCACATATTAACAGACCTTAACAGCCGAAAATAAATGTGTAACACCAGTTTGTGACCAATCTACTCCAACCAAAGGCATGAACTGGCCTAAGACATCAGATCTGTGACAGAGCATAATGAAAATCAGAAACAAGTTGCAGGATTTGGCTAAAAATATGCAAAACACAATAGAAAAACCGAAGTTGCTCTACCTTGTGATGGTACCATCTACATCTGAAACAACTATCCGAGCATCCCATTTCCATAAGTAGATCCTCGCGTCTACCTGTTGAATTAATGAGTTGTGTAAACCAAACGAGAACTCTTTGACGGTTATATGACAAACAATGTCGTAGGGATAAAATGACCTGTTGTGTACCCACAATATTGGTGGAGAAGGTGAACTTCACTGTATTCATTCCTTCTTTCAGATCTAGCGAAGCCAATTGTTCAGAAGTTGGAGTTAATGCCCTGACTGTCTTCCTCACTGGTCTTGGCGACGACTTCTCTTGTTTCTCCTCAAGTTCAGAAGAAGCTTCGCCAGATCGTCTTTGAGAGAAAGGCCAAAGGTTCCAGCTTCCACCGCTCGGAGCCAATACAGCATCAGGTTTCTCATTTCTATCAACAGCTATCATGCCCTTGGGCTCAAACACTTGTGCAGTCCCGAATGATACCGCTCCTAATATAATAGGAGCTGCTGCATCCCATGGAAAATAGCATCCACCAATCTTCACTATAAGCATTTCATTCTCCAAGACTGATGGTCCCAGAGATGCAAATTTTTCCATATCCAGTTTTTCTGAATTGAACGCCTGAGAAGCCGCTTCTGCTCCCATTCCTTCACGTAATAAGTGTTTGCAGAGAGAGAGCTCGACTGGGGATAGATATAGCAATGTTAAAGACTGGGGAGTGTGAAAAACATATTAAGGTAATAAAGTTATATTTCCTTACCAACTTCAGGATTAGTGATAACATGTTTGAATGCCTTAACGTTTGTGCTACCCCCAGAAACGTTTACAGCATTCAAAGTATTGGAACTTGGGTCAAATGACTGGCTCATGGGCTGAAAAGAACTGGCATCGATATCACTGTTGTTCTGAAGCCGCATAATCGGTAACGATTCTGCCAACCGCTCCATCTCTTCTCCAGAGATATCCTTTCTTCTCTCTATCTCAATCGGCTCTGACAAGAGCTTTGAGTCCTCCAAGCCATTTTCATGACTAATTTCATTTTCATCATATATCTCTTTCCCATCAGCTTTCACTGTATGAGGAAGACTTGACTCTCCAAAGCTACTCTCAGCAGATTTGTAATGGCCAATATCGCTGAAGGAAAATTGTTCCTCCTCAACCTCCCTTGCTCCATTTGCCGACAGAGTCTTTTCAAAACCATCTTCCAAGGTCATGTCGTTTACATCTTGAGCTAGAGATAGAGAGCCTGTGCTGCTCCCTTCTTGAGAAGTGCCAATGCTCCTCCGTGTATCCGCTTGGTATACATTTTCAACAGATTCAGGAACACCCAACATTTCTTGCTTAGAATCCAAATCGCCTCCTGTAACACCATCCTAGTGGAGATACAATTTACACAAGACATCAGTCCCATACGTTAGATAGTTTACTTCTAAAGCTACTACATTGCAAAAAAAACATTAAAGAGATTCATTCTAATGACTAACCTGTTCAACACAGAGATCTACCTTTCCACTAGAAACACACGAACCATTCCCAACAAGAATAGAATAATCTTCCACATTGCTGCTCTCACGAAAATCCTGCTCTTTCTCATCAAGATACTGCAACGTAGGAGACGCAACAAGCGGAGTTTCCAATATAGAATCACTATCTACTAACAACCTCCCCTTCCTCTCATCGCCATCAAAAGACTTGGACGCTTCTTTACCTTTAACGCATTTCCGCGTATCGATATTAGTAGACCACTTAACATCCAAAAGATCAGCAGCAAACTCAGCTCTCTCCATGGAAGTAACACCATCATCATCCACCTTAACAGATCTACCACCAAAGACAAACCCAAGAATCCCACGCTTCCCAACAACACGAGGACTAACTGAATCATAGTTACAGCTCTTAGACTTCAACGGTATCTTAACCCTATCACAACTACTACTCTTTGCTTCCTCATCGCCAGAGGACAAAGTGTAGACATCACCAGCACGACTCACATCTTCAACTTCTCTTAGAAAATAAGCTTGCCCTGTATGAGCCAGATACATAGTGAAGCCTGAATCTACACCATTCACCTCGATCTTGATCAGATTGCGTCTGTTCTTTAATACCCCTTGAAACTTGCCGAATCTGACGTACCAGGGAGACGATTTGAATGTGCCGTCGGGTTGTTGGACGACGATTATGTCGATGGCGCCACCGAATGGGTGGAACGGACCTGATACCGTGCCTACGCCTCGGTAGATGTAGCTCCCGATCCTACCCACGGCGTTCATTTTCTTTTCTTTTCTTTTTTTTGTATGAATGAAAAGAAAAGAAAGTCAAATCGAATGATCGTGAAACCAAGTTCACGGAACTTGATTGCTTATACGGATCGATCAATCATAATGGAGAAGGGAAAAATCAAATCAAATCTTGAAAAACAGAGAAACGAATTTGAGAGGAGAGAAAGGGTATATTCTGTAAGAATGATCCAAATGAGACAGGCAGAGATCAAAGGCATCATTAATTATTGCCGCCGGACATTTTTAATTTTCTTTTGCTTCGGTGGGGTTTCGTTTCGTAGTGATCCCAACTTTTCCGATTTTTTTCTGTTTCGCTTATTATTTTGGTCTATTTAATTACTGAACTGTTTTCTCATATACACCAATAAAATTTTAAATTTTAAATTATCTATGAGAATAAATTTTTATTAATTTCATTATAATATTTTAATCTTAATTTTAATTTAGTCAAAAATTAAACCAAGATGAAATAAACATTTTGATATTTTTAAATTATATTTTAAATATATATATAAAAGCTTAGAGAGATTTTCATTTATTTATTTTGGTTAAAACATATTAAATCAACTTTGTATCATTTTTTCAAAACTTATATAAAAATTTATAATTATCCAAAAATTAAACTAAATAGAATTTCTAAAATTTCTAAATATAAAAAACAAATTATGTTACCATTAAAGATTTATAATTTCAAAAAATATTTTATTAAAGTTTAAAAAGATTTTTAGTAATAAAATAATATGATTATAAAAATAAACTTCAATATATTATTGAATAAAAATCATGTTTGGAATCGGATATATGATTATTTGGACAAAACAAATTGACTTACAAATACCTTAAAAAAACACAGATTTTTTTTTGTTTGATAAAAATTAAATTAATTGATATCCAAAAAAAGGAATGTTATTTACATCTCAATAATTGTGAACTATATTAAAAGAAACAAAAAGAGAGAACATAATCTAAAGTGTGAGTTGGCCACACCATTGTAAAAGACCAGTATACTTATGGGTGTGGTGATACTATAGGTTAGGGAAATAATACAGAGACAAGATTCTACTCGTCATCGCTTTGTCAATGGTCCAATGCATTTGATCTGTAGATGTCCATGCTTGCTGATAATGCCTACCATTCTGCTCTCTCCATATATAGTAGATTAATATTTAGAACAGTAGTTTAGCTAAAATGGTATCAAACCCTTTGTTGCCTCGCCTCTGGAGGTAAGTCAAAGTCTGCCTCTAATCTAAATTGATTTGTCTTCAGATAAGATGCTTTGGGAATGCTTTCTATACTCTGCAAGAGTAAGGGCAAGCGAAAAAAAAATTCTTATTTCATCAATTTCACTACAAAGCTCACATCCACGCACTACATCTCATTGTCTCATTCTCTCACTTCGCAGTAGTCTATTCTTTATGGCAATCCATGTAATAAAAGAGAAAAAAGGTATTAATGATGAGACTAACTTATACTCAAAAACTATTTCAAGAGTGGAGAATTGTCCATACATGTATATATATATACATATATATATATATTGTCCAAGATAACATATCTTAATCGATCTGGGACACTTAATAGCTTCCTCTCGAGATGTGGATGAGAAACGATCTATAAGAAGACATCTCAAACCCAACATCTCGGAAATACCACAATAATATGAACCATTTTTTACAAACTACATAAGGAGGAAATTGTTTATGTAGGAAATCAAATATTAGGCTAAACCATGGACTCTGATACCATATTAGTGATGAGCTTAACTCACACCCAAAGCTAATTCAAGAGTAGAAGATTATCCATACACATATATATTGCCCAAAGATATACATCTTAACCGATATTGGACACTTAATAGTCCCTCTCGAAATGTAGGTGGGAAACTGTCCACTGGAAACATCCTAACATCTAGGAAATACCACAGCCATATGGATCACTTGTACAAGTTACATAGGTAAGAAACTGTTTATATGGAAAATCATATGTTGGGCTCACCATGAGCTCTGATACCATATTAGTGATGGGTTTAACTCACACCCAAAAGCTAACTCGAGAGTGAAAGATTGTCCATACACATATATATTGCCCAATGATACATATCTTAACTGTGATGGACCTAACTCACACCCAAAAACTAGCTAAAGAGTGGAAGATTATTCATACACATATAGATTACCCAAGGATACACATCTTAACCGTGATGAACCTAACTCACACCCAAAAACTAACTCATAAATGAAAAATTTCCCATACACATATATATTGCTCAAGAATACACATTTTAGCCGATATGAAACACTTAATAGGGGTACACCTTGAGCAAACCAGATCACACGACTCCACTTCACTGTATTTCTACTCCTTTCAATGAGCTTCACTGGTCGTAGTCCTCATTTGTTGTTGGTGGGTTTCGCTTGCTCAAGTTGCGGTGTGTTATAAGATTTTTGTTTCAGTTCGTCTTCACTTCGGATTTTTGTCGTTTCACGGTGGAGATGATGGTCTCCATTCTCGACGACAGTATTGGGTGATGAGTGATGACGGTTTCTTCTTATGTGGTGGCTAGGGTTTCTTCGATTCGGTGGAAATTTTTTTGTGGTTCGACTCATCATATTTCTTTTTATGAACCATTTAAAAGATTTCATTTGGACGTTATTTTATGCTTTTTATTAATTTGTATTTTTATTGTAAAAAAGGTATTTTTAATGTGAAAGTCTTTTAAAATAATTCAAGTAAATAAAAAAATTGCAGAAAATAGAAAAGTAATATATAAGGGATAGAAAAATGCTTACACAAAAGAAAAAAAATTAAAAAGAAAAAGGAATGCCTTGGACTGTAGCTTTTTTTTTTAATCAAAGCCTTGGACTAGTTCTTTAGTTGACGACATATTTCGTAAGGGAAATTGGATTGTATAGACACACAAAAACATCTAATTGGGAAAATAGCCAGTTATCCTAATACATTAATACACTATGCATATTTTATATAATAATACTAATCTGCCCTCTTGCACAACTGGTAAAACCTGTAAAAAAAAACTAAATTAATAATATATACTTACCTAACACATGTATAACGTGGCCTTTGTAAAATCACTAACTTATATAACGTGAGTGGTTTCTTTCCCATTATTATCCATTGTATCATCCAAGATCTTTTCCGGAGTAGCTCTGCCTAAGAGATACTTATCTGTAACAGTTCGCTTGGTTATTGACGGGAAGCATCGCATATTTGAAATCTATGGGTTCACCGAAAACGTAAACGGCACCGCCATGAGGTTTGTAACATTATGTTCTATTCTATTATATGTGTATGGAATAGAAATGGAAAATAATATGTAATATGAATTCTATTCATGTTATGTAATGCAAAATAGTTTGTTCCTAAACTTTTTTATGATGTATAGTTTCATTTGATGATTAATAAAGAACATATTATTTTGTTCACCAATATGTACTATACTATATATTTTATTCTATTCTATTTGGGTTTATGGTTTATTCTTGGGTTTAGTAATTAGGATTTAGGATTTAGTATTTGGAAGGTGGGGGTTGAGATTTGGGTTTAGTAACTCTATTATGTATCGTTCCATTTGATGATTAATAAAGAACATATTATTTTCTTCACCAATATTTACCATACTATATATTTTATTCTATTCTATTTGGGTTTATAGTTTATATTTGGGTTTATTAATTAGGATTTAGGATTTAGTATTTGGAAGGTGGGGGTTGAGGTTTGGATTTAGTAACTATATCATGTATCGTTCCATTTGATGATTAATAAAGAGTGTTATATTTTACTCACCAATATGTATTATTCTATGTATTTTGTTCTATTCTATTTGAGTTTAGAGTATATACTTGGGTTAAGGTTTAGTGTAGAATTTAGAGTTTAGTATTTGGAATGTATGGGTTGAGTGACAACAGTTTAGGGTTTAGTATTTAGAAGAAATGATACGTATAATGAATATGTTTGTGGTAATTATGTGAGGTTATAATCCTATACTATTTCAATGGTATGGAATAGAACGTCGAGTTGCATATATATATATGTGGTTAGTAAGCGTATACGTGGTTAGTTTTTTTTTTACGTGCAATAGTTTTAGGTGTTTTTGACCGTATGTTTTACAACCACGTTGTTCTCTCTCTCATTTACCTACTATCTACAAAGAAAAAGGATAGAACCAGAAATTTTGTGGCACAAATGTTAGAAATTATATTACGTTAAAATCAATGACATAAACTTAATTTTGATTCCAAATATGGCTATTAAGCAAATAAGCCCTATTTCGTAAAACATTTCTTTTCTCGAAAACAAGTAAAGGAAAAACAAAACAAAAAAACAAAACACAGGAAACGGAGAGAGACAAAGTCGCGTGTGTTTCACTCTCTGTTATTCGCCGTTCTATTTTTTCAATGCTTCGGTCACATCGCCTTCTTATTTTTTTTTCTGTTTCTCTGTGGTTTCCTTTCTCTTTCTCAATCTTTCAAATCGAGTCGAATGTTGTAACTCTCTTACATTAAAACATCCAAAATCAAAAGCTTTTGTCTCGCTTCTGTCAGATAAAAAGGTACGACATTTACAAACTCACATGTCCGAAACTCATCCTCGCAATGTTCTTTTTAATGACTATTTGATCTCAAGAAAATGCGATGAACATGAATTGACCAAAAAAATCAGATTTTTGTGATTTTTTCAGTTTGCATTTTCTGAAGATTCTTCTTGTTAACAATGTCGGCTGATGATGATGATAAAGATTCAGACGACCTTAATATATTCCTCAACGCCATCGGTGAAGAACCACCACCGATGAGGAAAACCACCAATGACGACATCTTCTTGAACTTGCACGTCGATGGAGATGGAGGAGATGGAGATTTTCACAACCCATTTCAAGATTTCTCCCACGACTCGAATCAACCCGAAAGTCCGGTTTACGTGGCACCACGGGTGATGATAAGCCATCAAGACTCCTTCTCAGAAGATTCAAGAATCGAAGATGCGAGGATACTCCCCTTCTCCCCTCGTCTAAGAGTCCCTGCTTCTCCTCGAGCTTTTGTTTATCAGAGATCTGTGGAATCTCCTCGTTTTGGATCTCCCGTTGGATTCATTGACACAGCTTCACCTTTCGAATCTGTTAAAGAAGCTGTCTCAAAGTTTGGTGGGATTACTGATTGGAAAGCTCATAAGATTCAGACAATAGAGGTTCCAAAATCTATCTTTTTATGATTATTTTTATTACACATGATGTTCTTTTTCGTTAGATATTGTCTTTTTAATGTATGTGTCTAGAGAAGGAAGATGGTTGATGAAGAGCTTGAGAAGATACAAGAAGCGTTGCCTGAGTATAAGAGAGAATCTGAGTTAGCTGAAGAGACCAAACAAGATGCGTTGAAAGAATTAGAGAACACAAAGGGACTCATTGAGGAGCTAAAACTCGAGCTAGAGAAAGCGCAATTGGAAGAGCAACAAGCGAAACAAGACTCTGAGCTTGCGCAGATGCGTGTTGAGGAGATGGAGAAAGGTGTGGGTAACGAGGCAAGCGTTGCCGTGAAAGCACAGCTCGAGGTAGCTAAAGCTAGACAGGAGTCAGCGACTTGTGAGCTACGGTCCGTTAGAGAAGAGATTGAAATGGTTTGTAATGAATATGAAGATATGCTGAGGGAAAAAGATTTAGCTGCGGAGAAAGCTGCAGTTGCCGTGATGGAAGCTAAAGATGTTGAGAGAGAGATGGATGGTTTGAGTATAGAGCTCATAGCCACCAAGGAGTTGTTGGAATCAGCACACACTGCTCATCTCGAAGCGGAAGAGAAGAGGTTCGGTGCAGCTATGGGTAGGGACCAAGACATGTACAACTGGGAAAAGGAACTGAAGATGGTGGAAGATGATATCGAGAGGCTTAACCAAGAGATCCGTGCGGCTGATGATATGAAAACTAAGCTAGAGGCTGCTTCTGCTCTTGAGTTTGATTTGAGAGCTGAATTAGCAGCTTTCACCACCACTAATAATATATTGAATAGTAATGATAACAACATACATGCAGCTGTTGATTCAGCAAAGAGGGAGCTTGAAGAAGTCAAATCCAATATTGAGAAAGCAGCCTCCGAGGTGAAAGCATTGAAGATAATAGCTGCATCTTTACAGTCCGAACTTGCAAGGGAGAGACAGGATCTAGCTGAAACTAATCAGAGACAAAGTGCAGGTTTGGTCCAGGAGGAGTTGGTGGATACATCCAATAAGTTGGAGCAGGCGATGAAAGAGGCAGAGGAGGCAAGGATCTTAGCCGCAGCTGCTAGAGACGAGCTTAGAATGGCAGAGGAGTTGTCTGAACAAGCTAAAACAGGAATGTCTACTATAGAGAAGAGGTTAACCGAGGCGAAAAAAGAAATGGAGGCGGCTAGAGCTTCAGAGAAGTTGGCCTTGGCTGCTATAAAAGCTCTGCAAGAGACTGAATCTTCTCAGAGATTTGAAGAGATTAATAATAATAATTCCCCGAGAAGCATCATAATTTCTGTAGAAGAATACTACGAGCTAAGCAAGCAGGCGCACGAGGCAGAGGAAGAGGCAAACACAAGGCTATCACAGATTGTTTCCCAAATAGAAGTGGCTAAAGAGGAAGAGTCAAGAATCTTGGAGAAACTAGAGGAAGTGAATAGGGAGATGAGCGTGCGAAAAGAAGAGCTTAAAGCGGCGATGGGAACAGCTGAAAAGGCTAGAGATGGGAAGTTGAGTATGGAGCAAGAGTTGAGAAAATGGAGGTCTGAGAATGGGAAGAGAAGAACAGAAGAGCCTGAGAAGAGCCCCACGAGGTCAAGCACGTTCGCGTTTGGTGAACAAGGGACAAGCAGCAACATTGATAACAATAATCTGAACCCTGAAACAAAGAAAAAGAAGAAGAAGAAGCTTTCTTTGCTGCCAAAGGTTTTCATGTTCTTATCAAGGAAGAAGTCTCACAAGTGAAAATCTTTTTTTTTTCTATTCTTCAAAATATTTTGATTTTGTTTTTTGTTTCTATTACACCAACAATAACAATACAGACTTCTTGAGATGAGTGTGGCAAACTTTTCCATGTATGTTTTTGTTGAATTCACTTGATGGAAATAAAGCCACTGACACTTGCAAATTTAGCGATCATATTCAGACAACAGCATATACTAAGGATATATAAAAAAAAAAAGACCTTTATTTCTAGGGAACATTGCTTTTAAAAATCAACGCTCAACTAGAAAAGCAAATTGAAAGAAATAGATTGAGCCTGGCTCAAGGAGTTCGCAATACCATTCCTTTTTGTGTGTTCAAAGCTTTGAAGCCTTAGGGAAAATGTCAGGGACGCAGCACTGAGACTACCCTTGATCTTCATTGCACTCCTGCATCAACTTTAACAAGAACCATAAATTTAACTTCTTGGACCAAATCGAACCCACACACACAAAAGTAAGAGAACCAAGAAACCAGAGTGGGGGTAAGAATCAGGTAATCAAAGAAAAATTAGGAGGAAGGATTGAGTTTGAGATTTGGTGGACTTTAGTTGGCACTGCAAAACAGTAAAGACACTTGTGATGGTTCAACATTCATCAATCATCAGTCACAGCAACTCGAATTCAACTTGTTGAACCAAATCAAAAGGCCTGTGGGCTTCAGAAGTAAGAAAGCAAAGTTCCCACTGTGGAGGAAGTTTGTGTTTATTTTTATAGCTAATGGTGGGTTTTGGTTCAGACACAAAGACAAAAATGCTAAACATATTTGTCATAATGCGTCAAAGTTGCTTCTGGCAAGATGAAGCCTCAGATTGATTTCATTAGGGTCCACTTTCCCTCCTTCAACTGAAAGAGATAGAGCTACCTTTGATGACTTCTGATATTAAAAATAAAAAAAAAGGGTGAGAAATAAAACGAAAGACGATGGAGTCTAACAATGAGGAGCGACGTTGATTTGATAAACGAGACCGATCTTCCGTGTTAGCTCTTTCCCGGCGTCGGTGGAGAGATGCTGCTTCATCAAATCTATGATTGGCTCCGATTTGAACTGGTTCGTCGCTATTTTTTTTTTTGTAATATATGGAGTAAGATTTCGGGAAAGGAAGGTGTCGATGGACTTAAGAAGGTTAGGTAGAAGACAAAGTAGAGATGGCGTGATCGATAAGTATCGAACATTTAGATTTTGAGAGCAATGTCTAGTTTATCTCTCTAGAATAACTTCATAAAAAAACTTTTCTCTAATTTATCTCTCTAAAATTTCTCTAAATTCTTTTAAGTTTTCCAGAACTTAACTCATCTTTTGTGAGTTTAGATTTCTATTCTCCTTTCACAAGTTCCAATCCTACCATCTGCTATTTCTTAACTTTAGCGGTTCTGTCAACACGATTTTCGTGAGGAGATAATTTCCTAACAATGATTGAGCAAATTTTGAACCAGAATAGTGATCGTATCACTCCATTTACCTGGAAATTACAAACCCTCGTCTATCAACATGATTTTGTCAATACGAACAGTGCTCATTGCTGTGTAAAATGGTATCAAAACCTACTGTTCATACTTGCATAATGGTTGATGGAATCTCTGTTTATAATTGATTGTTTTAAGAATTCTGAAAAACATTTCTTTACAACGTCTACTTCAACTCTTTAAGCATTCAATTTCCAATTTGCTATATCTACTCTTTCTAAATCTACAGGTCGTTCTTTCTCTTCCTCTTCTAATATTAATTCATTATAAGAAATTGAATATATTCTAGGAGATAAATTAACAGAAATCACTCTTCCTTTAACAAATCCTTATGAATACTTTTCCAAAAAATCCAGCACCTTCTCTGTTAAAGGAGTTCGCGAATTCATATCACCTTCTTCAAGCTGAAAGGTCATGAAGTACGTTTAATCCAGCAAGTTCTCTTCATGCCAAGTTCCAGCAACTAAAAAAAAAAATCATCTCTTTAAACATCCCGGCGAATCTACTCAGAATGTGGCAGCAACAAGGCTAAACTCACCTCCACTTTGGAGTTTTGAGACTTGGTTTGACCTTACACACCAGAAAAGATCTACCATTCATTGCTCGTACAGCTTTAATCGATTCACGATTAAAGTCATACCAACAAACGTGTATCGGGACTATTCAAAACATTAAATGCTAGAACAGTATTTATAACACTGTTTCCCAATTTTAATGTTTCACTACAAGACCCAAATCTCTTGAAGACGCTCAAAGTTTAGCTTCAACAAATTGGAGCACTGATGCAAGAGAAGAGTGTGATAGCAACACTGCACCACTAGATCAACCACCAAATTCAAGATCATGCTCTTGATCTCGTTCTACCCTCCTCTGATGAAGCACTATACCTTGAAGTTACATCAGCATTTCAAGCGCCTAACTCAATATAGATTCCTCGACAAATAACTCCTGAAGAATTATTACATCAGCTACAGGAATCATGGGTAACAAACTATAAAAAGTTTCATCAAGCTACACAATCTAATATTCAATCATCGGATGTCACTTGCCGATCACGAAACGATGGAACAACGGAGATCAAATTCGAGAAACCAAGGTCATCATCATTTCGAAAGTAATTGTCCACTCAATTTACAATACAAACAGACAAACGAAACAGCAAAATCCCAAAAGGTCCACAAATTCCTAAACCACCTTCCATTGAACATGATGGCGAAACCGTCTATCCTTTCAGAGACGAAACTAGACATCAATTCATTGATGTATGCTCATGTCCAGCTTGTGAAGAAACATATTACGAATCTAATGAAAGCGACTGGACAAATCGAAGAATGAAGAAAACCCCATTCTACTAGAGATATTTTGAAGAAGACCCACCGTTGGTCCGCTCGGAAATAATAAATACGAATTTATCGTCTAATATTTCGAGAAAAAAGAAAGAACCAAAACAATTCATGATGATAGATTCAGATTATTTTCCTAGACACCGTTACATTTCCATTTTCTTTCCTATTTCTATTTCCAGATAATTAGTAGATGTAACATTTTTCACTTCTATGGATTGTGATGTTCTCCTAATAATGAAAAGAAAAAATCACACTTTACCTTGGAAATTCCAAATTTTTAGTATCAAAAATCAAACGAGTCTTTGAATCCTTCAATATTAAAAATTTTATATAAAAACTGTATCTTAAGACATTTTGAATCGGAAGTTCTCAAAAATATTTCAAAAAAATGTAAAAGAATAATTGAGAAAAAAGGATTCTCAAATGAAATACATATGAGATATTATGAACATGCTTATCATCTTATATTGACTTTCATTCTCTTTCTCAACAATATAATTTAATCATATCATTAAATGAGAAAATGAACTTTTAATTTCTCAATTATTTACTATATGCATCTTTATTCTCCAACTCTTTGTTGTTTATGTAAAATTGTGAATAAAATAGTCAACCGCATCTAAATGAATATTCAATATGTAAAATTGATATTATAAGTATGTCTATAAACATATATCGTAACAAACAATTTATCAATGTTTATAAGATCTTTTAACTTAAAGTATCAATAATATTTTTTTATAAATTTGTCAGAACACAATTATCTCAGCAAAATATTGTTATTATCATTATATCCAATTTTAATACATTAAATTCATTTTAAAATAATAGAGGACGAGTCTAAATAGATAAACTATACCATTTTGTTTCTCATGTATGTATATTATATATAAATTTTGATAAATTAGGAAGTTAATAATGTTAGCAAATTATACATGTTAACATATGTTATATACGAGTTATATACGGATATGAGTCAGATATAAAAACGATATTTGAAACTAAAATTTTATAATATTTAAATTTAATTTTAAATTATGTGTTTTCTAATAAAAATTATTGATTTATGCATATTTCCTCAAAATGATAAAAGAAAATATAGCGCAGCTCAAAATCTCGTTTAAAGTTGCAGATTGGCTCACACATTTACATATTTATTTCTTATGGAAGGATCTACATGACGGTGCACACAAAAAAAGATCTACATGACAATTGCTAATAAAGTTACGGATGCTAAATGAGACATACCACCATCATATTCCTCCACTTTAAGATATTCCTCTTTGAATTTAAGAAGCATAGGCATAAGCTGTGGCAACTTGCAGCTCTAGTTCAGCGTCAAGACTAAATATGAATTATTTATTTATCTGTGGTCTCATTTCAAAGTCGAATCTTGATGGTAATGTCAACTTGTCAAAATGTGGAAGATAAATATACTAATGGAAGTTCAAAGTTGTAGACTATACAATAGTGGCACTAACAATAAACAATCAAAAACTAAGTAACTTGATGCAAATAGAAGTTCACGTTACATATGAATCCACTCACATGCGCATATAAAAATATTTATAGTTAGGGTTACATAATCAAGACACATGCAACGACTAATCATTAGGTTTTTTTTTTTTTTTCAATTTTAGTTACCCAAATTCTATAAACATAACAAAATTCTCCTTGCGTAACCAGCTTCAATGACCTCACCTCGCAACCGACTTCAATTTAAGTCTATCATGTTTGTAGGAGTTTTCCTGAGTGGAACAACCTATATGCCAAGGTGCAAGAAAAATACTTTTAGAACAATAAACTCGATCACATTCTATGATCAAAAACTAATTGGTGGAAGAAATTAACCTGATCAGTGCTAGACGATCCACTCATCACAGTCTTCATCTTCTTGGAGCTTCCCTTTTCGCCTTTGGTTACTTCGTTGACAAAATTCTGGTCAGATACTTCTGTAAGTCAAACAGGAAACACTTTAGTATACAAATCTACAATAATAAAAAATAATAATATTTGAAGAGAGAAATAAGTAAAGACCTTCTTCTCCAACGCTAATTTGATCCCGGTCACGTGAAAGAGAGCTGCATATGACGATACCCTTCGACCTAACCACCTCTGAACTACCTTCATCACTTAGGGTCTTTGGTAATGGCTTATAGTGGTTGATCCAAGGACTCCTAAGAAACTCGTGAGAACGACGACCTTGTCTTCCTTTAAAACGATACTCAGGTTCTCTTACATGCATCTTCTGCCAGAAACCATCACGAAGAACCTTGAACTAATAATAGCAAAACCAAAATATAGCCAAAGATTTTAAATTCGATGATCAAACACATTATCTATCAGCTACGAAAAAAACGAAACAGAGGGACACCGTCTGAATTCATACCTGTTCTTCAGAAGGTTTTCTATTATTACCGAGCCTCTTCGATGATGATCCGACAGTCTCCTTGTTGGAAATGGAACCGAGGGAGTTGTAGAGCTGATCTACGAAAGAAGCTTCCATTGATTTAAGATACAAACTATGCTTCTCATCGGTCCATTCTGTAGGATACTGCAACATGTTTTTTAACAGGAAATATCAATTATTCAGATCTGAAAAGCGAGAAAGAAAGAATATTCAGAGACATGCAATAAGATAAAAACATGAAATATACCATTGAAGAAGTGGTTTCTTCCTCAGCAGAAGAGGAGTGGTCGGAGCTCCGGCTATAGTTGTCTCTGTAATCACCAACCATTGGCTATCTATCTATCTTGTTGTTGAGAATGGAGAGAGAGAGATTATCAAATGAAAGGAGATGGTGAAAAGGAGAGACGGAAAGACAAAAGAACGGTACACTTGTAGACGCTTTTACACGTGGTAAGGGTGCCACGTCGTCGTCACCGGTCAATTTGGCGGAATGAAACCTCCTTTAGATATTTTTTCAAACATACAAAAATATCAAAGATATTTTCTTCCAGTGCAAAATATCTTCCCACCGCCTTTATTTATTATTATTCCCTTTTTTATATTTAATTATTATTTTGTGTAAACCATGTGTTTTTGAAGACGATCAATCTTCTTCTTTTTAGTCATCTCATCTCTAACCAATGGGATTACAGTTCCAACTCATTCTCTCTCACAATAGCTTTTTTGAGATTGCCCATTACCCTTTTAGAGAAAATTATCGGTACTCTCAATCTCACATTTGTAAAATGTAAAATCATACTTTTTTATAATGTACAGTAGAAATTTTATAAATTAACTATTCATTTCGAATAAAGACAATTTAAAATATAATACAAACTGATAAAATGATAATCAATTTTTTTTTATTTGCATATATAATCTCACTAAAACTATAAATTAATAACATACATATATGACAGTTAGCCCATGACTTAATCTCTATTTTGAAAAGAAATTCAGGATTCAAGGACACAAAGTAGTCAACCTGCACAAGAGTCTGGGGAGACCACTTTACCGCAATTCCCTTGTTGGTGATGCTTTACAGATGGATCTTGGAAGGATCATGATAAGTTCACGGGTCATGGTTGGTATAGTGCCTTTCCGAGTTTTAGGAAACTAATGGGAGTAAGGAATACAAGGAAAAGTATCTCCTCTCTGCATGCAGAGATAGAAGCTCTTATTTAGGCCATGAAAAATATGAGGAATTTCCATCAATTTCATGTCATGTTTGCTACGGATTGCACTCAAATGGTAAAGATAGTTTCTGTACCAGAGGAATGGCCAACCTTTGCAACTTACTTAGACGATATAGAACTATTATGCGAAAGTTTACCTCATTCAGAGATCATCCATATCCCAAGAACGCTCAATACCAAGACCGACAAATTAGCACGCAGTGCCAGGAAACAGTCGTCTTATGTTGTTTTATAGATGTTGAGTTACCAATTTGGTTTGCAGAGTCTATTTAGAATCTGTTTATGTTGCTGACAAAAAAAAATGACACTTAGAGTTCATCAAAGTTGGGATTAAACCAGTAAACACTATCTTACTCACAAATATGCTATAAACTTTGAAAAATTATTACTCTTCTTTGATAAAGTAGTATCAATAAGTATGAAACACGAAATTAAAGCAACTTTGACTATTGAAACCGAATGAAGAATATGATCTTATTTGAAAATTTATAGTTTCTATAGTTCACCAGAAATCATTGAAAGTTATTTAAACCATGGATATATATATTGTTTGAGTCAAAGAATCTCCACAATACGTGATATGCCATATCTTACATATTCAAATCCATATTAGCCCAACCACAAGTAACTGGCGTAATGTACTTGATCCTCTTAGAAGTTCTGAACATTAAAAATCAAGTCTGTAATCTCATCTGGTCTCAAGATACACTTATTTTACTAAATCTGATTTAACTGGTCCACGTAAGAAAAATCTATTTTTTCCTTACACAAGCATGTCTCAGACCAATTTATGAATGCCGTGAGATATAACAAACTATCCATAAGCTATTCTATAAGAGTCTAGATAAACATTTCCACATGGAATCACATGGAACCAAGACTTCTCTTTTTTACTGACAAATGAAATCAAATCCCAACGACTACCTTCTTTAAAACACTAGACTTTTGACACAAAATCTAAAAAATCAAGAGAATTATCACCTTCCATATCTTTGGTCTAATATCTCCTTCCCTATTACTGGCCAAAAATGCTATTTAAATCTAACGAAGTTTTCATTTAGTTCATCCAATTTCTTTTTAATTTTTAGCTATGCTGTTACCATTTTCCATGAGCCTATAAAAGTTCAGTTTATATATCATTGTAAACTAGCTTTCAATCCAAAAGTTGTAGAGATAATAAATCATTTTTTTCTTCAAAAGTGTTCTTGTGTTTTAGATTCTTGATGTAGAAACACTCCTAATCTACTGTACTTGTAAATTTGGAGTGTTCGTTTGATTCAAGCTACCTTTATTCATCATCTGATTAAGAAAGGAAATCACTCCCCTCCCCCCACATACTGAGAGATATAATCAACTACCGAACATCATCTCACCATCATCCAAACTTACGTAAACAAAGGCTTGGAATTTTCTAATCATCAAATGATTTAATTCTTAACTGATTTTGAAGTTGTCTCATATGTATTAGAGTTTCAGAGTATCATATCCACAAGGTTGTATCTCTTCAACCTTCATTGATGTTTCATGTTTATTCCTAAATCAAAAGTGTGAGAAATAATGGCTTGATTGATCTCAATGAACTCTTCAATATCGATCAACGAACCAAGAACACATAGAGTTATTGGCCCAGTGTTCACCGCACTCCTCCAAACCAAGAGAAATCATTGTAGCTCACTGGAGCTTGGATTGAACCAGCAAACACTATCTTTCTCACAAGCGAGCTATAAACTTTGAGAAGTCATCACTCCTCTTTGGTAAAAGGGTACCAATAAGCGTAAAATAAGAAATCAAGACAATTTTAGCTATTGATAATGCAGGTGGGGAATGAGATCGTATTTGAGAATTCTAGAGGATATAAGTAGGTCATAATGCAGACTATATGCATTCATGAAGGATATGCTTAATCATTGAATCAATGGTTGGTCCGGTCGTTAGCTATCACGAGATGGCAAATAAATCCTAATAAAAGCTATAGCAGTAGCATTGTCTACGTAATGTCGAGCTTTCTTCTCCCTTTGGAGATTTGTGAAAATCTATTGCATGGTTCTAGTGGAGCTCAAATCCACATAAGAGAATGATGAACTAGGCGAATGCATTAGGGAAAATGGGAAAAACTTTGCAGTCTAAAAATGAAGGAGAAATCGGTTTAAAACTGATTCATGAATTTATCATGGCCTTGTTGGCAAAATAACTGTAGAGATTATCTCTCTTTGCAAGAGTTTTACAATGAAGTATTACTGTCAAAGCTCGTCTTTGCAAGCGATAGAGACAAAATTTCCATCTTATGTGTGGACAAGTTTAATGACAACTAGACATTTACTGGGAGTATATGTATCATTTAAAAAGTGCATTCAGGATACCAAATAAATGTATAAGAAGACCCTTAGATCCCTCAATCTCTGCTAGGCTTGCTAGCGTGATCCACTTGATGGTAGATCCTTGGATGGTTTTGAGTGAACTAATTCACTGTTCTCCAAAAGTCTGGGATGCTAAGATGTTGGAAAATCTTATTGTTTAAGAAGACATACCTCTCATTCGGATTCTGACCATAAGCCAATCTAATATAGATTATATGTATAGATGGAGCTATCAGTTAAATCTGACTACTGGAATGCAAGAAACATTCTTTACCAAGAGAATGAGGAAATGGTTTTGGAGCCGAGTGTAACTAACTTGAAGGCCTTTTCCTGGAAAATCAATGCTCCACAAAATCTGCCATCTTATATGGTAACTTTTGTCTCGATATGTAGGGTAACAGGAGATTTAACCCGGCGATATATGTGCTGTGATAACCATTGTTTTATGTATATGGAGAACCCGACGAATCAGCCAACCATACCATTTTTTGAATGTCCAATTGCCTTGCAAACATGGACATTCGCATTGACACCATCGTGTCCAAGTAATTTCCAACAATGAGCGTATATACCAATATGAATTATTTGTTCTGGAAGAAAAACAAAATTGAAGATCCGGATTGGATAAATACTCCTATTCTTAAATCATTTTGATACTTATGGAAAGCTCACAATGATAAACTATTATGAGGAATTACACGTGATCCTCTTGAGTTGATTCGACATATATAAAGTGAATGCCATGCTTGGTTTAACATAAACTCAAAAACATCGTATGAAACTCATCATTAGACCAAACAATGAATATACAAGTCCTAAGCTTGCAGAACATTTATTTGGTAAATGGATCATGGATGGTTGATTCACCGTTTAGTGGATATGGGTGGGTATGGATGGATGGATCTGGGAATAA
This sequence comes from Eruca vesicaria subsp. sativa, assembly GCA_932364175.1. NCBI lineage: Eukaryota > Viridiplantae > Streptophyta > Magnoliopsida > Brassicales > Brassicaceae > Eruca > Eruca vesicaria. The sequence continues at coordinate 40,231 of CAKOAT010155044.1, read as the reverse complement.
ATAACTTTTCGTGTAGCGAAGTAAAGAAAATTGTATGTTTCTTTGCACTCAGAATTAGAGACACTAATTTGAGAAATGTATGCTTAATCACACGAATTGTTAGTATTTTGAGACAGTCTACAAATATATTTTATCAATGATACTGGAGTTGAAAGCATGGCCGAGTTTTTCCATAGAGCTAGGGGGGGTAACAGTACTTAAGAGACGATTTCAAGATTTCTCATATACCAAGAGAGCAAAAACGAGAAGCATGTGGTTTAGCTAGGATAGCTCGTACTTTGCATAGCGATATAAGTTTTGTTGGTTGTTCTATTCTGATATGAATTCTCAGAATAACTCTAGTTTAAATAATATAATAGCCTTATTATGTAACAAACCCTATATTAGTAGCCCAAAACTGAAATATAACACATGAAGTTCAAATAAGACTCTAAATTAATAGAGTATGAAATTTTAACTGATTTATGATTGATATTTTTACAGTGGTTCATAATATTTTATTAAACCCGAGACCAAATTATTTAATTTAATTAGATTATTCTGAGAAAATTTTCTTTTTATTCTTAAATCATATTTTCTTTTTTTTTTAATATGATCTACGTAAAATTTTATTAGTAAATATGAACAAAATTCTCAACAAGTTCCAACTTTGAATATTAATATACAAAATTATATACTCAGCTAAATCTCTCTTATCTTGACATATGATAGAGCAGTAGAAGTATGTTAAAGCAATATGATGCAAAAGTTGTATGCTCTCGTTTATCTATTTACTAATGTGATTGGTAAGGAAATAAATAATTCATATATAAAATTATCATAAACAAATAATATATGATATTTAATTTATTTATTTCGAAATAATATAGATATAATTATATTTATAATGTATAAATATATATTATTTCATGCTTTTTATTAAAAATAATGCATCATATTTAATTATACAAATTATATTATATTTTAAATGAGAAATGATATTATTTTTAAAAAGTTAAAATATACTAATTGAAAATTTTATTTTCAAAATACAAATTTAACTTAAGGATATACCATAATTTTTTGATATTATTAAATAAAATATATAATTATTTTTTAAAATATTTATATGAAAATGCTCTACCAAAAAAAAGCTTCATTGGAGAGCATTGGCATCTTGTAAATGTCTTTTCTAAATGCTTTTATAAAATGTGTTGATTGAATAATAAGGAGCATAATGCGTATGCATGCTATAGTAATTTTAAAAACTAATAAACAGATTTTTTTTTAACTAATAAACAGAAAATTAAGTGAGAAAAGTTAACAAAAAGATTTGTCTCCTTATATTGTCATTTTAATTTAGATATTCAGTTTATATCCAGATTTATTACTTCATTTGGCTGATGTGCATACTAAGACTAGATTTTTCATTAATTGCATGTTACCATTTGATTCATTGAATATTGTAAGAAAAAGATTCTGTTGTTTGTTGCATCAATATGTTCTACATAAATTCTTACAATGGGTTTTGGACTCTCTTATTTTTGATTATTGTATTATATAATCTGATCTATAGAGTTAGTTCCTGGGGTTGCAGTGCTCTGATCACAAAAGCTCTTACATTTCAAGGTAAAATCGTTTTGTAAGGCCATAGACACCTTTTCTCTTATTGAAGTTTTTCTCTAAAAAGTTATATTCATCACTACATTCTGATATATAACAGGTGATATCTTTTAGTTGGATTCTGCCAAAATGGATAGTAATTGGTATTTAAAAACCTTGGGGACTGGTCCTCCTCCGGGAGCGATGAGCAGACTACCGGTTAGTACTCCTTTGAGCCGACAAGGATCGCTATACACATCGACACTAGACCAGATTCAAAACAACTTACAGAAAGATTGTGGGTCAATGAACATAGAAGAGTTTCTTAAGAGTATATGCAAAGATGGAGAAACAGAAGTTGTGGTTCCAACTAACGGTACGAACGAAGGATTACAGAGGCAAGGGTCAATAACTCTGCCTAGAATACTTAGCCAAAAAACTGTTGATGAAGTTTGGAAATATATCACAGAGGAAGAACTACACGCCCACAATGATGGAGGAAGAACAAACATTCCTCAGATTCAGAAGCAGCCAACTCTAGGAAATATCACTCTGGGAGATTTTATAACCCGTGCTGTGGCCATGGGAAACAATAACAGTTGTGGCTACATTCATGACCCATCATCAATTTCGGGTATTCCAAACACAAATTTGAGTGTAGAGTTTCAGCAGAAACCAATGGTTTCTGATGTGTTGGGCAATATTAATAAAAGTAATAGAATCCATGGTTCTTATTTGCATCCAAATGTGAATGGGTCTATGTCAACATATCAACCGCAACGACCTATCGTATCGAAACCACATGGTTATGAAAAAAACGTCGCATTTACGAGTGGTCAGGTTAATGCTGATAGTTACAAGGGAACTGGAGATCAAAGTCACCAAGAAAATAACGTAACTTTGGTACAAAGTGTTGCACCAGTTCCAGGTGGAGCCATGAGTGTAGTAGACACATGTTCTCCCGTTACCCTATCTCCGATATTAGATGGCATACCGAAGATTAATGCTGGTTCATCAGTGTCACCAATTGCATACACCACTACTGGAATGACTAGCGTGAGAGATAGGAACAGGAATAATGTCATTGCCGCAGAGAAGAAATTAGTGGAGAAAACCTACAAGAGAAAGATAAAGAACCGTGAAGCAGCAGCACGATCACGAGCTCGACAGCAGGTAAGAAAAATGTTTGACATCTTCTTATATACGCATATTTTGATTGATTATATTTAGACATCAAACTTCTCATTTTGCTTTTATAGGCTCAAACTAATGCGCTTGAGGCTGAAGCTGCAAAGTTAAGGAAAGAGAATTTTGAGCTACTTAAAAAACAGGTAAGTAACGATGTCTTAGCATTTGCATTTATGTATATGCTTTTACTAAGATAACATCTACATTTGTTTCCCATCCTCACGACAATTTTTTTAATGTTCGACAGGCAGAGATGCAAGCCAAACTGGTATTCTGTTTAACTCTACACTCTTTAGTTTTTATTCAGCTTGGCATTTTTGGGTGTATGTTCTGTTATGTAGTTTATCAAACAAGATTTGTTTTGCAGTAAATATTTTCTTACTTCACGGATGTAAAAGTGGGGGGTTTTCTTGGGGCTTTGTTTTAATAAAAAGTAATAATTAGACTAAAGAAAATTGGGAAATTTCGCTTATACCACTTTGGTAGTACCACTTTTCATGTTTACCATCAACAAAAGAGTATTTTCAAAAATGCACTTTTCATTAAAGTATAAAAGACTCTTATACCTTTGTTCTTTAGCAATTTTAAGCTTTAAAACTTTGTTCTAAGTTCAGTTATCCAAATTTGTAACAGGAAAAAGGGATGACTAACCGATCCAGGAAACAGCTGAGGAGAACGAAATCGGACATCCAGTGAATCAATGGAAATAGGGTTGGAAAGTATTATAAAGTGGTGTGTTCTACCTATTATGTTTCTGCTCATCGATGATGAACAAATTTGCTATTTATTATTCGATGTGATATTGTTTTTTTATGTACCATTTAGTTATATGATTGTCATGGTTTAGGGACCAATAAAATAATTACTACTTTATTTTTTTAAATAATTACTACTTGGCAGAGCCAAATAGTAATGAGTGAGTTTACTTTATTTTTATAAGAATATTATAGTAATCTAAAAGAATCAAATCCGTTTGAAATAGATATGTCAATTGGCTTGACTTAACGATTGGAGTTGAATAACACCATGTAGATTACATTGTCATCAGAGAGAAATCTTAGTTGCACACTTGAGTTGAATAACGTTCCAATAGATTTTTCCATCTTGATCTTTTATAGCTTTACTTCTTCAACTAACACTCACATTTGATTTCATGGTCAAATGCTACAATTCTAATTTCTAAACACCGAAGCCTAAGCGAAGACTTTCTCAAACTTATACGTATTCATACACCAATAAGTCAAGAGACGAACACATTAAATCCATATGATAACTCAGCAAACCTTTCAGCTGAATACACAGCAATGCATACAACCAGTGTGAAAGTCTCTTCACGTTTACCACATTCGGATCACATCAGTCAGTGACTTGAAAACATACACCACTATATCTTGTTCATGTTCCCCAAAGTAATGATAAGGATTCTGTGATCCAACTGTTATTAAAATGAGGAACCGGGCAGTGCAAAAATTGTTATCTTAAAAAATCTTTGAATGTAACAAAAGGGAAACATAATATAGAGAAATGAGTGACGGAGTAATCTCTAACATGGATAACCCGAGGCACATCCTCTATCCTTCCATGAGATCATTTTCCGGTGATCTCTGCCTCTGAATGATCTCACAAGAAGCTTACCGTCTACAGGCTTGCACAAACCGACATCAACCACACTTGTGGCTGTTCCTCTTTTGGAACCCAGAGATGGGTCATCCATGTAATAGTCGAACAACATTGCCAAGCATCTGATTTGATGAGATAGGAGATAATTTTCTTGATCTGAAGGTACAATCTTCAACATATGAAGGTTCACCTGATACCAACAAGAAAAGGTTAAGAAGGATATTACTGTTGGTGTCATCGAGTAGAAATTGGTATATACTGTCACTAGGCTAACACTTACCTCTGCTTCCATAGCTCGTAATTCATTGTAATGATCACTTTCACTTGTCCCGTTGTCATTTCCAGAAGAAGTATGGAGAGACAGAGAAAAGAAAGGAGGTCTAAGAGGATACTCCATGCTAATCTGGACCTGCAGTACAAATCAATTTTAACACTTGAGGAAGAAAAAGATATAAGGAAGATATGTGATTTTAGAATATACCGTTGCTTCTAACTTCCACAACCTTTTATCATCTGTTTTCCTGGAGAACACAAGTGCAAACTCTCTCGCACCATACTCTACCCATGAATTATCAGCTTTCACAGGGCCTAAGGCTTCCACATTCGCTTCGGTTTTTCCAGCTGGCTCATCTACTTCACTATCATCATCCAAAACAAGATCCAAATCATCTTCGTATTTTTTGAAACTCGGTGACTTCCCTTTGCTAATTGGAGAATCCAGGTTCTTTGTCATCAAAGCCAACTGCCTAGATCTTGCTACACTAGATACTTTTGATGGTGTTTGATCAGAGCTGGTTATCAAAGCCGCAGCTGTGACCAAAGAAGGAAGTTCTCCGTCTTCCCGAATACTTTCAACATCTTCCTTACCAGAAAGAGATCTTCTATCCCCATCGATTTCCATAGGTTCTGGAACTTGTTCTACACTGTTCAGAGTAACAGAGCACGACTTACTAGATGAAGATCGAATCTGTAACCAGGAATCCAAAGCACACAGAACTTTATGCAATGCCCATGGAGCTTCTTCGCAGTTCACAGCAGGCAAATCGTGCTTCATAAGCATATCAAGCTGCTCCCTGTAAAGCCAGTAAGACGTTTAAAGGTATTCAGTGAAAATAACATATCAGCAGCAGAAATAGTTACTCATGAAAGCTCTTAGTACGAGTTGACCTTGCTACAAAGGGTATTCTGGTTGACAGCCAACTTATCTAGAAAACTAACTATTAAATGCACTAAGCATATGCCTGCTGCACTTATGATGATCATTGGTATCTAGATTTTTCCCATAGTGTTTTTAATCAAAAAAAATTAAACATATAGAGTTGGGGGACTCACGCAAGAGCCAGGTGCGCTTTTTTCCGCAAGCGTATTCTCTGCAGAATTGTTTCCACCCTATGCTGCTGGCGATAGAGTGAGAGATCAGGTACAGACGCATCACTTTTAGCAAAGTCAATGTTAGAAGTATCTTGGCCAAATAAAATCGGAGACACTTCCGGTAAGATATCAATCCCCGCCAAATGTTGAACCCATTTATAAGGCCTTGAAATTCTGTTCTCATCAAACGCTTGACCATCACCAAGAATGAGCTTGGTCGACTGCATGCCATACCAAGACAAGTGAGTATGGACTTTGATAAAATAAAGTCGTCAAAACTCACATGTAAGAAAACTGAAACATTAAAAAAAAGTTTACCTGGTGAGGTGGCTCATGTCCAGCGTCATCTGGGAATAAGTTACAGAATATATTTTTCTCCGGTCCATCTGGAGAGCCTTCAGCGCCAACACATACAACATTCAGCTTCAGAAAGTACTCAAACTTGAGAACAACAAGCTTAAGGGACTTGTTATCAGGAGTCTCATCATCATATACGTGAAGGAAAACTTTGAGAGGGTGAACTTGGTATAATCCTGCCTTGTCAGATCCTTCTTTGCTAGTAACCTTCTTAGGCCTCTTTCTTCTTCTTTGTCCATCATCATCATCATCAGGTCCATCATCCTCCAACCTAGAACTCTCTGTATTACTCGACCCACCTAAAAGATATTAAAAAAAACACCAAATTAGCTTTCCTCTCGGTTCAGTAAATCTTCTTACAACAACTTACCAGAGTCCTTTTTGGATTGCTGTCTGGCATAAGCTTGAGCATCCTTAAGGCTCCCAACTAGCTCCAAATCGATCCTCTCTTGAAAAGCTTCCTTTTGAGCCAAAAGCTGTGAGTAAATAACATAAAGCGGAGGAGGAAGCAGCTCAGCTAAACTATGCTGCTTCAGTTTCTTAGTGTGCTGTATACCCAACTGGTTCTGTACTGGAAGAGATGCTTTCTTCAGAGTCTTGAGGTGTATAGGAAGACTTGACAGAAACTTCTTACGCTCCGCAATTGTTTCTAGTAAACTCTTCTTCTTTTGCTCCAATCTCGCTCGATGCTTACACAATTCTTTCCTCTTAAATTAAAAAAAAAAAAAACACATAAACATTCAATCATTAGTTCCACCTAAAAAAAAAAAAATTCACTTGAACCAACCTGATGAAGCTCAAAACTGAGCCTTTTGGCTATCAAAACACATTAAACATTCAATCATTAATTCCATAAAAACACGTTCACTTGAAACCAACCTGATGAAGCTCAAAACTGAGTCTTTTGGGCATTAAAACACGAGAACTATCAGTTGGTAACAATTGATCTTTAATAACTTCAGGAGCGTCATGAAAGAAAGCTTCTTCTGATACGAGATCAATGTCTGGATACTTGGATTTGAAGTCTCTGCAAGCCTTAATAGCTTTAACGTAATGGCTCTTCTCGTACATAAGATTGTGCAATTGAAGCGTCGTGAAATCCACTGGTCCTTTTGCTCGTTCCGTCTCTGCCTTCACTTTGTCTTCCTCCGTCAGAATCGCCCGATTCGCCTACAGAAGAAGTTAGATTCGGTTTTAGTATGAGCTTCTAACTTAAAACCAATTGATGATAAGTGGATTGATAACATTTATATATTACTTAAGATCTCTTTGAATTAGAGAACGAGGAAACCCTAAGTTTCGTGACACGGAGATGAGGACAAGAGTATTGGGGGGGAGAGAAGGAAGGCTAACCTGACGGAGATTGACGAAGTTGAGGAACATGAGAGTGAGGAGTTCTCGAATATCGGATTTGTTGTTGTTGTTTCCTTCTTGTTTGATTGATAGCATCTTCGCTACGATTTCTTCTACTGAGGTTTTGCTCTCTCGGAGCAACTCCAGTGGAGATTTCACCGGTTCTCTAGGCGGTTCTATAGACTCCGTCGCGACTTCCGACGTTGGGTATTCGTCGGCCGTTACCATTCCTTCCTCGATCTCGCCGTCCTCCATTGCCTCCGCTCACGTTCCTTTCCCGTGCCGTGCTTCTCTTCTCACAGTTTTTTGTTCTTCTTTTCTTTCTAAACGCTTTCTATTTTATTTTCCTTTTTTTTTGGGAAAATTGAAAAATAATGACACTCTCGACTTGTATCTATACTATTATCTAAAAAGTAATTTTGCTTAGTTCTCCATAACTTTAGATATATTTGTTTACTAGGTGATTTTCCCGTACTCATGCACGGGTATGAATATTCATAAAAGTAAAGTTTTATAATAATTAATTGCTATTTAGTTTTAGTTTTAGTTTTAATTTTGAATAAATTTATATGTATAATTTATATTAATAAATATTATATTATTCTAATTATACATATGACTTTAGATATATCACTGTTGGTTTAATTATTTTTTGGATCAATAGTCGGTTTGGTTATCAATTTGGTATATGGGATAATATCTATTTTTCGAATTCAGCTATACTATTTTTTATTCTAAATATAATAAAACTTTGATTAATTTTCTTATTTTCATTTCGGTTGGTTATTGTCTTAGATATGTAAATATATTATAGTTAAGTTATGTGTAACTTAATATATATTGCTTAAAATGAAATAAAAAATAAACTGAAGTGTTTGATTCAAAATTACATAAAGGAATATAATGATAATATTTTGAAGTCTAATGCATATATATAAATTCTACAAAATAATTAAACTGTAATTGGTTAATATTTTCTTTTTCTTTTTAATATACTTTGAGTCAACCTCTAATTTATATGTATAAAATTAAATAGATTATTATTATTATTATTTAAAATTATATGTTCTTATTGTAGTTAGATGTTTAATTTTGGATATAAATTAGATTAGTCAAGTCATTCATTTTGTGAGCATATTGAGTTAAATATATTTTTAAATTAAAATTGAAGTATCATTACTTTTTATTTGAGTTAAGTCAAATCAAATTATTTTTATTTATCGCTTAAATATACATGTATTTTCATAATATTTACTTACTCTTTATTTTAGTTAATTTAAGTCAAATTATTTTTATTTATCGCTTAAATATACATGTATTTTCATAATATTTATCAAATTATATGATGATTTCTTAAAAATATTAGAAAATAATGTAACTGATAAATTTTTGAATGGTCATGAACATATATATTTTTATTATTTTGAAAATATATTTTATGTTATTTAAAAATATATATTAATGGGGGTATTACTATTTTGTCAACTTTCCTTTTTAATAAAGTCATATTATATACATATATTTTCGTTTTTAATTTTTTAAAAAAAAATTAGAAATATTTCCTTTTTATTATATGTTATTTGGAAAAAGGTAAAAAGGAAACTAAATAAAAAGATTAATAATAATCTTAAAATATAATAATTCATTAAGGGTATCTATGTAATCAACCATCGCGAGAGTTAACGTGAGTGCGACACGTAGGAAACTGACTTCTCAAATAATATTATAGAGATTTATCATATTTTAATATTTATATATATTTTATTTATAAATAAAACGAATTTATATAAATATATCATATTTTTAGTAAATAAGATAATTCTTGTGAATTATGTTGTTATCTTAAAATATATTTTTTATATAAAACTTCAAATTTAAATGAAGATATAAAAACTATTATATTTATCTAAAACAAATTTCTATTAATAATTTAATTTCAATATAACTAAAACGAATTTATAATAATTTAATATTTTCTAAAATAAGATAATTGTTATGGATTATGTTGTTATGTTAAAAATATATTTTCCTATTATAAAACTTAAAATTAAGATATAAAATTATATTATTAATAACTAAATATAAATCATAATTAAATATAAATTATCAAAACAATTATTTGAAAAATGAATTTGTTGATTTGTTTCCATAATCTTAGGTGATTTTGATCATTTATCAGAATTTCTATAATTTTGTTTATTATTGATTATATAATTAAAAATAATTTATATTAAGAATATGACATTTTAGAAAATAAGTTAATTCTTATGAATTATGCTGTTACCTTGAAAAAAATATTTTTCTATTATAAATTTTAAAATTAACATGTAAAAATTCTAAATATTATTTAAGAAGTGAATTTGATGTTTACGGATTTTAGGTAATTTTGATAATTTATCATAATTTATATTTTATATAATTTATTAGATATTTAAAACAAATTTTATATTAATAGTATCATCTTTTTAGAAAATAATATACTTTTTATGTATTAAGTTGATGTCTTGAAAATATATTATTCTATTAGAAATTTAAAATTAAGATATAAAAATTATAGTTATTCTATAGTTGAATAAATTTACATTAATAATATTATAATTTTAGAAAATAAGATAATTCTTATGTATTATGTTGTTATCTTGAAAATATATATTAATATTATATAATTTAAAAGTAAAATAGAAAAGTTATCTATTATTACTTAAATATAGATCATCACTCAAGAAAGATTATTTAAGAAGTGAATTTGCTGATTCAATAAGTTCTCCATGATTTTAGATAGTTTTAATTGCATGTCATAATTCCTATAATCTCATATAATTATTATATAATTAAATCATTAATATATTATATTTTTAGAAAATAAATTTCTTGTGCATTATATTGTTATCTTGAAAATATGTTTTCCTATTATAAAATATAAAATTAAGATATAAATATTATAACTAAATTTAAATCAAGAAAAATAGTTATAGAAATATATATTCTTGTAAGTATTTCTGATGTTTGAGTTTTGTCATTGATGATTATTTGATGTTTGATTTTCACTTTATGAAAATATAAATAATAACTCATTATGCTGATTTTTAAATTAAAGAAACACCAACTAATAAATATTTATAAGAGAATTATGCCCGCAAGTGCGGGCAAAACACCTAGTTTGTCAGTATAAGACTTTTAAAGATTTTTTGGAAAAATAAGATTTTCAAATCTGTTAATACCATAATACCCTTTCAATTAATCAATTAAGGGGAATTAGAAATTTAAATTATAAATAAAACAAATTAAAAAAAACAAAAAAAAACAAGAATCGGGACACAAAGTACAAAGGAGAAATCGATAACCCTAATTTTGTTTTACATCATCTTCTCCGCCGAGCTCTCTCCCATGGCGATTCCACCTTCTCTCTGACATAATTATGTGAAAATTTAACACATACTCGTACACAAAAAACACATTATGTATCAAGGTGACTCATGATTCAACACACCCGAGTATAGGCATGGGCATTCGGGGTCCCATTCGGGTTCCGGTTTTGTCCAATCGGGTCTCGGTTCTTCGGGTTTATCAAAATCAGCCCCATTCGGATTATTTGAAAGTTTGGTTCGGGATCGGTTCGGAGTCTATCGGGTTCGGGTCGGGGTTAGTAAATCTTTAAAGAACCGGTACAACCCGTTATACTTTCGGATTCGGGTCCCAATCAGTTCTTTGGTTTTAAATACTTGATTTGTACCTACTTTGTAACCAAAACATAAGTAAAATTGGTTCTTCAGATTTAAAGTAACTAATGTGTAACTATTTTATAACCAAAACATAAGTAAAATTGATTCAAAAATAAGAAAGGAACATCAAATTTGATAATTCAAAATCAAATGAAAGGTAAACATAGTTATTGATAAAAAGAAAACCAAATAAATGAAACCATAAAACGAAAACCAAGTTCTTAAAGAATGAGAAACATTATTCAGTAATAACAAAAATTTAATCTACCGCCATCTTCAACCATCATGTTTCAACCGCCATCTTCAACCATCAACCTTCATGTAATAGATAATTATTTTAGATGTTTAGTAATATCTTAAAATATTTTGATATATATTAGGAATTAAGATCATGTTTGGTACACATTCTTAAATTTTGAATGTTTCGGGTTCTATCGGATATCCATTTAATTTCGGTTTGGGTTCGGATAATACCCATAATCCGAAATACCAAAAAACAAGATCCATTCGGTGTTTAAATCGGGTTCGGATCGGTTCGGATTCATTTTTATCGGATCGGGTTCGGTTCGGATTTTCGGGTTCGGTTTATTTGCCCAGCCCTACCCGAGTATCAAAACTGATTCAAAGAGAAATATTTGATTATTTTCGGTTCGGTTCTATTATCTGGGATCGGGATCGATCGATCTAAAATAGAGATCGATCGATCTATGATAGATTGATCGGTGAAGATCGACTGAACTAGACAAGGTCGATCAGTTTCTGCTCCGTGCTTTTTTATGTTTTTGTTTAATCATCGAGATTGACCGTCGGGATCGACCGACTCTTTCTGGGATCGATCGATCCCGTGAGGAAGAGAGAAAATCATGGACAAAATATTCTCTAAGATATTTAGGAAACATCTTCAATCGAATATGGAAGTTTCCATATTTTGCGGATTACCTAGAATATGTATACTACCTAAGGCAGAACACAGTAGAAAAGGTGGGAAACGTATTCTTTCTCAAGCGTCACATAAGGTAACATGTTGAATTGGTTATGGCACAAAATCTGAGGTATATCAATAAGTTATGGTTATAAATCGGTATCTAGCTTCACGTACACCAAAGACATATGCCTTGATTATAACATTACCAATACTACCTTGGTTAGAATAGACAAGAAATGTTATATTACGTTTCATACCTCGGGTCTATTTAACAAGAACACCCAGTATATGATTTCTAAACTAAGTAGATAACCAGAACGAATATTCTATCTGTAGCTAGAAGATAAAATAAAATATGATTCCACTTTTAAAAAATAAAAACTTAAACATATATGTTATCATACTTATGTTTTCTAGTCTTCTCATATTTTTTCTATTTTTCAAAATTAATTTACTATTTTTTTCATTAATAAAGGGTAAAACATGTCCAGAATTGCCAAAAGTATGAGAAGTCTTATATGGACAAATAAAAGTTCAAAGTGTCCCAATTTTCCAATTTTCCCTTTTTTCCACTAGAACTGATTTTTATTAATTTATGGAAGATTCTTCATAGTCCTTATGCAAGGTATTTGTCACAAACAGAGGGACATAAAAATGGTAATAGAAAAGAATGTCCGGAGGAAGTCGCCTTTTTGCCAGAATATCAGCTGGTTTATTTCCATTCCTTCTCATCCATGTAGATTCAATATCTTCCAACTTTGATTTCCACCATAATGCCTCTCGGGTCCAATTATAGCCTTCAAAATGCAGGAGTTTGTTATTTATGATATCTATGACTTTTTGGCAATCACTTTCAATAATGATTTTTGTATATCCCTTGCTCCAGCAGAATTGCATAGCCATGATAATCTCCTGAAATTCACTCTCAAAGGCGTTGTTAACCTTCATCCCTTTGCTCTGTCCCATTCCGTTGTAGTGACCATTACTATCTCGTAAGATCCATCCAGCCTGAGGTTGTTCCGTTGTATTAATAAAACAGCTGTCCACGTTACTTTTGTACTATCCTACTCTTGGTCTGGTCCACTGATGTGGTTGTTGTCTTGTCGTACTGTTGCATTGTTGTCTGTAGCTGTTCTCTTGATGTTTAACGTTGTTGACCCATTCTTTAGCATCTTCTCTACTCTTCTGTAGAGTTTGTATCCATGGAATATGTTTATGTTGAAAGGTGAGTGTGTTACGACTTTTCCAGATTCTCCAAAGGATCCAAATAGGAAGATCTTGAAAATGTTGTAGTGAGTTAGACGTACTACAATCCAGACAAGCTTCAATCTTCTCATCCAGCGTTGTTGTGGAGCTATTGATAACAGTATTTGAAATACCAGAGGCACGCCATATCCTTTTTGCATATGGACACTCAAAAAAGAGATGGAGTTCTGTTTCATCCATGTGACAGCATCGTTGACATTCTGCCTCCGTTAAAATATGACATCGTTGTAGATTGCTCTGAAGAGCCAAACTTCTTGAAAGTAATCTCCACAGGAAATGTTTGATTTTGGGTGGAGAATGTGTCTTCCATATACGTTGTCTCAGCATCGCATTCCCAGGTATATGTAATGGAGGATCAATAGTAGGTAGATGGCTACTCAGCCAGTACCCTGATTTGACGGAGTATATTCTGATTTCATTGTAATGCCACCCTAATAGATCAATTTTTGCCATGGAGCAGAGTTTGATACTTAGTATTTTCTCCACATCTTCTTCTACAACTAGCTGACGTATCTTTTGTTCATCCCATTGTCTACTGGTGTTTAGGAAAAGTTCATGCACCTTTGTTTCAGTTACATGGGGATGTAGTGGTCTTGGAGGCCGTGGTGGGTGATCCGAGATCCAAGGATTCCACTTAACGATCTATCAGCCATAGCCTTCTGCATCATATGTGATAATACTTCGGCACAGAGTATGAATAAATAAGGAGATAAGGAATCTCCTTGCCTTATGCTGCGTTGAGGAATTATTAAACCTTCCGGGGAGCCATTTATAAGCACTGAAAAAGTCACTGATCTTATACAAGTCATAATCCAGTGAACCCATGTATCATGAAAACCCATTGCTCTCATTGTTCTCTCCAAAAAGCACCACTCGAGACGATCATATGCTTTTGTAATATCAGTCTTGATAGCCATGTAGGAAGTAGCTTGCCGTTTCCTCACTTTCAAGCTGTGAAAGATTTCATGAGCCACAACGATATTATCAGATATCATTCTTCCAGGGATGAAAGCATTCTGATTCTCCGAGATTACATTGTGTAAGTGTTTCTTCAATCTCATAACCAGTATTTTGGATATGATTTTGTAAATCACATTGCAAAGGGAGATGGGTCGAAATTCTTTCATATCAGTAGGGGGATAGATCTTTGGGATCAGACAAATATGAGTATGATTGAGGTTTTCATCCAGTGTACCTTCCTCAAAGAATTTTGTGATTTCTTTGATGTTCTCCGGTTTTAGCTCCTCCCAATATTGATGATAAAAAATTACAGAAAAGCCATCAGGGCCTGGGGCACGATGTGCACCAATATCAAAGATAGATGTTTCAATTTCTTCAGCTGAGACCGGTTTAATCAGATCAGTGTTCATATCATCCGCAACTCTCTTCTGGAAGTCACTAAATACATCTGTAAACTGACTGCTTGTATTAGTGTCTGATGTGAAGAGGTCCTGAAAATAATCTTGGGCCACTGCAGCAATATTTTGCGTTCCCCTATGGACAACACCATCTTTATCTTGTATCAAATTTCTGATATTTTGATTTTGCTTAGCTTTGGTGATTCCATGGAAATACTTTGTATTTCTGTCACCAGATCGCAGCCATTGGATTCTACTCTTTTGTTTCCAAAAGAATTCTTCTTCAATGTAAGCTGTATTAACTCTTCTTTTAGATGTGTCTTCTCTTGAACAGAGGTGGAGCTTGAACATATGGCACTGTCCAGACGTTTCCTGAGAAGATTAATACGCTCACCAGCATGAGTTCTGTTAGATCGCTTCCATTGGGAAATTCTACTACGGCATCTGATCAGTCTTTGATGCAGGGGGATATCCATTAATTGAGCTTGTCCTGACCCTCTCCAGCCTCTAGTAACCGAGTTACTAAATCCATCTTTTTCTTTCATGCGACAATCATATCTGAATATTCTCCTAGGTTCCTCTCTTTCATACGCAATATATGTAACCATAGGCCGGTGATCTGATTCACCAATCTCTAGAAACTCTGTTTCTGATGACGGAAACTCAGAAAACCATTTACTATTCGCCATTGTCCTATCCAGAGAACATTGTATATGATGAGTTCCTCTCTGTCCCACCCAAGAAAAACAGTTGCCTATGGATTTTAGATCCAACAAATCATTATTCCTAACTAGCACCCAGAAGTCCTGGAATGAAGTTTGTGGTCTTAATCTGCCTCCAATTTTCTCTCTATTACTTAGAATCTCATTAAAATCTCCAAGAAGAAACCAAGCTTGATTCCTCCTTGTTAAACCTATTCTTTCTAGTTGTCCCCAAGTATGGTGTCGATGTATTGGGTTTGGATGACCATAAACAAAGGACAAATAGAAAGAACATTTGTTACTAGAGATTTTACAATCGATGAGATTACTAGAGGTACTTAAAATAGATAACTGAACATCATGCTTCCAATAGATAAATAAACATCCACTCTGACCCTATGGAGGAACTGAAGCATAATTTAAAAACCATAATTGAGCTCCAACATCACGGATGTAATCGTCTTGCTGTTTGGTTTCGGATAGACAAATGATGTCTGGGAGATATTTTCTATTTATCTCCTTTAGGCGTCGAAATGTCGGTTCATTGCCCAAACCCCGACAGTTCCAACTTGTTGTCCTCATGGTGGAAGAGGTGGTTCTGGGCCCACCGCGCCTCTCATCTCATCTATCTTTGTAGTCACATCCCTGTCCTTAACATGAAGATCTTGAATGGTAGACATCGGGGTCTCCTTCACCCGCTTTCCACTTCTCTGATCACTAGCTTCACCATGTTCTCTTGACATGAACTTCTGTGTATTGCCTGCAGCTTCAGACTACCAAGCTTTCCTCTTAAGATACTCACGACCATCTCTCAAAGTAGAAACATCATGAAGAGGATTATAGATTTCCTCCATGTGATGTCATCCGAGAACATTGTTCTCTTTGCAAGCCCAGTCCATAACTCCTCATCACCTCCATCATCATCAGGTTCACTGGAGTCAATCTGATCATCTTCATCAGCAGGGACCAAAGCACCTGAGTGATGCACAACAGCTTCATCTTGAGCATTCGCCTGCGCCTGCTGTTCCTCTTCCTCCTCTTCTATTTCCTCAATAACTACACCTGGAATAGGCATAAGATTTTCTCCAACCTGGTTGTCCTCATCATGTCCATCGTCTCCCTCCTCTGGATCCTCTTCAGGCCCACCATTCTGGATTAAGCACCGACCAGAATCATGAGTCAATGCACCACAGGTTTCACAAAAACCTCTTAGCCTCTCATAGTGGAATTTGAGAAGCGTATTAACCCCCGGAGAGACTGGTAGTTCCTCTGAAACTCCAATGGTTGATTAACATCCCAATTCAGCCGTACTCGAACAAAATCCAAACGTGCACCCGTTTCTTCATTGTAGTCCATCTGGATATATTGGCCCATTGTTCTTGCAATGTGGACGGTTCATACATTGGAAGGGGATGCCTCGTCTTTGGATCCAAAAAGAAATAAAGTTTAGCATCTCCATGTCCATCAAGGGTGTTCATCTCTGGAGAGTCAGCATACGCTCAGAATACACCCAGGGTCCACGGCGTATCACAGATTCCATCGCTTCTTCAGACGGAAAAATGAATTGGAAACGCCGTCCTTCCATGAGACGTCCTCGGACCAAACCTTCCAATCCCCAAATTCGAGGCATAGTTGCAAGCAGAGCGCGGAGATTCTATCATCGAGGTATGACTGGTCTGCCAATGGGGATAAACCGGTTCTCCTCTTCTGCCTGACGAACAATATCCATTGGTAAAGCAATGGGCGCATCATTGCTACCGCGAGCAATATCTTGCATACCACGTCTTATATTATCCGCCATAGTTGGAGAAAGTACTGAGAAAGTTTGATAGTAATTTGAAATTGTCAATGAGAGATAGATGAAGCATAGAAAACCAGTTTCTTGTCGAGAGAGCTTTTTATAGAGAACCTCTATCTTTTGAAGCAGAGAAAAAAGAACACAATGGGAAGTTTCTTCCGACATGGGAATAATGGGCATCGTGTAGATTGAGATCTCCGAAATCCACTCTCTGCAAACATAATCATCATCAACCACCAAAATCGTGGTGGGAAAGTATGCTTTTCGTAACCGTTTTCGAATCACCTGTAAATCGCCACTTTTCGTCATTTATGAAGCGCTTTTTTAACTCTATTTTATTTTCCTCTATTTTATTATTATCTATCTATAATAATAAAAAAAAAAAAATTTAATAAGCAACAAATAACGCCACGTGTCCTTTGTTTTCTCGAATAAACATCGTTTTGAGTTCAAGCGACATGCCTCTTCAGATCTCCAGTCCTCCGAGCAATGCATGTTAACATCTCACGCTTTTGGATATCATCTCCATTAATCCAAGCATTAAGGTCTTTCCCAGCACTCTTCCCACTCTCTCTCTCTCTCTCTCTCTTAAAGTAACCGTTTGGAGCTCCTTCTAAATAGGTTTCTTGCAAGCGATGAACACCTTCACTGCTACGGAATTCAAAAGGTCAAATTCTGTGAAGCATCAACTCCAACCATCGCAAATTCAGACACTTCTCTTGCCGATTAGAAAGCTGGTCGGTGGTGAACCGCCTCCGAGATCCCTTCTGGAGGGAGGCAAGGAATGTGAAATGCTGTGATGGGTGTGAAATGTTGTTTCTAGATGAGAAGGTTAGTCTGGCAAACCACTATCTTCATTAACAACGATTTACACAAAGCTCAGACCTCCAAAATTGTAATCTGATTATTTTTTCATTGTCGGAAACTGTGTGTTAAAATGGCACGCGCCTTTTGTGCCATGGCGCGCACCTTTTGTGCCATGGCGAAAGGCGCACTCAGGCGACGGTTCTATCGCCATGCACCTCCAAGGCGAGGGTATGGTTCCTAAGGCGTGCGCCGTGTAGCGCTTTGGCCATAAGGCGAGGGTATAAAAGCGATGCAAAGGCGCGCCATGGAGACTATACTTTAATCATTCTATCAGTGTGTACATAGTTGATCATGACTATATTAGTGCATGACTAACTGGTTACTGGCTATACTAGTGTTTATAAATAAGACAGTTTGGTATAGCTGACTATACTAGTGTTATATACGATTCTACTCTATAACTATCTTCTCCACATAGCTATCTTCGGTACGTAATAGAAATAGTTACACGTATGTAGCTTACACATACACACACTTCTGACCTAGGACCATCTATCAATGTATCTAAGTTCCTCTAAAGGTATATATAACTAACCCACGTTTGAATGCATCCTAACCATAAGGCGAGCGCCTTGGAGCGCCATGGCGCAAAGCGCATGGCTCCAACCTCCTCGCCTTAGAGCGCCATGCGCCATTTAAAACACAGATAGGAAAAGAACACTATGAAAAGTAAGTAACTCTAATATTAGATATACAACACTGTGTGTCCAATTAATATATACCCATATGATATGTTCAAACCATACAGCCTCTTCATCAAAGATATAGCTACACTGTAGATAAATTTCTCTCATTTATCCTTGTTGATTGGGTCTGGCTCAAACCAGACTACTTCCTCGTCAAAGCTGCTCCATGCCCGGAAAATAGAACTTCTCACTGTTTCTGAGTTTAACCAATATGTCATCACATCAGAACCCCAGGTCAAAGTAACATTTATTTAAATTTAATCTCACAATTATCGCTTCTAATTTTTATGGTACTATTACTGATGACAAATAACTGAGTTTCTCTGTATCGCCAAAGTATATCCAGACAAGTAAAGGATGGTGTTATATTGGTTGCTCAAAATGTCCAAAGAAGCTTGAAAGAGAGATTTTTTCTTTCACATGCATCGTATGTGATAATACCAGAAATGTGGTGTCATGAGGTAACGATCCTATAGTTATGCTCTGCCAGATATCATATTTCAATTCTATACATATGCCTACGCTATTATACTTTCTTGCATCTCTACCCTGCCTACATGTATCGTGTAGAGCTGTGTGTATCAGATCAGACAGATGCTGCAGTCTTTGTGGCTTTTGATATGGAGATGGCCAAGTTAACAAACATTCAAGCTGCTGAAGCTGCATATATTTTGGTCTGACTTCTACTCAACCATTTAGAACTAAATAAGACTCTTTCTTCTGTTTTTAGTTTTCAAAATAAAAGTTCCTCGGGTTTGCAGGGTACAGGTGTCAATGCTCATGTGGACAATGAAACTCCCCCAGTTTATTGCTGATATTGGTGGAAAGACCTTCACTTTCCAGCTCAAACTAGGAGAGTTCAATTTAGCTTCCAAGCACCAAACCTTCACAATTTTTCATATAAGCACCACTGCCAGCCTTTTCTGTAGATGTTGGTAGCTTAGAATGAGCTCCAATATATAGTTTTATATATATTATACTGTACCAGAGAGTCAAATTTCTAACATTTTCTCATTATATACCAACGTCCCATTATTTGACCAAAAAGATATAAGAACATCCATTAATTATATAGAAAACCTTTCCTAACACACTTAGAAAAACAAGAAGCTCCTCTACTGTAACATTTTAGAAGGGATAGGTTTGATATCGTGTATGGAAATGACTCTTTACAAACGAACACTAACATAGTAACATCGTAGGCAAAATACATCTTATTTTGTACGCTTTTGTATGCATTCTTTTCTCAAAAGCCAAAGAGATTTATCTCCACCTTCTTTGAAAACCTGTACTCTTGTGATGTCAGCCACATTTATTAACTTCTCCAGACGGTTCATAGACATGGATAATGCATAAATCCTCCAAGATCACTGTCCGACCAGAGGCTTACCGTGAAGGACAGAAGAGGTACACTTTAGGGAGCCTGAATTTAAAAACCATTTTGGAGTGACTCCAAGATAACATGGTATATTCTGACGGTCATTCCGACGGAAAGACATTTATTCGGTATATACTGATGCCATTCTGACGAAATTCCAAAGAAAAGCAATTTAAGTTTTCTCGAAATTTAGTCGGAAAGTTTCGACGGCATTCTGAGGAAGACACATTTTGTCGGTAAATTCCGACGTTCTTCCGAGGAATTTATATTCGTCAGAATATACCGACGAAAATTCGAGGGTAATTTATATTCGTCGGGATACACTGACGACATTCTGAGGAAGTCACATTTTGTATTTGAGTTTTAGAATTTAGGGGTTATATTCTCGGAATTCCTTCAGAATATTCCGAGGGAATTTTGAGGAAATGATCACATTCCTCGGACTTTCTTCGGAATATTCCGAGGAAATTCCGATGAAAAAGGATTTTTGAACCTAAAACTCCGAGTTACAATTAGAAAATATAACAGTAAGACCTAAATAAGCCTTATTGACTGTCTTAAATAAATTATGAGTCCAAATATTTGTTTGTCTCCAAATAATGAATTTTTCCGATTGTATGAACGAATTTCGTACACCATATGCGAAACACTTATATACTTTAACAAACGGGAACAGCAATACTGGTAATGGATTTAAAAAAAAAAATATTTTCATTTTTTATGCACATCTATGGAAAGAATCAGAAATCCTATGTATTGAACAAGTTTAAAATTGTGTAAGAAAGTTTTTTTTTTTAACACAATGTAAGAAAGTATCTAGGTTCTAAAAGATTGAGGTTTTGAAACCACAAACAAGCTTTCCTCGGAAATTTCTGAGGACATTCTGAAGATTACATTGGTCCAATAGAAAGACATGCAGATAATATACTCTGTTCCTTGGAATTTCCTCGGAATATTCGGAGGAAATTTCGAGGAACATAGTATATTCTTATCTCGAAAATCATTGTTTGACCAATTAATAAGCATTCCGAGGAGATTTATACGGGCATTTAAGAGGTCGTCGGAATTTTCTCAGAATATTTTCATTTAACCGGGAATCCGAACCGCCAAAATTTTTGTAAAAATTGAATTAAGTGATTCCCGTTGGAATTCGAGGAATCGCGTCCGTCAGACGTTTCTGTTATATCTAACCAACTGGTTCTTCTTCCTCATTTCTCATATCTCTCTCTAAAACATCTCTGAACCTCTCTCTCCTCTCTCTCGATAATCTCTTGCGAAACTTTCCTTTTCCTCCTCAAATTTGATCATAAACAATGTAAGAACCCTATCCCATTCTCTTAGGTTCTTTTGGTTAGGTTTTGGAATAGATTTGATGATTTTAGAAGTGTTTTGATAGAATTTTGTTAGGGTGATTGGTAGATTGTTGTGTAATAGGTTTGATTGTGGTTTTTGGTTAGGATTGTGATTTTGATATGATAATTTCTTGTATTGAATTGATTTAGAAATTTTTATAATTTTTTATTAATTTTGTATTTATGAAATAGATTTTATATTTCTTAAAACGTTTTTTGTATATAAAATCTATTTTGGATTTAAAAAATATGTTTTGTATATTTATAAGATTATTTATATATTTATATAAAGGTTTATATTTATAAAAAGATTTTTCTTTATAAAAACTATTTTTCGAAATATAAAACTATTTTTTATTTATAAAAAAAAATTATTTTTAGTAAAACTATTTTTGGTTTTATTAAATTTTCTCTATATTTATAAAAAGATTTTTTTATTTATTAAACCTATTTTTGAATTTTTAAAATCATTACTATATTTATAAAAAGATTTTATATTTTTTTATCACTTAATAATATTTTTTTATTTGCAGGTCTGGTGCGATAACCAGCTCAGGCTTTGCCGTTCCACACCACGAGATCGGACTGGTTCAGAAAGCTGAAGTGGAAGAAATGAAGAAGATGAACCAGGACATGCTGGATATGATGGGATGGTTGTTTCCGCACGGATTCTAGGTTGTGATTTTTTAAGCTCTAAATGTTTAACTTTAATTTGTAAAACTTTAAATATTATAATATGTTTTTTATTTCAGATTTATTTTTATATTATAATATATTTTTTTAATTTATAATAAAAAATAATTATTATATAAATATTTTTAAAAAATCAATATACTCTGAAGAAGCATAGCCGTCGGAATATTCTAACGAAGGCATTCCTCAAAAAATTCTGAGGAATATGTGCGCTCGGAAAATTCCAAGGAACATGTGTATTCGTCAGAGTTTTTTCGAAATTGTGAGTCCATAAAAAAATATCGGTATTTTCTCAGAGCCTTTGAAAAAATTCCGAAGAAATATTTTATTCCGACGATATTTTTCTGACGGTTTATTTCTTCAGAATTTTGTCGGAATAGGCTTATTCCGACGAAAATCCAAAGAAAAAATCGTTTTTATGTAGTGAGTATTTATACTAGCAATACTTGCATTAATTTATTTCAACCACAAAAAGTTTCCCATAAACTAAAGTTTTCCAAGAGTCTCAAGATTTAAAAACATTAGGTGGTTATCCGCGGTTTCGCAGATATTAATATTATATAAAATTATATGTTTTGTTTATAGTTTTGCAATTTTGAAAAACAATCATAAATATTAAAATAACCGTTTAACTTTAAATTAATTGGAAACCAGAAATTTAATATTATATAATATTAGAAGAATTTTGAGAGTGAACAAAAAAAAAGATTTTTGAGTTAAAACGATAACTTTTAAAATTCTAATCTAATTGTTAAAGATTTTTATGACATAATTTGTTAATTAACACAAAATCGAAGACTATTGAAGAAAAAAAAATACTTAAAAGACTTTATATTCTTTGCATTTTTTTTGTCTACCACTTTATTTCACTTATATGAAAAATAGTTATACACTTTTCATAATTTGGGAGAATTTATTTTTACCTTCCCTTTTGTACTATTATTTATATTTACTTTCTCTAAAAAAACTTTTTTAAAAATACATAATTATGGGATTTCATTAAGAAGGTAAACGACATTTATACTCTTACGTTATAAATATATAAATATATATACTTATTTAAATAAATAATAAAAATTTAAAAATTCAAAAGAAAAGAAAAACTAAACGGACATGTTTTAAAATACCTAATTATGAGATTTAATTAAGTAGGTAAAAACATATATACTCTTACTTTATAAATATATAAATACAAATAACATTTAAATAAATAATAAAAATAAAGGTAATAAAATAAAATAAATAAACTTGTTATAGATTTATACCTTTTCAATTTTGATTACTAATTGTTTTTTATTTTTTTCTCAAATTTTGTTTCTGAAAATTCTACAATTCTTTATGAGTTTTGTTTATTTTTAAAGTATTTATTTATATATTTATTAAAATTTTAAACTTCACCCTCGAAAATCCAACCCCTCTAATCTGAACCATAACTCTAAATTAATTAACCATATAGTTATAAATATCTCTTTATCTTTTTAAAACTACGGGTGAATTGGGTTAAGATAAAAATGAAATATATATTAGGACAATGGTAGTTTAAATAATTTTCTCATAATGTTGTCACAACAAAAATTATTCTTTCTCTTTTTGATTTAGTGTTTAACATAAAACTTAAAATTGATTAAACAAACAAATTCATCATTATATTATCTGCGATCATCACACTATTTTATAAACAATAATTCATTGGACCAAAACTTTTTTATTAAAACTTAGCAGAGTTTAGATATCTTTTAAAAGTATTATTTTGTTTATTTTAAATACTTTAATACATAACTATTTTAATTAAATCAGATTAACTAATTATATATATAATAAAAATAATATTTAAAATTTGAATCACGTAACGTTGTTATTTTAGACATATATATTAGAAGGATATACATAATTTAAAGTCAGAAACAAATTGGTTATATGTTTCAATAAACTCTTACAATTATACACCATTAAACCTCAGCGTTACTTTCTCGCAATGGAATTCTCTCTAAAAATACCCACAATCAAAATGACAGAATGTTTCACAAAAAGACAAACACCAATAAAGTCAGGCCTAAATAAAATAATCACGCCATGGAAACATTCAAACCATCAATATAAGACGAGTGAATGACAACTACACATCTACAACAACTAACCAAAATAATCCAGCATTTATTTTAAATAACCCAGCATTATATAATATCATACGAATAAATAAACATAACCTTATAAGTTTTAACCAACTTTCAAATCATTCTCCACAGGAACAACATCTATTATAAATTGAAAATTTAATATAAAGTAAAACAAACATCTACTATATATAAAACATCATTTGTTGACAAATAAATATATTTAATTATTATCTATGACATTACTGAAACTATTTCTATAGTACTTTAAAATTTAAATTTAATAATTTTATTACATTACATTATATTGTCAATTTATTTAGCTTGGTTGGATTAATTAATATCGTGAGAAATTGATTAGTGTAAAATATTAAAAATTGTAACTCTTAGAAAATAATGTATCAGTTGTTTTTATTTTAGATTTTCTTCAACTATATCAAAGTGAAATCAAAAATCAAAATAATAAATATAAATCAATATATTTTCCTTAATATTGTTTTATGGAATAATTTCATCTTCACTTAAAAATTGTTATTGGTTCTTTTAACTCAAACCAACAATTTTTTAATAAAATTTACAATATAATCTTAAATTAAAAAATACATATCTTATTTTAGATGTTTTATTAAATTAAGATATATTAAAATATTAAATAGATTTATAGTAGACTCACTTTCCTGTAGGGCGGGCCAGTCTTAGTAATGAATATATCTTTAGCATAAAAGGTAAAAACAGATAAAGCGTATTTACATTTTATAAAACTATGTATCTAATCTATTATAATAGAAGTCACAACATTTTTCATGTGTGATTTTTAAATTTAGTTGTCCATTAGAAAATTTATTAAATATAGTTTTTTATGTATTTATCTAATACTATTTATGTATAAACTAATATTAAATTAAATACATTAAATGCAATCGTCATTTCTTAAATATTTAAAAATATATATATATAGGTCCTGAAATCTTCATTTCTTAAATATGTTCTTTATTAAAACACTTTAATTAGATGTTTAGAATTATTGGTTACTGGGAAAAAAATTTCCTTAATGTATTGTACTTATCTCTTATAAAAAATTTCCTTAATGTATTGTACTTATTTCTTAAATATATATATAACGATCTATTTCCCCATGAGAACTATCATATAGCATCAGATATCCACCGAACTATGACCTCGTGCTAGATCTCCATGGATCGAAACTGAATCGATAGTTCCAAACTTAATTGTCCATAGACTATGGTTTTTATTGGTTTATTGTTAATCCTATAATTTAAACCAAATAAACACGTCAATAATCTATTTTTTATCAAACATGAAAATGCTAATACACTATTTCAAACTTCACACTATCACTATTATCAAAGAAATTTTGAAGATTTTCATATTTTGAGAGATTTTGAAAACTTATTTTTTGATAAAATTGAATTTTTGTTTGGTTTTAAAGTTGTTTGGTTAACAATAAACCGGTTAAACCGTTTTTTATGTGTAATTAACTTCTAAACTATTAGTTCGAGAAGAAATAGATTTTGAACTATCGATTTGGGGTGAAATAAGTTTATAACTTATAAGTCGGGGAGATATGGCATGAGGTGATAGTTTGATGGATATCTGATGCTATATGATAGTTCTTGTGGGGAAATAGCACGTTTACCTAAAAAACAAACAAGTAGTACAATACATTATCATTGGTTATTGGTTGGTTATAAATCTATTATCATTTAATGTTTCAATGTACATTGTACTATTGACCCCCAAAAAATTCCAAATAGAATTAATAACGAGATGGACTCATCAAAGGATACTTATAAGTACCACTATAAATATTATCATAGAATACACTTTGAACTTAACAAAGATGGAAAAAATGAAGAAGTGGCAAGTTTATGTGGTGATCATGTCCCTATTCATCCATTTGGCGGCAGCGTCACAAGTGGAAGGTATTATTGATGCGAAAACGGAGCAGATTATTAATAAACTTGAAGATGGCTTAATACTAACACTCCATTGTAAGTCTAAGAATGAGGATCTCGGTGTCCAAACTCTCGCACCGGACCGTAGTTGGTCATTTAAGTTTTCACCAAATATTTCCGGCACAACATCTTGTAATTTTAAGTGGGCTCAAGAATCTCATTGGTTTGATATATATGATCATGTCAGAGATGAGAATGATCCATGTGTCTTATGTACATGGATTATAAAAAGTTTATCTCCATGCAAATATGACCCCATAACCAAATCAGTTGACATATGTATTGGTTGGGATACTTTATCTACTTAGCTTATTTATATGTTGTAGCTTATGCTTATTTCCAAAGAGGATGGATAATTCTCTATATATATTGTATTGAAGAAGATTGAATATGAATGAAAGTAAGTTTGTGTTGAAAAATAAGTAATTTACATAAATATTTTATTTTATTACATTTATAAAACCTGAATTTCTTTGAAAATTAATGATATATTTGACTAAACTCTTACTGTAATCATACATAATTATCCGTATTGGGTAATAATTACTTTGGATGTTCTTTTAGAAAAAAAAAATTTTGAACAAACTGAACCAAAATAAGATTGAAATCCATATTGGAAACCTTATATAAGACTATTCCAACTATAAGTGGACAATGCGTAAATATTGATATTCAACCATAAACCATTAATATACTCTTGTTTGAATACAATGTAGTGAACAAATTATACATATTTATAAAAAAAAAATTTATATTAGCAATCGTCTCGGTGGGGGCTTAACACTAATACTCCACTGTAAATCTAAGAATAGCGATTGTGGTGCCAAAACTCCTGCATCGGATAGTTCTTGATCATTTGATTTTAGTCCAAACATTTTTGGAGCATCACTCTTTAATCGGTGTTTTATATGGGTTCAAAAAGCACATTAGTTTGATACTTATGTTTATTACAGTCACAAAGATGGTGTTCGTAAGGGTAATCCATGTGTCGATTGTAAGTGAAATATAAACCATGATAGGCCATTCAGATTTAACCAATAGATCAAATGTATTTGGCCTATGTTATGATTGGAATAAGTAATTTATATATGAATGTTGTTCTTCTTTATTTTACATAGATACAACTTAAATTTCTTTGAAAAATAACGATTAGAATTGATTAAACTCTAAGCCAAGATCATACAAAATTAACTATACTATTTATTTCATAAACCTAATTTATAGAAATAAGTCGGAACACATTGAACCAAAATTAGATTGATATCCATATTGCAAACCTTATAATATAAGACTAATCCAACTTTGAATGGAAACTGCATAAATATTAATTTTCATTTTAAAATTGAAAGTTAATATTAAGGTTAATTTCAATATTAGTTTTGATTGACTACATATTAATTTTTTTTAAAATGAAAATATTTAATTATTTTTAAAAATATATATAACTGATTTAGTTAAAATAAAACATTAAAGATGAAAATATGATTATTAGAACTTTATTATAAATAAAATATATTGAAAACACTAATGTCATTGTGATCCAACCCTTTAAAAGTATTAAATTTCCAATTTTATTTTAAAAGTATTATTTATTAAATGTTTAAAACAAAAATGATAATATATAAATGATTTTTTTAAATATATATATATATATATATATATATATAGCTGATATAGTTAAAAATAAAGAAATAAAGATGAAAATAAGGTTATTAGAAATTTATTATCAATAAAAAATATATTAAAAATATTTATGCCAAAATGATGCAATCCTGTAGAATTATTATGTTTACTAATAAATACTCCCTCCATTTCAATTTATATGTCATTCTAGAGTAAAATTTCCGTTTCAAAATAAGTGTCGTTTTATAATTTCAATGCAAAATTTATTGATTTTAAATGTTATTCTATTTTTCATTGGTTGAAAAGTGGTTAGGTGTATAGGTAATTGTGTTTTATTTTGAAAATATGTAAAATTAATTGTTTTCTTAATCTATGTGCAAAACTCTAGAATGACAATTAAATTAAAACGGAGGGAGTATTAATTTTCAATACTATTTTCAAATGATTCTATACTAAATGTTTAAAACAAAAAGGGTTAATAAAAAGGGTTAATATATTTGTTAACATATCATGAAATGGTTCAGTGAAAAGGTATGACGGTTAATTTCTTAATAGATACAACTCTTTAATGAATGAATATGTTTTTTGCTTATTTTTTTGATATTTAAAAAGTATTAGTATGAAATGGTTCAATGGTTAAGCTTTTTGAAATAAAAAAAATTTGAAATAAAAAAAACTTTTTGATTATTAAAATTATTGAAAATGTATAATGGTTAAGTTTCAGAAAAGATGCTACTCTTTAAAGAATGCACACGTCTCTTGCTTAAATGAAACTATGATGTTATACTCAAATTTCTAAATGAAATTGTAACCGTTAGATTAGAAATTAAGAACTAACTCAACCGTTGGATGTTAATTTTTTTTTCTTTTAATTAATTGATGAGGTTAGCAGTTAAAGAAATTATACACTTTAAAATTATAAGAGACTAGGATTGTGGCTCATGCTATGCATGGGCATAGTAATGTTTAATACTGTGACATTCTAAATTCAAAAACATATTTTGTACTATTCCAAATAGGATTTTTATTAGAACAATGTTAATTATGAACAACATAAATATAAATACTTAGCAATGAATATAAAAATTAGTGAATTTGAATGTAATATATGTATTAGCTTCGACATTACATAAAACAAAAATCCAAATTTATTAAGATATAACAAAGCCATAAAATTTTGATTTTTTATTTAGATAAAAACAAACAATCTTGCATGAAATAATAAAACATGCACTTCCTTAATTGATATATTAAACTTGTTGTCAAAAACAAATCAAAAAGATGAATTTCATAGCTTGGTGATAGACAAATTGTAATTATACGGCTTTTGCTTGTTCTTGAGTTTTTTTTTTTTGGAATGAAACATAATCAAATGCACATACTTGATTTTAATTAGCTTCTCTACGCATGTTATTGAACTAAATAGTCTCATCATCACACTGATAACATTCTATTCAAAGCCACATAAATTTTGATTTCATTCTTTCTACTAATGTGTTGACCTTATCACCAAAAAAAAAAAGATTTATGAAATAAGTAAATATACAGAAAAAAAAAAACAAACACCAAAAAATTGTTTGAAATAAATTAACGATCAAAGAGACAGAACAACAATTAAACAAACCTGGTTCAAGAATAATGTTATTCTTATTCAGGAATTTGTTGATGGTGTTTCTAATAGTTATCATAATATCCATCTATTTTGGCTGCCAATAATGAAAGAAAGTTAATTGATATATAACCACAATTCAAAAGAAAAGAGTAATAGTCAATGCTTACCGAAACGTGTAAGTCCTCTTCTTGTCGATTAACTTCAATATCTGTATAAAATTGACACAAAGATTTATAAAATTGATATTATCTATTAAATTACAAAACTGTGATAAACTGAAATGTTATTTTGAATTTTTTTTCCAATAAAAAAGATGATGTCGGTCGAAAACGAAAATAGGTTTGCTATTAAATTGTTGTTTAGTTGGGTTATAACCCCAAGATGTGTGAATTATAAACTTTGATAATGATTAAATCGAACATGATGTTACTTTCTTTTAAGAATATTTAGTTCTTATTCCAAACTATGGATTACATGAAATCTTTTTTATAATAAGACAATCAAAGTCTCATTCTTATTCTATGCTAAGATATAAGAAACAAAAGAAGTTTTAGTGTTTCTATTTATTTCTTCAAAGATTTTGCATGACCTTTGAACAATGAATCTTTTTCTCGTTCTCTAATTAACTATTAGTTTTTGTTTTTATCCATTTGCCAATTCCTACAATTCCTTATATAAAGAGCTAAGATTTACAACCAACAATTGCAATGGTTAACAAAGAGTTTTAATGGTTAACATTAATAGTTAAAAAAGCTAGTCAAGAATTGTAATTGTTAAAATTAATAGTTGTAATGGCTAGCCAAGAGTTGCAATCATTCACATATTTTTGATGACAGTATATTTATACCCTTTTGGTGACAACACATTCGCATGTTTTCAGTGACGACACGTTCACATCCCTTTGACACGATACGTTCACACTTCTTCGATCACGACACATTCGCACATCTTCGGTCACGATATGTTCACAACTTTTTGGCTAAGACACGCTCTTCGGTCACGACACGTTTGCACCTCTTCGGTCACGACATGTTTTTACCTTTCAGTAATGACAAGTTCGCACAGTTTTGGCCACAACACACGCATACCTCTTTGGTCAGGACACGCTCGCACCTCGTTGGTCACGATGCGTTCACACTTTTCGGCCACAACACGTTTGTACTTTTCCGGACAAACACGTTCGCATCCTTTTGGTCACATTTCATTAGCACATCTTTGATCCCGAAACGTTCACACCCATTCGGTCACGACCCGTTTGCATATCTTCAGTCACAACAAGTTTGTACCTTTTGGGTTACGACATGTTCTTATCTCATTCAGGATACCTCATTCATCAACTATAAAAGCATGTGAAAGGGTGTGTTGTTTAGAAAAAAAATATAGGGAAATTTGCCAAAAGAGGACCAAAAAACACAACTATTGTCCCCTTAGAATAAAATCAAATTTTCTCACTTTTGGACTTCCACTACCCTTTTTGTATAAACAAATTCATAACAATAAATTAACAAGGCAAAAAATTGAGGAAAAATATAAAATATGAAATAGAGTAGCATGTGAATATATGAAAAATATTTTTAGATTCAAAAAATGTTTGGAATAGTAATTTCAAAAATTGGATAAATGGTGTAGTAAATCAGATCTACTATCTACGGCTGTTTAGAGCGTGCAATATACTAACAACTAATCCATCTAAAGGGTTTAGAATGCATAATACACCAAAAACATATACATCTTCGAATGAAGAATATGATATCTGCCTTTCCTTCTTTGTTCTGGAGTTTTACTAGAACATAACATATACGAAAGATTCACGCGTCTACCTTAGCAGAACATATCTTCTTAATTTTAATGTTTTATCTGGGCCCGTGAGATTACGTATCTACTGGTTAAACTATTTGGTAAATTTGGTAGAATATATCTTCTACCAACGTTTTTTGAGCCACCATCCGAAAATCTAGGAAAATCTAAAGAATAATGGTTAGTAAATATTTTCTAAATATTTTTACTTCCTTTTTTAATATTTTTTTTCCATGAACGTGGTTAAGTTTCATATTTGGTATATATAACCTAATATATACTACCTTTTTTAATTAGATGACAATATGATAACTTGGTTCAGTGGTTTACATGTCTAAAACCTTTAGTCGTAACCCGAGTTCGAGTAAGTGCACTGCACATGTTTTCTTATTTTTCGTCCTTTTTGCTTTTTATAACACTAATCCTTGAAGTTAACATCTTTGTAGAATTTAGTACGCAAAGTACTCAAAGGAAGCAATTAGCATCTTTGTGGAATTGTCGTGGTGAACTCATACGAGTGGTTTTATGGTTCTTATATTGACGCAATTTATATTGACAGAATGGTCACACGGTTTCTGAACAACAAGATAACAATCAAACATGTCTCAACAACAAGAGCAAAGCAAAAAAAAAATTCCATACTTGTAATGTAAACAAGAGAAACCAATCACATAAAGAGAGGTTATCATATTCTCTCTGTATTTAAACAATATGCTAAGAGATCAAGGATGACATCAAGACCTAACGAGAGCAAAAAAAATTAGCACAGCGACATGTGTCTGCTACAATGTTGTGTCCGTTTGATGCTAGCTATGATGATAAACATATTACTGGCTCGATTTCACTGCTACAAGTCATGAAAGAATCTCGAGTTGTGGCATTGATTTTGGTTGGTTCGTATAAGATTCTTTCATGACTTGTTTGATTTTGGCTGGTTCGTATAAGATACATCATCCCATATAACAAAAATGGTCTTTCACCTTAGTGATACTAGTCTTACACCTCAAACAAAAGAACAACTTTGCTCAATCACAAATATAAAAAGATTCAAGTCAGAAAATAACCAACTAAAAAAAAAGACTGAGCATAAACGTAGCTGGCAAAGCAACTATGTTCTAACTTCCAGCAATACTCCAAACAAGCTGTGATGAAGTAAAATCAATAGCAGAAGCAGACAATCCTTTCTCGCTAGAATCAAAAACCTACACAAAACACCGTTTGAATCAGCTCTAGTTCTAGTACTTCCACCATCGAGATCCACATAAGTGTTGTGTATATTTAACTACCTTGACGGCGGATCCCAAAGAAAGCGAAGAGGCTATAAGGGAAGACGATTTGGTCCGAGAAATCTAACAAGATCCATCGCTCAACGCCGAATAAAAACTAAGAAGAAACCGTAAATACGAGATTGGAGTAATAGGGGACGATGAAGAAAGGGGTGGGTTAGGTTAGAAGTTAATGTGAAAAACTATATTTCAAAATAATAATCCATTTGATACACATTTTGGGTCTAATACGAAGGATAAAATGGGATTATCATCATTGTTTATACTAAGTGGACAAAAATCTCAAGTATAATTCTAAGGGTACAATATATTAATTTTTTGTCCCTTTTTGGCAAATTTCCCAAAAATATATGTATGTGGAAGGGTGTATTGTTCAACAATTAAAAATGCATGTGAAAGAACACGTTATTTAAACAGTTAAAAAAAACACTATGAAAATGTACGTATGTGATTTGAAATGGGATATGTTGTTTGAAAATAAGACTATTCAGTGAAAAGATATTTAAATGAGATGTCTCATCTGAAAAGAAAACTATTCAGTGAAGAGTTGCCAAAGTATTTTTTGAAGATGTAAGGAAAAACATTTTACATCCATTAGATCATAAAATAAGAAAAATCTGACCGTCGGATTCAAAAAAAAATTCCTATAAAACTAGACAAGTTATGTTTGTTACTCTAAAAGAGAATTGTTGTTTATATAGGAAACTAGGGGTGTGTCGGCGCTACGCGCCAGATTTATATGTGTTATTCAAGAATAAATTAATAAATTATTTTTTGGAATTGGAAAAGCTATTATTTTCAAAATTTTGATTAGAGTGGAGTCTGATCCAACAATAGTCGAGTTCAAAACCGTTTATCGTAGCAAAGTAAGATGAAGTTGTAATCTTTACTTCGAGTAATGGTTTTAGTTTTAGTTTCCTTTTTTCTCCCTTTTTTTTATATTTTCTCCCACTGCATTTGTTTTTAATTTGTTTGAGTAACTCCACTTATATGAACTTGTGTTTGTATTTGTTTTTAATTTACCTTAACATAACAGTTCCAGCCCTTTCTCAACTTGACATCTAACCGTTTATTTTTTGAATAAATATAGTGGTATACACAATCGAGTTCCAGAAACGTGGCCTTCCCTACGCACATATCCTCCTTTAGTTTGAAGGTTTTAAAGGAGAAGCCACTGCTGCAGTCATCGATCAGTACATATCAGCTGAACTTCCAGACAAAGACACATACAGAAAAGGTTTGGTTTATGTTATCTATAAACTGTTACTTTGGTAGTTGGTCTTCTTAATTATTTATTATATTAAAAGAGAAGTCATGATTCACTTCATGTGTGATATTTTAGTTTGGATCATCTCTAGAGTTTTATAAAATTTTACATAACATTATAATATCTTTTCATATCTTTAATTTTTGTTTGAAATACAAATAAATTGTTTTAATAAAATTCTAAAAAAATCTTTTAAAAATCTTTTAGAATCTTTTTTAAGATATAGTTTCAAAAATTATTTGATTAAAATTTTAACTATCATAAAATATAATTAAAATTTTAATTCATTTTTAATTTATAAACAAAAAATTAAAATTATGTAAAATACTTTTAACAATATCCCAAAAAAAATTATGTATTATGTAAGTCCAACTTAATTATTTTTTACATAGATTTCAAATTTAGAAATCAAACAAAATATATAAATTGGTAATCTTACATAATAATATTTTTAAAATTGTTAAAAAAATAAAATTCATAAATTTTATATTAATAATATTATAAGTCACATAAAAATTATTATAAAATTGGATAGCATACAGAATCAAATTATACTTATTTATTGATAAATTTGATTATAGAATTTTAAATATTTTTGTATTAAAATACCCTCGAAATCTAGTTGTTATTATTTTCTCTTAAACTTGTTTGTTAAGAGATTCATTATCAATATTGTTACGTTTAACTAAGTTTTCTAATAGTATTATGGATATAGTTTGAATGAGGTTATATTATGTTTTTAATTGGCGGTGTATATTTTAGTGTGTTTATTTTATTTTAATTCATCTAATTTCATTTCCGTTCTTGTATTTTTTTCGGCTAGATATTTTATATTACCTCTGTAGTCCGTACTATGTAAATATATACTTTTATATTCATTTCAGTATGTTGTTATAGTTGATATTTTTTATAAAATAAATTGTACGTATTATTTTATTTTTCACATTTCTTGGATACAATAATTTTCTTCTTGGTCTGATCTAATAGCTTGGACAAATTCCACCAGTCCATCTGCAACACCAACCTTGCAAATGCTCATATCTCAAGCTCTTGTCTATCATACTTGGAATCAGAGAAATAACATCCTTTTATCCAGACATTATTAACTCAACTGGTGCTGTTCAAGACCATCAACATATAGATTATAGGGAAATTGCCAGAAATAACACTTTCAAGATACCACTTTTCAACTTTACACTAACCAACTTTACCATTAAAATTTTAATAGTCAAAATACTATTAGAATTTAGGGTTTAGGGTTTTGGGTTTAGGATTGATAGTTTAGGGATTAGTGTTGATTTTTTAGGGTTTAGGATTTTCTTTTTAGGGTTTAGAGTTTAGGGTTTAAGGTTTAGAATTGATATTTTAGGGTTGATTTTTAGGGTTTAGGGTTTACTTTTTAGAGTCTAGAGTTTAGAATTGATGTTTTAGGGTTTAGGGTTAATATTTTATTTAATATTTATTTTATGTATATATATAAAGAACAAGGATATAAGAGTCTTTTATCCTTTAATAAAATGTGTATTTTTGAAAATGTTCTTTTGTTGATGGTAAACATGAAAAGTGGTACCACCAAAGTGGTATAATTGAAATTATCCCTATTTATTTTACGTATATATATAAGGAACAAAGATATAAGAGTGTTTTATCCTTTAATAAAATGTGTATTTTTGAAAATGTTCCTTTGTTGATGGTAAACATGAAAAGTGGTACCACCAAAGTGGTATAATTGAAATTCTCCCTAGATTATATATAAATGCAATTCATGCAAGGGCACAATGGAACTCCAGAAATCTCATGTCTATGTGGCTCATTTGATCATTATCTAAAGATTCTAGTGTAGAATTAAGAATTGTCCTCTTTGGAGCACAATAGAGCTCTTTAAAAATGTTCCTGTTTTATTTTTTTTGCCGGGGATGTTTTCGGATTAGGTAGTTTTTGTAAATTTTTCCTCGCTCCTTTTCAGTAAGGATGTTAACATAATTAGCAAAAGATAAAATAAATAATCTTATATGTGTTTTTATATATGAAATAAAATTTTTAATTTCTTTGTAATAGTATCAGGTGGTACATTTGTTTGTAAACCATATATTTATTTCAGTATTAAAAACATTCATAATAAAATAGAAATGATCTTACGTTCTTTCATTGTTTGTTCTACTTTGATCTTCTGTTCCAGAATTGTTTCCAATTTTTAATAGTCACAAATGATCTAAAAAGCTGAGCATGGTCATTGGTCAAGTCATTATATCATCCTTTTGCAGTATCAAAGACGTTTTTATTACCAAATGCTCAAGCTTAACTTTTCCGAAATATGACTATCTTCCTTCTTCTGTTTCTTATATTGTTCCCTTTATTTTATATGAAAGCCATATATAAAAAAAAAGTTTTCTGAAATATAGAATAATGACTTTAATTTAGTAAATATTTACAATCCATATTACTTATTTATATAGACATTCTCTCTTTTTTTGAACAAAAAATAATATTCATATGAGCTTATCATCTTTTTTATGATGTTCGTGCCTGATAATCACGGTAAACGGATACTGATGGAGCTCTTTCCTTCACAGTACATCGACCTTAAGAGTTGAAGATCCAGCTTGCTGATTTCTTTGATTTTTCTGGCTCTTCTTCTAAAAGAAAACAATCATCCTTCAAGCTAAAATGATCACTAAATGGAACCCCTACAAAGATAAATAAGTACAGATAGTCAGACACATCAATCTTGATGATATTGGAGCTACGTGCATGATATATTATTGCAGCTCATAGAAAATGTGTATTACAAATTAAGCTCACCGTAAATTTTATTTTCCCCCTTGGAGTTGGCTTTATCATATCAAGTTCTTAACCTATCTTCTTTGAGTAAGTCCAACATGAACCGTAATTTAGTTTTCGTACCTATTGTTTTGTTTCATCAAAAACTTTTTTAAAAACAACTGTAAGGCAAAAGAATTCACCTGTGGGCCTAAACATTCAAGTTTTCATCGAGGCTCATCAGAAAAATTATTGAAACAAAGATAAGATCATGAGAGATTGACATAAAAGTTCTATAATAATTCTTGAACTAAGAATTGTGGTTTCATAGAAATACTTTGACTCTCAATGCTGGCACAGGCAGAATATGAAGACATGTGGCTTTCACATATGTACAAAGATTCTTTGGAATAACATCCCATCCAAAAGATTGCAGTATCTGTCTGCTTGAAGCATTTTCATTCTCTATTCAGAGAAGTGTGAACAAAATCGTAAATGCATCCAACTTTGGGTTGAAATAGAGAAGTTTAACGTATATGCAATATGTGAGGATTATATATGAAAAGCTACAACTTGTTGGTTAGTATATAAATTATTATTACTCTTTTCTTAATCTCTGCTGGTGGTGATGGGTTAAGGAGATTGATATTATTTTGATGAACCTATTAACATAGCTTAAATCAATCAAAACACAAAATTAACAATATTCTGCTTAAGTAAACGTGATTTAAAACCTAAGAATCAAACTTTCAAATTAATTTTATGCTCTGCTATGAGAGATCAAATCAGAATATATATTTCATATGAATCATAACACTTTCGTGAGATTCAAAATTTCACTAAGAGATTCATATATCTATAACCAAAAAGAAGTGTTTCAAAAAAAAAAAAAAAAAAAAAAAAAAAAAAAAAAAAAAAAAAAAAAAAAAAAAAAAAAATCTATAACCAAAAAGAATCATGAAATGAAATTGATAGATCAGCAAGTGAGAGAACTAACCATGTTAGCAGGAATCTCAAGAGACAGCAAATATAACAGCGACGAAAAAAATAGAGTGGCGGGGGGCCTTGCCGGTTGATTCACGGTTTTGTTTTCCCTTAATGATGTGATTATCAGGTTTCGGTGATTTCAGCATAAAGATGAGGGATTCGAAACAGTTGTGTGCCTATTGATTGCTTTGACTTGGAGATTTATACTCCACGCTTCTGGTGGTTACTGTGGGATGTGAAGAGGTCGAATGAACGCTTCCCAGTAAGAGTAGAGGGCTAATCACGCAAGAACTCGGAGTTAAGCACGTGTTAATGGTAGGTTGAGACGTTACCGAGATCGGAACGATGCTTTGGGATCGGCAAATTCCGTCGGCTCTAGAAGGTCACCAATGTGAAAGACGATGAAGAAACTGTAGGTGGTAGGATACTCCCCTTCATATGGCCCAATGAATAATAGACTTGGCCCATGCAGCTTCCGGCTCGACGAGATAACACCTCATTGATTAGCAAGCAAGTTTAGCTTAACTCGGATAATCTCCGCGATTAACCGAGTTAACGACACTTAGCTAAGGTACTTACCTTAGCGGGCCGACCAAGGCCCATCTGGCGAAAAGCTCTCTGCACACGCGACCAGCTCGCTAGGTCAAAAGAATGCAGCTATAAAAGGAGGAGAGAAGGGAACAAGTGGGGAATCCGAAATCAGAATTACTCACAAGGCGGCTAGAATTAGGATTTTCACTCTTGTACTTTCCTTCCGACTTGTACGGCACGGCTGAGCTCTCCGAGCGACGCCACCTCGTGTCTCATTTCCTTATTTGTAAACCAAACTCTTTCATCAATAAAACTACTCTTCCACTCATAAATAGTAAAACACCTTTGAAATATCCCATAGACGAGTCCAGTCACTCTCTTACTGATAGGACCGAACTCGGTTCGAACAGAAACCTAATAATATAATGGTGGACTTAACATACTTTTTAGTGGCGCAATCCCAAAGATGTAATAAAAACCCAGTCCAGCATCATTATAATAAACCGGAACACATTTAGACGGTTGGTTTAGGATGTCAGGTGTCATTGTTTACCTCCTATAGAGAAAAAAGGTCTCCTTTATTATTCAAGACTAGTGATATATCCACGCTTCACGTGGATTGTTTAATATTTGTGTTATTGAAATTTGTTTTTTAATCTGTTGTAAGAATTGAAATTCTCGTAATTAGTTAAAAAGATTTGATTAGGAAATGTCATAGAAAATATGAAGATATCAATATAAGATGAATTATCTTTGGTGAGTGCTATTATTATGTAATTGTATGGTTTTCTAAGGTGAAACACACAATAGAGCAGGAACAATTTAAAACCTTTTCTCTCATTTAAAGTTTTTGAAGTCAGATGTTTAAAGAATGATTTCGGGTAGATGGGTTGTACTTGGATTAAATAAATGTGTGGTGTGTCTAGTATTGGCCTTGAGATATTTTGATCCAATACGAAACTAAATATATAGGTCCTAAATAATAAATAAAATTAATTAAACTTTGCAATTACCCTTAGAATCTTCATTTTTCATTACATAAATAAAGAAAAAATATGCTAGATTTTATTTTGTTATAGGTTTGAAATAATTATTGGAATTCTATTTATATTTTCTGCTAACAACCAAAAAGACATTGGCCTTAAAAAGTACAAAAAATTGTAGGTCCCATACGGATGTTTCTCACGTATGGGCTCAAGCTCGTACCTGGATATGTGAAGATATCATCTGTGTTGACTATAAACTGGTTATCAAGTGTATGATGTGTTGAGATCTTAATTTTCAAGAACAACCCGACGTAGATGAATTGTTTCGACAAAGAGTTGCTTGAAAAGCTCAAATTTTCAAAGCTACATCGAATTTTAAAACAAATGGGATCAACAGAATAACGAAATTGCATTAATAGTCCAAGCATCCACCACGTCATCGAATTTGAAGACAAAAAGAGAAAAACCAAAAAATGAATTGAATTGTTCAAAAAATAAACATGAATTGATAAGGTGCTAAAGCCAAACGTTTCATAAGTTCATGTTGCGGTGGTGGATCTAGAAATGAACTTATTCCAAATGAGCTTTCTTTGGTCCATTCTCTTCCTCATTAATTGCTCCTTGGTAATTACTGGATGAACTGCAGGTGGATCAACAGAAGTAGATGGCAGCGCCGCAACATTGCAAAACCTCACCAGGTGCAAAAGCTGACCCCTGTGTCTCCACTCCAGGCAGATCAATTGAGGGACATTCACAGCTCCCTATTTACAAATGTACCAAATATAAAGATTATATAATTGTAGCCAGTGCACGCTCTTGTGTAGTAAATATACAGGAGACGGTGAAGGTTAGGTGCTTTGGAGTGAAATTGAAATCGGTTACCTTGAGCTGTCAATAAAAATAAATAACTAAAATAAATAGGTAGTTGTTGATAATGGGTTATACCACAATATACGCAGCTTTGGAAGCCTGAATGTTGGTAATTCTAGCCATTCCCTCGTCAAAAGCCACAAAAACAGCAGAACCAGTCTGGTCAGACACAGAGAGTTCAACACGGGACCTGTAAACATGGCATT